>JAQGDQ010000116.1:0-602602 GCA_030141605.1 Tubiluchus corallicola
AAAAGTTGAAGACATAGACATGTGACTGAGGTTGCATTTTTCGGGAAACTATCTTCTAGTTGAGAATTACACAGACAAGAGGCGAGAAGGAAGAAGTATAAAATTGAAAGTAAACACTTCTTGAATTTGTGTTACTAAAAGTGATGCGAAAATCTCTAAAATGCAGAAAGTGTGTCTATTTCCCCTAAAGAGCTTACCGACCCACTAACAAGCAACGTCTATTTGGCAATTCTAGAGAGCTCTGGGCCACACCTGTATGATTATTGGTGATGTACTTGTTTGATCTTCATGCTAAATGTGTACTTATCATCGTTATCATTCACAGCAATACACAAGACATTTCCTGAATAATTTCAACATAATAATAATAAATTTTATTTTTATCAAAGTCTATAGACATGCATGCTTGATGTCTAGAACATTCTGAAACAAACTCGTAGTTCCTGTATCTACATATTCTAGATAATAAATTTCATACCTTTATTCAAAAAGGATCTCAGCGCAAAAGAGCGGGCTGGACTTTTAGGAGCTGCGGCAGTGGACGGAAGAGCATGAGAATCTGCTGTTATACTTGGAGACTGAAAACTAAAAAAAGTAATTGTTGGTATTGCAACTGAAAAAAAATGAAAAAAGCAATTACTGCTATTTTTTAGAATGTTACACAAAATTAAAAAATATCTCAATGAAATTTAAAAACTGATTATAACAATAAATATTAGCTTTGCAAAGTTTCAATCTCAGATTCTGACCATTTTCAAACAATTAAGAATTAAAGTTTAATATTCTAAAGGCAGTATTTTAGAACTTAAGCATCTTATATCACCACACATTTAAATTAACAATAGCTTAATAGAATCCACCTGTTAGTTCAGCTCTGGCTTCAGCTTTTTTAGGCTAGAACTTCCTATAACAAGCATTTACATTTGGCTTTTGGATAAATGAAAAATGAATCAATTTGGTTTCAGGCCAGTATATTCTCTCAGGTGAATTCAACTGTCGAATGTTGATGTTCCTCAATTCTCTGTATACATAGTGCTTGGCCTAACCCCGGTTTTCACAACCACATCATTTGTAGCAAGACACCAGTAACGGTGAAGTCACCAACTTAGACTTCTTTTCATCTGATCGAAAATAATCCAATTCTCGACTTACAAAGGCTGAACTGATGAGCATCCTGATTCTGTCACCTAACACCTTCAACCTTGATCTATTCAGTTTCGTTTACCTCTGATCTTTATCTTTAAATGGAAAACATGACTGAAACTCCTAGGCATTCAACGTTTTATTTACAGAAATGTCTATCTTAGCATTTGCATATTGTTGGATGATCTTATACAATAAACATCTTGGATAGTGCAGTCTTTGAAACAACAAAAAGAAATAATCACATATCTGCTGTAAATGCTTTCCAGTTTCCACTATTATCGATTTGATATGCAATGTCTTATGTCTATCATGACGTGCTCTGTTCTGCTATGGACCACTGTGATCTTACAATGCTGAACTACATGAGAATCATAATGCACATATCTGTTGGTTTGTGGTAGATTTCAGTCACCCTAATTTGGAATTTGTGTGTATGACTTCCAATAAAATGCAAGAGACAGTCATTTGCTCTTTCCATGGTGAATAAAACAGATTAATATGCCGCATTTAAATGGCCTAATGTAGTTTCAGTCTAATTTTCACTTTGTATAGCCACAACGGTACCATTCATATATTTCTAGTAAAAATCAGGAAACTAATCCTGATTGCAGAATGTATTTTTTCAATTTAGTCATTAATATATGTTACCATTTTGTAAAATGTAATTTTAATATAATACTAGGTTCTACAGTGTAAATTTGTCGGAAGACGTAATTGCAATTCTAAAATTCGTCTAACATAATATAATATAATTGTAATATTTAATCACTGTAAATACCATCTACTACTACTACTACTACTACTACTACTACTACTACTACTACTACTACTACTACTACTACTACTACTACTACTACTACTACTACTACTACTACTACTACTACTACTACTACTACTACTACTACTACTACTACTACTACTACTATTTATTATTACTGTGATTTATTGTATATTGTGTTGACGATTACACCCCATGTGAGGGGTTTTATCTGTGTAGTTTTTTCTCTTCATTGTAATGTGCTGCATTGTTTATGTAATGTTTTGTAACTTAACCGCCAATAAGATATTTTAATGTATTTACTTTTAGAGGCCCCAACAGTGAACCCATGTAGCTTCATCATTACAGGTGCATTGCTATTTATACCAGGGAATTGAAGAACATCAATATCAAGAACACAGCAGGATTCACTTGAGAGGAACCAAACTTGACTCATTTTTCAATTGTTGAAAAGTGCAAAACCAAATTTCAATTCTTGTTATTTGAGGTTATGGACATACTTATCAAAAGCCATGAAGCCAGAGCAGCTAAACAAACAGACAAATTCTATTAAGTTATTGTTATTTTAAATGTTTAGTGATACACGATGTTTTAGTTCTAAAATTTTAGAAAGTTAAACTTTAAAATTTAATTGTTTAAAAATGGTCAATGTCTGTGACCGAAAGGTTGCAATACTAACATTCGCTACAAAGTTGTGAAAAGCAAAATTTATAATACTCACAGTTGAGTAGGACTTGCGTCAAAGTGCGATGAGTCTTTGTGTTCCGGACTCATTAACACATTCTGCTCCAGCATGTCAAATACAGGTGAACCAGACTGCCAGGCCATCTGCTCCAGAATCCGGTTCTCCACATGCTGCAAATGCTACGAAAACATAACACCTTAGTATCACTGTGATAATCTTGCAAACATAGTTAATCGCGTAACAAACTGCTTACACAGGATCATACCAAATTATTTCATTTTCAGAACATTAATTCCATAGACAGAAAAATAAAAAATACTGCAACAACAACAACAACAACAACAAAATAAAACAGCTACAGGATGGATGTATTTAAAATATATAGATTATATAGATTATCAGCTAAATGATAACTCATACTTCTGAGCAGATAAGTAAGTATAAGCAGGGTGAAATTGTAAGGTATGATTTGTGATTTCTCCGGATTCAAAGGCTATTGTGAAACTGTGTTTTGAGGGGTGTTGTCAATATACAATATGCTGACAGAGAAACCAGGCTAATCACAGGGTTAGCCATGTGCACATTTGTACTATGGGGCTTCATCAAGATTAGCTATGCATAAATACCAGTCCATATCCTTTGACGGACATGACAAATTAAGTGATGATACATAAAAATACTGTTACACAGTTAAACTTGTTTAATTTAAAACCATTAAAGAAACAATTGTGCAAACAAAACATAGCGTAGCAGTTACCAGTAAAATAATCTGGTAGTAACAATTAAAAAACATATCTTACATTATTTGAATAACCTATATTGCAATATTATTGCAATATAGTATTTTTTTATTCTTATTTTTTACAACATTATCTTTTGATAAAAGCCTGCATTTGTACTGCCTATGACAGCTAGTACAATCATCATCAGTGATTACATAACATGAATCCTTCACGTATTTCAAATTCATTTGACGACATTGTTTAACCATAAAATGCCCTCTCATTTACTCATAAAATCACGAACAGATTTTTACGTATTATCAAGCTACCTTCACTACATCTGCTGTAAGCCGAGGCTCTGCAACAATAAAACTTTCAAGGACTTTCATAAAGTTATACGGGTTTAAGTCAAAAACCTCCAGCACCCAAGGAAAACACAACTCAGATCCAACATCTGTGAGATACGACGGCACTAAAAGCAAAAAGACAATATAAAATATCCAGTTTAAATGAAAAGATCCACATTAATACTGTAGGCTTTTTGAGTTGGTTACTAAATATTGTGTGGCCACCAAACACTAACACAGAATATAAAAAGTCATCTAAAGTTTACAATTCCCCACACACAAGAAATTAGTTTGTGAAGTGGATTAGGGTTAGGGTTGAGACTAGGGTTAGCTTTAGTTTCAGGGTTAGTGTTAGCATTAAGGATTAAGATTTAAATTGTATGGGGAATTGTAAAGTGAACGTAAAGTGAACAAAATAATAAAAAAATCAGGTGAACTTCTTTCAGTAAATTAAAAAGCAGTTCACAAAAATTAAAAGAAGTATTCACATACTTCAAGCAAGATAATAATTGCGATAAAAAGAAAGTTATAAATAATTATAGGTCTAGCAAACCTGACGAAGTAGACGTAGAATAAACTATGAGAATAACTTCAACTGAGCAAGCAAGCAAAGCTTTGTGGAATGAATCATTGTTCAGCAAAGCACTAAAGTCTGATGTCGAAAGTCTAGACTCTTCCTATAAGACGAATCAACAACACAATGCTAGAATGAAATGTCTTGAACAGGAAGATGCTGAAACTCTATTACACAATTTTAGATTAACCCCACTGTGAAAAATGACATAAGGCTGAGTTGGCCCATGTATTACCAACAACATTATATGGAAATTTAATTTGAATGTTTGAAAATCAAAATTAATTTAAAACTTTAAAAGTTAATTACTAGAAGCGATTGGTTTACTTATTAAACACTAGCTAAATATGCTACAATAGTTTTACTTTTGAACACAGCTTACAGTTTTACAACTGCTCACTTTTGAATGAGGTAAAGTTTGAACTAACATCGTTTCTTGCCTATGTAGACTACGTATAAGGTGTCATCATCGTTCAATCGATATTGAAAAAGAGGTATACATAACTCATTTTAAAGTGAAAAATATGTGAGTCTAATTCATAACTACTTTTCGTTCAAAAGTAAAGTCAGAATATTATAATTATTATGTAAGTAAGAATGTGATTCATAGGACATAAATGTATCAATAAACCTTAGAAAGATAATTTTAGCTAATGAAGATTGATAAGCAATGATAGCTAAAAAAAATTATACATACAAATTTGAGCATGGCCTCCAAGACTCTATAGTACAAGTTTGTTGCTAGCATAAACCGTTTATGAGCCGTCTGTTCAAAAATACTTTGGTTTGCTGATGGAGGCAACGCTTGAAGAAACTTTGTTACAAACTGGGCATGAAGCTGCTTGATTCGGCATTGAATCGATTCATTGGGATCCGAAGAACAATTCTAAAAAAGTACATGCATGTAAGAAGTAAAGTAAATAATGGAGAAGTTAACTATAACAACAAGTTTCATGAATCACATTAATGTAGTAGGTAGTTGCTAATCAGTCTAGCAGCAGTGATTAATTTAAGTGCCTAGATGTCATGCTTGAAGATAGATCATATAAATAAATGTAAGTATCAATACTAAATAATTCTAATAAGTAGTGACAGGAGTTTGTTGCAAAAAGCAGTAACTAGTGCCACACTGCAAAAAAACATGATCATTGCTCATGTTGTATAAACAGAATCGTTTTCATTTAGTAAGTTTCTTATAAGCATTGAGCTAGTTTTATAAATGACACAACCCTAATCAGGACTGTCAAACAGCTTAACTCTATCCACACCACGTGCACTATATGCAGACTATAGTACATGAAACGAGAGATAACAAGAATGGCATTTATGCTGCTGAATGAACAACGCACAGCCACCACACGTTTCAGCATGCAAAACACTAATAAAACATTCAACAAATAAACTTAGCACCATAGGCTCCATAAAAACTCCATGCAAAGCATGCAAGTCATTGTATCTCTATAACTAAAGTGGCTGGAAAAATACAAAATGGAAAAAGAGCACATTACATTCCCCCAACACAGCAAATCTCTTGTATAATACTATTAACGGCAAAAAGCAACAACATTTACTTGAAAAAAAGCTTGCAACTCAGGGCTCGGCTCGCTCGGCGATTGTCGCAACATGATCTGTAACTGTTGCAAGGTATTCAGTGCTGCTCTAACTGGAGTAACAGGATGAGTGAAGTTAGTTTCAGACACCCCTGATGCAATGGCTTTATGGTCGGTTTGTTTTTCAGCTAGTGGCACAAGCAATGGATCATACTTTAAAAATAAAAGCTCATCAATATCACCTAGTTTTCTGTAACACCGCTGATACTGCTGTAACAAACTTGGTATCTAAAAAAAAAGAAATACAGACATTAAGACTAGCATTTACCCTTTAAACACGCTAAAGAAATGAAAACAGTATTTTGATGCAATATTTCATCTGATTTTAGTTTTTATCAAAATTTTTCAAAAATTATTCAGCATTATCTTCTTGCACGAAGAAAAATTAAAAAGCCTGGTTATTTAAATAATTCTCCAATATTAGGGTAATTATCACGGTTCATTACAGGTATATTGGTCCATTTTTGGCGATTTCCTTTAAGTACAAAGTACAATTTGTTTAAATGAGAAATTTACATATTAGCATCAAGCCTATTAGATGGTATATTTAGAAAGTTGTTTCCTGTCCAGAATTATGCTATAAAATGCCATGCTAGATTGAAAGCCAATATGTCAACCAGCAGATATTTTTTGTATTGTTAAAACAAGCACCAGTTCTTACAAATACCATAAAAAGATGTGGTGCCAACATACATTTATTTAACATGAATAACAAAAGAGTACAGAGTAATACTCTATAACTTACATTTGCAGGATTAGAAATGCAAACAGACACAATGAATGGTTGCCAGTAAGTTGATTTAATGGACAGAAGTTCTTCTAAACTTGTTTGAGAGTGACTGGCCAAAGCCTGTAGAACGATCTGTGGGTCAGAGAGACTAGCTCCACATGTGACTAAATCAGCTGACAAAAAGAAACTAGTGCACTTACATGTTGAAATTAAGGCTAACATTTCCAAAAAAGTAATTAGTTTTTAATTAGAAAGGGGAAATCTATATACATCAAATCTATTAAAACCATTGTATTTGTTTCCAAAATTAGCCAATGATCTAAAAGGGCCAGAACTCAGCAGCCTAGAGAAAAATGAATAGCTGTGAAAAAAACAGCTGTAATAATGCTACAAGGACATATAAATATAATAGTATCGTCTGGAAGTACTAGTAACACAGTAGCTTTTGTAGCTATATTGGCATACTTCGTGTAATTTTGCATGTCGCACCATGTGACAGATTTAAAGCTTTTCCATTACCATCCACCATTTGGTGCATTAATGGGACTTAATAACTTAACGAAGATGATTTCATATTATTAAGTCTGCTCAAGGCTGTTTGGCCATGCTCAAAGATTATTGGTAATAAATCATCGAAGTAAACTGGAATTAATACAGTACCATATATGTTTTAAACACCAATAAAACGACTCACACAATTTCATTTATGTAGTAAATTTAAATTTATTTTGTGCAATTTATTTATATGCGTGTAGAGTGCTATTACAGTATACTTCACTTCACTTAACAATTCCACCATGGTGAGAAGCTAAATGGATTTATAAACGAGGTGGATTTATAAATTGAAGACACCTATTAACTAGCATTTTTTACGTTATTACAGTGCATATTATTTATTTATGAAGCTCATACTCTTAGCACTGGTAAACTTGCAAAAAAGTGAGTTTATACTGGCATACACATAATTAAAGCAACTAATTAAAGTATGTATTGTTTATTTATGATACCAATATATTTTGTTATGTGATAAACTATTTGCGAAGTTAAAAACTAAAATGCAGTACATGCGATTTTAATATCAGTGATGATTTAACAGTCATTCACTTGAGTCATTGACAGTCTAGAGCACAATGGTTTATCAGCAAGAATTAGCTTATACTAGTATAAATGGTTTATACTATTTAAGAACGCGTCCGCGAGAAGACCATGCAAAATCGAAAAATTCCGGCACAAGGTTAGGTAAACCGATTCACACCAAAGTTCGGGTATGAGGTCCACTAGTCACTAGTATTCACTATGGTCCAACTCTTCATAGTAGCAGAGGTAGGGCATAGGCCGATTTTCATGAAAAAATACCTGTTTTTCTCTATTTTTTACTCATATTTGAAGGATTAGCCATGCAGCAACCACTGAGTTTGAATAGATCTGACTCTGCACAGTATTGGATCTTGTTATCTTCTCCAAAATGACATTTCGACTTTTGTCCCAAATCCCCTCTTTCGGCTCTACTGGGGGTCTTTAAGCTCGCATTACACACAAGATGCAAATACTCAGTCATTTTAAAGTCTTATATCTCACCCACTGCGGGGGCGGGGACAAAAATATCGATATGAATGTGAATAGAGCATCCCATCCCACTATGCTGTAGTGACAATTTCGATGGAGCGAATTTCCACCCTATTGTAAATGATCCCTGAAAGAGGCATATGTCAGGGTGAAAATATAGGTAACAACCTTCATCAAAAAGCTTCGTGTAGATAAACGTGAGTTGTCAAATCTTGTCAAAATACTTCAAAACGTCATAAATATTCATCTTTGGCAACTAGGGGCCTGGCCAGCACATTGGTTAAACTACCGACAAGATTGGACTCCAGCAGTTAAGATGGCGTCAACTGCTGAACTAAAATGTTCGTTTTCTGGGCTGTTTACCAGCGTTAAATGCGGTATTCGGACTAGTTATCCGCATGAAACGAATATTGTGAATCTATTAGCCTGTACTAAAGACACTGGATCGCATTTAGAGCGCTTCCATCTTCAAAAAATGAAATATCTACGGAATGGAAATTGCTTCTTGCAAGGATTGGAAATAGTTTTATGTACTGTTTATTTTCTATGCTTTGTAAATGTTATGTACAGGTTATTACCCAGTTATTACTCATTGTCTTACATAGGCGTACAAGCCAGGACACAAAGAAAATTGCCCTAAATCTGAGCGAATGCCCAAAAAATATGGGACAGACTTCCCCCAAAATATCATTTGTCCGGTGATTTTTTGACTGTAAAACATTGAAAATTTTTGTGCCCATGGCGCAATCATTCAATCGCACTATTAATATTTTTTGTCAGAAGTATCGATTTTGTGCCACAAATAAATTTTGGGCGAAGAAAAATTTTCTGAGCTAAATATCACCACCATCCCCCTAGAAGTGGCCCATGCGCTTATACTGTCTCATGTTTAGACTGTAAGATTTTCGCTTTATTACTTTCCACATGATATATTTGTCTATATTTCTGTATCTATCTTCTAGGGATAATCTACCTGCATCGATAGTTCTTTCTCTATTATTTAGATATTATAGTTTTGATTACATGTACTACTCTTGAGTGATAGGATTATGCTGCTACAATATGAACATTATTTTGGACTTAGAGAAATTAATTCTCCATGTGTAGGATTTTGTCTGTGTAGTTTTTTCTTCATTGTAATGTACTGCATTGTTTACGTAATGTTCTGTAACTTGTAATTGCAATTGTAATTGTATTGATTGTAAATCGTCAATAAAAAAATATTACTGACAATCAGTGGGAAATAAACAGACATTGATTTCGACTGATTTTAAATATTCCACGATTTAGCTTTAAACATTCACAATTTTTTTCCTTCCTCTCTCGTGACATCTTTTATGCTCATGAGGTAAGACAAAAACAATTTTTTTTGTGGCCGGCCTAAGTCACTGGATTTATCAAGCATATTTTACTCTATTGTTTTACCATAGCACATACAAATTTTACATGTCTTCTCATTTCCTTCAAAAGGTATTTACAAAAGAAATAACTTACTTCAGTACTAAACAGAAAATGGTAGACAAATGTTAATTTAGTAAGGAAACTTACAAAACGGAGGTTCCAATATAAAATTAGGAACGGATCGTATCACATGGTCGAAGGCACAAAGTAACAAGTGGAACGCAATAATGAGTTCATTGCCACACATTAGTGCCACATCTGTAAAGCAAAATAAACAAAGCCGACATGTAAAAAGTATGAATTATAAACAAATATTGGTGTAATCACTGTTTGAAATCAGTGTCTCAATTTCTGTTAAATGTGCAAACACAGTGACTAACCTTTGGCTAATAGGAACAAAACCCAAATCCATTGTTTTATACATTTTGAGTCCATTTCTGGCAGTTCGACATTTTCTTTTTCACTAAACAGAAAAACGTCATTTAGTAACCAATGAAGATTTCAAAAATAAACAAATCAGACTATTCTGGCAGTTTCCTTCTGTGCTGGTATTGAAAAAATTGTTGAAAATAAACAGCAGAATATATGAATGACAATTCAGCAACATACCTACTTAAAGGAAATAGATCTTCTTCCTCACGGAAAATTTCTGGAAACAATCTACAAAAGAAACCATCCTCAGGCAAATGTACGCAGATTTCACTTTTTACATATTGGCCGTTTGGCCAATATGATTCTGCACAATGCATATAGTTGCTAAATGAAGTTAATAGTAATTAAGCAAGTGCTGAGAAAATCAGATAAATTTAACGCCTGCCTAATTATTGGCATGATGGCCTACTAAAAAAAAGGTTATGCTGTGATATCAAGTGGAACTGCTTACTTTTCAAACTTGTGAAATAAGGCTGATGTGACACAATATTTCCGCTCCAGTAACTTCATGTGTTGCAAAACTACTTCTGGGAGAGTCATATATTCCTTCAGCATGCTCATGCTTTTGAAAAACGACAACATCCTACACACAAAAATATTCATATTCCGATATTAAAATAAAAGTTCTCACGCAATTTTTTTCAAGAGAGAGAGGGAGGGAGGGAGGGAGGGAGGGAGGGAGAGAGAGAGAGAGAGAGAGAGAGAGAGGGAGGGAGAGAGAGAGAGAGAGACAGAGAGAGAGAGACAGAGAGAGAAAAGAGACAGAGAGAGAGAGACAGAGAGAGAGATGACACCTATTAATTTCCACCCAGAGAAGAAGATGTAAAATATGGGGTTCTAACTTGTGTGGCATTTTGCATGTTGTAGTAAGGTATTAATTCGTAGAGTGCATACCAGAGGGCAATGATACAGTGCCACTGACCTGTCATAGAAAGGATTGACAGGTAGTCTTACTTAAACACATTGTCAGTCTACTGAAGTCAAAAAAATGCACAAACCAAAGACTATACTAAATAGACCGTGTTGTTGAGTGCTGATATACAGCTGGCAATGTGCCAAATTACAAAACAAAAAAATATTCACATCATAATATAAACCAAACAGATTTACACTAGGCAATAGCTAGCTGTTTTAGATACTAAATAGCCATACGTCATGTTGGCCCAATGAGACAGCTGAGTGACTGTAACTTCTGGATTGCTTAGTTCTTCAGTTTCTGGGAAATTCACTCTGCACGGCAACCTAGGTTCGTCAAAACGATAAAAAAGTTTCCAATATAAGCTTTGTAAAAGGTTTATACAAAATCTCAAAAGAACATTGCTGAGCCACAAACAAATAAATTAATAAAACATGCACATTTAAAATAAAATTCTATTAGTTGCACCACAATAATGTGGCATAATATTTTTACTGTTGTGTAACTAATAGTTTTTTCTCACAGATGTGCTCAAATATGATTACTTTATCTCAGACGTGAATGCAAAAAATATAAGCACTTGTAAGAGTCTGTCTATTGAATGTAAATTTAGTTCAGAAGCATAATTAAGACTAAGAAGCACAGCAAATGGCGATATCGCTATTGGGTGGAAATTTCAAACGGCAGGAGTCTTCCATGAGTATACTGTACAGTGTACAGTTTTCTGAAAGTGAAATTAAATACAAAATGAACACAAAAACTGGGGACATTTTAAGGCCTAAAAGTTTTAATTTCAATTTAATGCTGGGCTAATGAGTGAATTCATGAAGCTGCCCTAAAGTCATCACTTGGATTGTCTACAGCACTTGGTTGATTTAGCAAGTTAGGTTTCCAATATGATAAAGCTGTAATGCAAATCGTAAACATTTGGCCTGGGGACTGCAGATCATTTAGAGTTATCATTCAAACTGGATACACTTTGTTTTAAGGACTTAATGGGAAACATACTATGCAAAATGAGTGTCCTTTAGAAACAGCATTACATATATATCAAAATTAATTTATTACCTCCTTTCAATTGAAGACATGTATATCATACATGCATACCACACATTCTTATTGACCTATAAGAGACAAAAAAGAAAAACAATGTTAGCTGCATGAAACAAAAAAAATTAAGGGTGGCTGTATACGTAGTGACATTAGTAGTTTGACAGGATGTGACAAAGTGGAATAAGATATACAACAGAATATGGCAGTGACTAGAAGAGACATTCGAAAGAGTAAGACAACAATCTAATCATGTCAATTTGTTTTCCTATTTATCAGTTTACTTAAAACAGTTTGATAAGTTGATATAGAAGAAGAAACTGCAAATTCTATTTTTAGAATGAGTCCACAACTGGGAGAGCTTCCACTTCTTTAATTAGTCTGGAGTCTCAATACAGGATTTCATAATCACTAATTACTACCGTGAGCTTACTTTGTTAGCAAATTAGTTTTTCGTTCGCTGGTAATTCACAAAGAGACACACGCGTGCACCCACACATACCTTTAAATCATTTAGCATCGAGACAACTGGAACAAGCTTGCCCCAATTGGCCCAAGCATGGTTGCGAATGTCAGCTGACAAGTTTAAATCAGTACACAACTCAGTGAAATTAGGATCTTCTGCAGATGCATCTTCATTGATAGAGTTACCACTGAAAAACGTTAAGTAAATAATTTTGCATATATTTTGGCAGATTGTTTGTACTGTTTTTCAAGTACATTAAATTACATGTTTAGAATCAGCAGGCTCTGTGATATTATATAACAATATGACACCAAATTTGTATTATGTGGATGAAAAGATGATGCAACGCAGACTGGTGATGATGTCATTCTGTGTCTTCAACTGTTCTGTGTGATCATTACTATCATCTATATCTTTAGGTGAACAGTGAGAACAAAGTTGTCTGCTGTTATTGCATCCAACTTCAAAATTATTTATGCGAATTATATAAGTTTTGCATCTCCAGAACTCCAATCATTTTGCTAGCTTCACACTTGACTCACTTAAATTTAGTACATCATATGCTATCCCGTATCTTAGTAATATTAACTAATCTATAATAATAGCTAGTGTAGGGTTTGGAGCGTTTTGCTATGGTTTAGCTGTTTAGGTGATGGATGGCGATTGTCATAAATCTAAACGGGAAGACAAAGATCGATCAATTGAACTGAATTCTAGGGTATGTTAGTTTGTTAACAAATCATTCCATTTACACCTCAGACAAAAGTGAGAGGCATTTTTTATTTCAATGATAAAGCAAGAAATAAATTGAAATCATACTATGTTCAATGTACTCACGGTGTTGCTGTACATACAATAATTGTTGTAAATGTGTTACATGAAATAAATGACTTGAGTCAAATCACAAAATGAAATAAACTGTAGATAGTCCATACATGGCGTGAGTATTCTAGTAAATTTCTGTGTCGTCTGTGAACATTAGGAACAGTATAGGCTCTTATACAATTCTCCGTGGCACTCTGTTCTTAACTAGTCTTCATGAAGATTTCTCTGAGTTCATTCTAACACACTATAGCAGTCTTTAAGAAAGTATTCTATCCAGTGGCAGAGGTTGCCAGCTATTCCTGTGCAGCAAGTTTTAACGTGAGTTTTCTATGTTAAACTTTATCAAAGGTTTTCTGCAGATCGTAAAATATCACACCAACAGAAGACTCATCATCCAGAGCTTCTTGCCAATCATTTAGCAACTCCAGTACATTCAAAATATAGATACTTTTACGCATGCATTTTGCGAGACTGTAATCAACTCATTACAAACGAGGTCATCATAAATAGCATTTCTTACCACTTTCTCAAGGAGTTTACATATAACTGATGTCAAGCTTACTGGTCTGAAATTAGAATTCAGTCTCACTCCAGTGTCTCAAAAATCAGAGACAATTTAATTCTCCCACACTTGGGGTACATTGCCCTCATTAATTATTTTTTAAAAATACATACTAGTGGCGCTGTTAAACTTAACATTAACTGCTTTACAGCAAAGGGATGAATGTCATCTGGTCCCATGGAGAAATCAACTTTGAGTTCTGTTATGGCTTTGGATACATTCTTTTCAGTAATGCTAACATTATTGAAAAAAGAATTATTTTACGCCAGTGACTATGAAAACACTACGACATTAAAGTCCAGGTGCGTTAATAGTTCATAAAACTAAATACTGTTAAACTTAAAGTTACCCACGACGTATTATTGTTAACTAATCATTACTATAATTAATTGAAAAAGTATTACTATAGTATTAGTCAAAAGCTGACGTTCACGATGTTCGTTAATTAAAAAAAAGACGCTTACATTTCAGCACTTATACTTGCTGAACCCGCACCGTCTGCATTAGCGAATGCCATGGATTATTTTAAATGTAAATTACAAACGAAGTTTAAAAACAATTGTGAAAAACAAAATTTTAATGAAAACAAGTCAATTGCAGAGTCGCTGTTGATTTTTAGTGCCATCTGTTGTCGCTAGGCAAAATTAATTTTGCCGCGCAAATTTCACGTTATGATTGGTTACTGAAGTCACGTGCCATCAAATCTGAGGCCCTGGGGCTGTTGCGGCTTCAGCTTCAGCAACAAATAACTCAGTAAAATTTAATAACAAAAATATATTCAGAAATTTAATATGGGCGTATGTTTATCCTATATCTACACATGATGTAAATTTTTCTCCTTTGATTCATAATTATAACCTTTGAATTATTTTATTTAAATGTTCGTTTTTAAGGAAAAAAAACAACCAATTCATAACAAACGAATGCAACTTATGGAATACATATTTTTACACATTCAGCAGTCACATCAAACTAATTCTGAAGCCTACATGAATATGGATTCATGTGACAGAATAGCAATACATTATTTATGGTAGATTAGGTGAGATATATACACAACATGTAATTATGTATATTGCCATTTTTTGGGTATAGGATCTACTGTGGTTCCATTACTGTGACTGTAGTTTATGATCTCATGTTGGTATTATTACATCGTGTCAAGTGGTTTAATTGAACACAACTTTTATTGCATGGACTGAAATAACAGCGGTGCACCAAAAGCTCCTAGAGGTGGCAGCACAATGCAGAAATTAGGTAATAGTACGATGTAAATATATTAGCCACAACGGCATATTAATACTTATTGTAATTAGGGTAATTTTTCTAGCTAACAGCCCTTAACAATGCAAGTGAAGTTATTAAAAATGATGTCACCTCCAGATAATTCATATGCCACTTGGTACTTGACAAGTGTGCAGTTTATTATCAAGTTGCATTTAAAAAGTTTAATAAAAGTTTGTTAACTTTTCTTTGTCAGACCAAACAGATGTGATGTCATGTCATGTGAATGTATAGCATAACTAAGCACTTGGTACCTACTGTCAGGGTAAGTTAGGCCTGTAGATCTGCAACAAAAATTAAGGCATACATATTGAATAGAGTGACTTAAAATTTTCTCCGTGAATCCGTGCCAGACTCAAATTTTGTCAGATTCCATCATCCAGGCAAACCTCATTTATAAGTGACAAATACCTGGTGGGACAAAAATAAAGACCTATCTGCTCAAGGTGATCCACTCTCAAAAATGGACAGAATTACATTCTAATGCATGTATAATAAAAAGTGTGTTATTATCACAAACACCGTCGTGTCTGAGGTGTATAAAACTCAGAAAAAACACCAATGTGTGAATAACCATATTTCCGATTATGAAAGTAAAAATAATCTACGTATCCAACTAACTAAAAATTACATTACATGTGCACCAAACTAACTAATGTGATCATCATCATCAACAATAATGTACGTACGTATAACACATAACAAAATACAGTGCCTGTTTTAACTGATTTTGTTTTATTCGTGTAAATCTGATCAAAAATATAATCTTTATACAAAACTTATAAATAATCTATAATATGCTTATACTTACTGAAACAATTAGCTATTTTCACACTAGGAAAGTATGCTAGTCAGTCATACATATTCAGTCAAAAGTCCAATGACAGGGTTGTTCAGAAGAAACGCTACCTGCAAATTCTTTAGTAAAACAAAAGTGAAAGTCGAAAAGGGATACAAACTGAACAGAATAACAATATGTGAACATAATTATACATATATATTTCATACACAAGAAAAAATTGGTCGTAAGTTGTATCTTTTAGTTTTGCTGAACTTTTTAAAAAATGTGATGTTTAAAATTGTATTTCATTACATCTTTAATAACAAAGAAAAGGATTTTTCCAATATTTACTGTTTTAAATGAAACAGAAACTTAGCGTTGATGTTCCTTTGCTTACATAACTTAGAAAACAGACTTGACTTAAATCATCTAAAATTAGCATACGGGAGAACTTATCTCAGCAAGTGTAACTCGCAAGTAAAATCCAAATGATCCTGAACTCCAAGAAGTTTTGCGTAAAATAATGGGTTGAATTTTCACAAAATGAGATTAATTCAGTTATTCTCCAATGCTGATTTACGTTTCGCAAAATAATCAATTTTGAAGGAAAGTACAAGTTTTAAAAAGTTTCGTAGATATAGCAATAGCAAAAGCTGAGCTTCATTTCATTTAAAACAGAAATTTTGGAGAAATTCCTTTTTTGTTATGGAAATACAATATTAAACATCACATTTTTAAAAGTTCAGCAGCAATAAAACACAAAAGTTACAAGTAATGTTTTTCTTGCATATAAAATGTATATATTCACTGTTATTCTGTTAAACTTTTACTCCTTTCTGACTTGTAATTTTTATTTTATTAATAAAAGGTAGTGTTTTTCTGGCCGACCCTGTATATTGCTATTTATGGGAACTACATAAATTGCCTATGACTTGTACACATCTCTGACTCGATTATTACAGGCTAAGTCAAAGGTGTATAACTTTTATTATTTTACTATATTATCTGTCTGATCAGTTTTAAAAGGCAAGGTATTATAGAACAGACAAATTCTCCAAAAATTCACTTTCACCCTAAAATTGACCGACATTGAAAAAGACAAAACCAGCTAACTCATTATCAATATTTTGCTAATTAATAGACTTAAGTGGCAAAGCTCCACAAAGAATTATTAATTCTTTTAATATGGCATATCCGCAGCAGTTAAGATTTGTTATTTTAAGTTCTGATTTAATAGGATTTTATATTCAGTCAATTAATTTTCTGACAATAATTAAAAAGCATTTTAGTGCATCATCATTCTAGTGTACAAAATAGCGAAAAATTGCAAGATTTTTTTTAGGTTTAGGTCCAAATGATCAAATGACAACTATAACTGAACTTTGAGAAGTGATCTGTCCATTTGCCAACACATGTTGTGTACTGACTGACATCAAATATGTCTGAAAGTTTACCATTACTTCTAACTTACCGTATAAATAAAAATTGCCCAAATTTAAATTATTTATGCAATTACAGCTCTTAAGTTGTATTACACTATTAATTTTTTAAACAATAACAAAATTTTATCATTCAGTATGCTAATAATAATAATAATAATAATAATAATAATGGTACTTAAATGTTGCTTTTATAAAATAGAGTATAATGCATGGCAAGACTTATAAGTAGCTATAAATTTTTTAATTCTAAAAATATAACAGAGTTTTATAAAATACACCGGTCAATTTTAAAATCACGCAAGCATTAAAAAACATAACATTTAAAATTTCCTAAAACTGTATAGATAAAACATAACAGTAAATGCTGCAAAACAGCTTCAACTTTGGCATCGATAAATAAAATTTTAACCATTCACAGTCCAATAAAACCACACTGCTTTTGCATAAGAAGTTAAGGATCTCAGAAAATATTGTCAATCATTGTTATAAACAGGTGAAAGGCAGTAATAAAGCTCGATTACCTAATAAGCAGACCACAATAAAAATTAACAAATTAATAACGAATACATAATCACAACATGACAAAAGTTTTATAATTAAAAACAATTGAAAGACAATTGATTGCACCTATCTACGAAAATGTGAGGTTTGCATTCTCAAACATTCCCGTGCTAGGATCATTCCGATTTGCACAGTCATGGCACAGCTACTTAGTTATGACAATACAATCCCCTGGCATTTTAAAAATTAAAATACATTTAATATGAATATGATTCAGCTTATACTAAACCATATACTCTAGCTTTGCTCATGTAGCCATCTCTAGGTAAGTAGCAACCACATACTTCGCGTTTCCCTGTAAATTTTGACCTGCCATGCATTACCCTCCAATTATCGACAAACAGTGTCATACCAGGTTGTAATTTAACCCAAAACTCTGATGCAGGATCACGAATGATGGCTGTAAAAGCATTAATAGAAGAGTAAAACTTAGCCATGTTCTCTACTGGAATGTTGAATAAAGGTGCCTTGTCGTATAAGTTATACCTGAAACAAAAATTACAAATAACCCTTAGGTGCTGCACTGAATTTGCACGTGTGGTGTATGTAATCACAACATCAATGTTCATTTCTGTTTCACCAAGAATCTCTAGGCCGTGCATGAGAAATATCATTCATCAAACTAAAAATGTCATATTACTATTCAGTACTATTACTTATTTCTTAGCAAGTCTAACATGTTTTTCCAAAAAATAGCTGGGGAATAACAACGATCTGTTTAAGCGGCTTTACATATCACTGTGCTCAATTTCATACAGGCAGTCCTAAAATATTAAACAGTAAGTAGACTACTGCACCACTGAATGTTGTTTTAGTTTACCTCCAACAAACTGACCTTGCTTCTTAACAGCCATTGGTATCAAAGTATCAAAATCAGATTTAGTTTCAATAAGGATATATGCAACTACTTGTTTATCTCAACGTGGCAGACAGATCTAAGATTTTGCTTCACTTATGCATATATCTGCTGGCAAAATATTACTAGCACGTTAAACAGTTTCTAACA
The DNA here is from genome assembly GCA_030141605.1 of Tubiluchus corallicola. Classification (NCBI taxonomy): domain Eukaryota; kingdom Metazoa; phylum Priapulida; class Priapulimorpha; order Priapulimorphida; family Tubiluchidae; genus Tubiluchus; species Tubiluchus corallicola. The sequence continues at coordinate 18,885 of JAQGDQ010000116.1, forward strand.
CTGTAAAACACTTTCACTAATTTTGAATTTTTACGGTGGAGTTACAGTGGGAGTACTCACCAACAGACAAATTGATATACCAAACTTTATGGTGCATTAACTAGGTCAAGAGCACTGCCCAACCTTAGACTGAGCTAGGATTGGGCCTGTAATAATCTATAATACGAACATGTTTATAAGCACATAGTACATTACACAGTCCACTATACTGGATTCTTTCTGTGCGATCTGATCACCAAGTATAAAGTATGAGGTTTGTATATGAGTAGAGAATTCTCAGGTACAAACTGGTAACATCACGTAATGGATACTACTGTCCAGCTGAGGTGCATTTAATCAGTTGTTCAGAAAATCTAATGATGCAACAATCATTTGGAAATTACTGAGGTGCAAGTTGTATGAGTATCACCTACGATTCAGCCAGTACCAATAAAGATTTTTAAAAAATTGTGTTATTACTATATTCCTAAACTAATTCCTGTAGACAATTCTTGCTGTCTTGTGTAGCTGAATGCAGCACATTAATTGTGTTACTACATGGGCAACAATAAAGTAGCCAGCCATACCTGATACGATGAAGCTCCTTTGTAACTGGATCCGCCTGTATAGTGGTAGAAATACAGTACATATGTTCATCTGGTGCATTTCCACTTTTCTCTATGTATTCACAAGGAATTTGAGCTTCACATAAGTAATTAAAGGCCTCTGGGTTATTCTGCAAGTGATACATAGTCACAGAGAAAGCTTTTCACAGATACATATAGTAGAGATTGCATGGTTAGAATTTATCATAATTTCTAGGTCTTGCAAGTTATCAACTTTGCAAAAACTCCTGAGCAAAAGTGAATAGTTACTTAATATACATACACAACTAGAAAATGTTAGATTGATCGCCGAAAAATTTGTGTTACACAATGATAGTGTTGATCTTAGAAATGGTGTTAAGACATCTGTTAAATCAATAATTTGATGATTGGAAATGAAAGAAAATACACAGTAATGTAAGAGTGCAATATTTCATTTGAATATTAAAAAGAATAAACATTTTTCACATAACTGAATAACTTAACAGGCCCTTCAAAAGGTAAAAATGCTAATAATAAATGGCCAGTTTTTGGTCATACATATTTATGTCTAGCACTGCAATATCTATGATACCTTTCTAAGATTTTCTGCAGCATTAAAACCATCAATCAGCAAAGTCTTTCCACCTTCTCCATCATGGTGTAAACAATGAAACATTTGAATTCTGCAAAAAATTCAAAACTGGGAAATGCAAATTCAGATGTGCAGATGTAAATTCATGTAATGGATTGAAAGGAATATATGACTGAAAAGGAGCTAACGCTAGAGCATGATCCAAAAAACTTGTTTTGTACATTATGCACAAAACTTATATATTCAGGTTTAGTTTAGATGAATTTTATAATCACAAAAAATAAATATTTATGAATTACAATGAAAAGATTGGTATAACACAATACTCCAAAGAATGTAACACCACCAAGGCATGAAACTGTTTTTGCATTTAAATGTTTGATAAGAAGGTAGTCCAAACAAATTAGGGTCGTGTGTGCTGTACGTTCTATTGCGTTCAGGAGGTAGTAAGTGATATAATTTGTGGTTTTCTCTTTTCATTTTCTCAAAAACTCTTATACAAAGATTTTTGCTTTCACCTAGCTTTCGCATCTTCACAATTTTGAGGGTATCATCATAGCAAATATCCCTCAACATAATAATGCAAAGTTTGTTTTTGTACACATTTTAATGAATGACATGGTTCCTCCAAACCCGCACAGCATATTCAGTAACAGATCTTACTAAAGAGACATGTATATTTTTAACAGATCATTCATGCTGAAACTTGCTTTTTTAAATTGTCTAAGAACACGCAATTGTTTAGCTACTTTGGTACACATAGATTCAACATGTGCATGCCATATTAGATCATTCTGAATGGTTAGACCTAACAAATTACAACTACTGACACATTTGAATTATACAGTTAATTATTGATTATAAAACATTTCGTTAGTTTTCAAATAATTAATGAAAAAGCAATTTGTTGATCACACCACTGGATGACTTGAGACGCTGCATCTTGGAAATCTGAGATATTATCAGTATAAATTTCTATGAAAGTAGTGTCATCAATTTATATATAAGATTTCTAGTTTCTCACACAGCTGTCAGCATAGTTTCTTCTCTCCGACTACTCTGTTAGTATAACTAAATTGGAGTCAATTTTAACTGCCTTTAACAAGGGCTCTAGGCCCACTGTCAACAGCCTAAATTTTCACCAGCCCTACTTCAATTTTTCTATTTTTTTAAAGCAAATCTTAAATTGCACAATTAGGCTGTTAGGGTGTAAGAGAAATGCACTGGAATAGTGTTTTTCAAAGCCATGTTAAGTCAGCTGCGTAAAAAAAAGTTAGATTGAATCTCAACATACGGATCCACTCATTTAGTATTACAAGTTGTAAGCAGCACACTACTTGTTCAGTTCTTAATTACAAAATTATCTTGTACCACTTCTAAACTATCAATTTTCAACTGCAACTTTAATGTCTAAACATTAAACAGTTCAGTTTATTGCAATTATTACACGATTTAGGCTATTGGTTGACACAGCGTCTCCAACAGATGGTCGGGACAGTGGTTCAGAAAGAAGAAAAGGGTATCAGTGATATTTAGCAAAAGACTCAAGTTGAACTTTAATGTGTCCCAAGGAATGAAGTTTTACAAAGACTCTATGTCAATAACTAAGCACAATAACTAAGAGCCTAAAGTTGTGAAGTCGAGCAGGTAATTTTAGGGACCAAGATTAAGATAAGAAATAGGATTTTTGTCTTTCAGGACACTACAGCAGTCATAGGCCAGTTTCTGTGGAACACGTAGCATGTGGTATATTCTGGCTGTTTTTAGACCAATCGTTTAATATTTCATAAGCGGAAGGCATGTTCAGAAAGTGTGATTTTGAGTTTGCTTGTCAAAACAATGTGATATGCAAGTGACCCTGCATAATATTACATCAGAAGAATTATAAAATGTATGGTATAGTTATGATTACTAAGTACAAAACTCATTACATGATTTACACAGTGATGAGAACAACAAAGGCACCCCTGAGTTAAATAAAGATGGTTTCTTACCCACTGAAATTGTACAAATACGTGGAGTCCGTATGTGCACCGATGGAAATGTTTGTATATGCTGTATCACTGCGCCTGCTATCGGAGGTAAATTGCCATACCTTGCCAAAAAGAGTACACTGAATTGCACAGAGCCTTTCAGCAACTTCCTGTGTAGCCTCTATGGTAGCTGGCATCTGTAATATAAAATGACTCATATTACTATGAAAAATAAATATTCATTTATTTATTTCATGTTATTTCAGCATATAACAAGTATCATAGGCCAGTAAACTCAATGGGCAAAAATATTCGAAGTTAAAATGACATCAGTATTAAGAATAAAACTACGTATTAATTCATTGCTTGATTTTAAAACCCCCCGACAAAGGCTAAAAGTATTTTTATGTAAAATGACTTTAAAGTGATTACAGCAATTTTCTGCACATATCCTAGATGTTGTGGTGCCCCTACAATAAGTAAAAAACTTTGTCAATGCAAAATAAAATAGCTGCTTTTAATTGCTAATATAGTACCAATATTAAAAGTGATTCAAAGGTTAGAACAGTAAAAAGATGAACAATCAGATTTAAACAGAGCACATTTGACAACAACAGAGCAAAAACTAAAATTTTTGCAAAGATTATTAAATTTAATATAAAACAAACTCAAATGGTTTAAAATATCAGCATCTTTACAATTATATCTGTGACCAAGATACTTTAATTTGAGTTCGTGTTCAATCACTTCTTTCAGTTGCAAGGTTGCCTTAGCAAAACTAACATTTCTAAATTAGGAATTTTCATTTTCAAAACACAAATTATAATATCACTGTGTTTTAGCATATTCTTCACTGCCATCAAGCAAATTTTGTAGTACCTGTGTAAAAGGACTGAAGGAAAAATTAAGCACAAGGTCATCAGCATAAAATAACTGATTAACAAGTGTGCCATCAAATAACACATGGCAGACCTTATAGTTGACAACTTTTTTGAAAGATAATTAATATAGATGTATAATAAAAATAGCAGGGGTGAGAGGACACTGCTTTGACGAACCCCATTACTGACAAAAACAGGCGTAAGAAAGATTAACTGAATTTTATGTTGATATGCTGCGAGGCATGATAAAATTTAAGTAAGCAGCAGACTCAAATGTTTTAATTTCTGAAACAGGAGACAATGATTGTCTCTAGAAAAGGCCTTACTAACATCTACAAAGACACAAAAGCAGTGCAAATATATACAAACCCGCTTCACGTTTTTTCTGAAACCAAATTGATAACTAGATGCACTTAAATTGGCCACAAATTTCTTAGTTTAGAAAGTAATATTATATAATATTACAATATTAGTTTCTAAACTATAAAGGCCCTTTTTACTTAAATTATACATAAACTTATTTATGTAAACCTAAAATAAGCCAAACATAATGGTGCCAACTTAAACCTACTTGTGTTCCTGTCTTTAACTGCCGTGTCTACAGTGAATTGAAATGGGCACAGTAATTATTAGTGTATGTTCAAAATAAATAGGATAACTAAATAAAATAAATATATTACTGAGCAAATAAATATAATTTAGTATTAACCCTTATGTAGTTTAATGTAGCAAATTTTGCGCAAACTCAAGCCAAGAGTCAATGTATTAGAATGTTCAGAAAACTGATGCGATTTTCGTCTTCAGTGCTCTATTTCTTTTATAATAACTTGCTTGAACAGTCATTTTAGCACTGCAAACTGCTATGTTGATCAAAATATTTCATAGTACATCAGCCCCATTATATTTCTAAGAAATGTACTGAGCTAGCAAGAGTGAATTCGCTTGGAATAATTTAAAAAAGTAATACATGTGAACAAACCAGAATCGAACATTCAGTGGCAGGGCTTACTGCTAATAATAAATAGTTTTGGCAGATATGAAATTTACTTGATAATTAAAAATAATCCTGTAAGGATGTGGACACAATGGTCTTCAACGAACAGAAATAGCTGGAAGTAGTACAGCAGATGAAACTGACTAAAAGTAGTTTTCATGGTGGCAGTTGCCAAGCTAATTATTAAATATAGCCAGTGCTGCCTAACGCCGTAGTCAAGCATACAATGCAATCATTCAGTTGTTCCCTTATATGGTGGCAAGCTTACATCATGCATCACTAGCAATTCCAAGATACCTACACATTAAATTTTTAGACAACTGCTGCACATTCAAAACTCATTTTCTATCAATTAGGCTATTTTGCTTGAGTAATACACATTGCAAAACTTAATTATTTCAATTTCAAATATTTTATACCTCAGTAACACTTCCAAAACCCAAGTTCAATATGGCTTTGAGAAGACTCTTCACTCCTTCCTCACTCTTCATATAAGTTTCATAAGGAACAGTAGAAGAATCATAGAGTGGTTTTACACTATTGCCATTCCAAAAAGTTTTCTGGTTTTGTTTTACTTGCTTATATCCATCGTAACTATTCTTAATCAGCCACTGCACATTATATGATGATGTGTGTCCATCTTCCCCTATAGAAAGAGCAACAGAAATATATCTTCAAGTAAAAAAATGGGGTATAGTACCAATCATTACATAACAAGCTGTTAACATAAATTTTAATAAAAATGATTTCATCTGATAACTAATAGGTATCTGAAAAGCCCAACCAGTAGAAATTAACAGGCAATAAAGAGTACTGAAATCTGTTCTGATTTTAGAAATTCATAGGGTGTTCTCAATAAAAGTAACAAACTTTTTATTCACAAAGCACATTCATATAAACAGTTATAATATTAGAACCAGTGCAAAATTGCAAAAGGGAGTTATAAAGATACAAAAGGAAGTTATAAAAAGAAACCTGTAAGCTTGTGAAATGTCATACATTTGATTCATACATCTTTGATTACATGTATATTTATTTCTGTTAGCAATGAAAAAAGCTGTGGTCAGATAACATTTTTTAGCATTACTATGTCAACATATCAGGAAGAAATCTTAGGAACATTGAAATGCATTAACCTTACATTCAACTGTACCATCCCCACTTCCAATTCTGTTACTTTATTATTTTTATTTATTTGAGTAGCATAAATATTATTCCACTTAAGGAAGCATAATTAAGTAGCTCATTTGCATATCCTAGTGAATGAAGGCCAAACTTGGAGTGTGTTTAGCTGAGAACTCAAACTAGTGGTGGGGCTGGTAGTAAATGGATGGGTGATCACTTGGAAATTTGCTTCTACCTGTGTTTATATACTGTGCTATACTTGACATCTTGCTGAAGGAGAAGGTTTGAGCTTTCAAATGGGAGCTAAGAGAGATGTCTGCTGAACCAGTATCTAACCTTAGAATACAATACCAGATAACTAGCTGGTTCCAGTCCTGTTACAAAGGTATATCCATATTTTTATAACGTCTGGCCAAGTATGAACTAATTAGCTATATAGATATATTCATTTTTCTTTCTAACAACAAATTGAATAATAACTCAGAATAAGCTGAACTTCAGTAATTTGACTCAAAAGGCAGGATGGTACTCAAAATGTGTTAGAAATTCTAATGCCCTAGTTTTAGACTTACATGTAAGTAGCAAGGAACCATCACTCTGGTTAATGTTTTTTGGTTTGATACTTGTCTTCAGATTGAAAGTGTCAAAATTTCGCTGAAAAGTGTAACTGTTATAACATTCCTGTAAAAAGAACACACTTGCATTAAATTAGGATCAGAGCACAAAAATCCATTATAATGCTAATTAAAAAAATGACTTAATGTTGACAACACATCTAAAATATGCATGACAGTACATGCATAAGAAGGTTTGCCAAATGCACAGTACAAATACAAATATAAGAAATTAATTTAACTGCTATATTTCACAGACTGCTTGAAGGTCAGAATGACTGACAACAAGGTAGTGTAAATGTACAAGGTGTTCCAAAAGACGGGGCATTATGAAATAGTCGTATATTACACCATTTAATCCATCCATATTGTCTACCATATTGTTTCTTTTTGGAAAAGCTTGTATTAAGTGTTTATTTTTTTCAAATCCAATTCTCATGCTGACCATACAGCAAAAAATACTGTAGGGTTCTAATCAACCAACATACTCAGTAGCTTTGGAGAACAAAGTTGTGATTAAGCACCAGGAAACTCATAAGCTTAAAGACACCACTTTGGAAATTTTTGGTAGTACTTTAACCCTGAAAATTGATATCCATATTTGCTTAGTTGCTTTCTAAAATGCTAGCAGCAAAATCATCTACCAGCACTTTGCTTTGAGTGGCTATTGAGGCAAAACAGGTGAAAGACAACTATCAGGGCAGTAATGACAATCAATGGCATTTTCATAAATTATGTGTCAATATAGCAAGAGAAACAAACATTACTTCACAATAACAATGATCTCGCAACCACATGTAGTTTAGCCGTAGCGGAGAATTCAGCCCTGAAATGCTGAGTTCCAAATATGCCCCTTTATCATTCATTGTTGTCAATGAAGATGATGCATCTGATTGCAAGGTGCTAAATGAATGAGAATGCCTATATACCACAGGCCTGATAAGTGAACAGGCATTCGTAGAAGCTGTGATATTCAGCAACAGACATTTCTTTCTCTGATGAAAGGTACGAAGCAGTAAGATGCTAAATGACCTAAGAACAAGAAAAATTGCAATTAAAAATACGACTGACAAAGTGACAAATCTAAAACAGTCAATAAATCAATGCATTTGAGTCCTGCTGAGTGAAATTTAGTAAAGAAGTAGAAGTAGTAAAAAATTTTTATGATGATTATATACATAAAAAATAACATTAACCAATTTAGCCTGCATCATATTTTCTTTCATGGTAGTAGATGTGCCACGTATAACTGGGTAGATAACACAGTTACAGCTACACACGTTTCTATCAGCTGTATATCAGGTAATACTTCTGTATCATAATAATGAATGTAGCAGTAGGCAAAATAAAATAGAGATAGAGAACTACTACTAGATCTTTCGTTTCGATCAATATGCGACAATAAAAATTGATATTATTAACATAATTTTATTTCAGCTTCTGCATTGCATTGTTTAATGTTGCCGGGTTACGCCAGATTTGATAACACGTAGTTTACTGTTTAAATAGCAAAATGAATCCCATAACAAAAATAAAAACAATAATAATGCCTTTAATGGTTAATAAATATAGTTTTGACTCTGATAGAGATTACCTGGTAACAGCCATGCTTACCACCTGCTACACAATCACGAAAGAGAACAAATATCTGCACTGTGTGATCGTCTACGATACACCAAAAATTATATCCACAAAAAATCGACTGTTTAAACATTATACATCGTGTACAGCACTTCGTTTGGTATAACGCGTCTGTCTGACCACGGTGTGGCAGTGTCTGCTACATAGTGCTGTACCAGGCGGGGGGGGTGTACACTAGTGACATTTGTGGCGAAGTTTGTAACTAAAAAGTTTCAGAAATAAGTTTGGTCACGTGGTGTAACTTTTCTGGCAAATTACTGCCAGTGGTGCACATTATGGCGTCCAGAATGGATGTTAGAGTAGAAAAAAGTCTTCGGATTAAAATTGGTAAGTAATTTTTGCAAAATTATTTATAGAAATGCATGGATAAATGCCTTAACTTATTTAGTTTTATGATTTACCGAAAAGTTCATCTACTAATTTTATTAAAGCAACTAAATCATATTCCAAAATTATTTGCAGACAATTCGTTTTCGTCGGAATTCTCGGAGCAGTTTTAGGGAAGTTTCTTTAAGATTAAGATGGAGCGATAGGCCTACGAAGTTAAGGTGTATGAGTGGACACCTTAGCTATACATAACTTATAAGGAGCAGGGATAATTATTTGTAGCTGATGAGCCTGTGGTGGCAATATTAACATCTTTGTGTTCTGAAAAGTTTTTTTGAAAAATTATAAATTCTCGTTTGATGACAATGTTTTGATAATGTGCCTAATATTCGCAACTTTGAAGTTTGGTACTAAGGACTAATATTAAAGTGCTACAAAATTTTATTAAGTAAAATATCGTGTTCCACGTGAGTATTTTAGCTGACGCCTCGTACAACACAGAAATAATTGCGCTTCTGATTTTTCATGAAATCGTTGCTTAAATTGATGGTAGCAGTCATATTGTTAATTGTGATTGTTATTATTTATTGAAAAACATAACTGTACAAAGTGTTAACCTTACATCTGGTTACTTAAAATATTTTTAAAATAATTCTTCAGTCTTTAATAGCTTTGCATCTAATAATGCTCATAGTTTGCATTGTCAATACCATGCAGTATTTTGGTTCATCTTCTGTATGTGCCCATTTTTGGACTAATTAGTTTTAACTGTGTTAGTGTTTTATCATGTGATGAACGAGGTAGTTGAATTTCTACTTAGCAGCTTTCATTGTGCTTTTCCTAGGTACACAAATACACAATGTACCCGTGATATGACCTGAAATAAGATTTATACAAATTCAAGAATTGTTGTTTGTTGATACTGTATGTGTAAATGATCTCTTCACAGGTAAAGTATACATCATAGATGGCTTACTTTAGTAGCTCTTTCATTACACACACATACTTTGAAAAGCTTTAACAGTCCTTTACTTAAACATCCAGATCTGTTTCTTCCATCAGAGAGTTTTAGAATTTTCCATTCGCTACATCTATATATTTAGGTTTATTTTAATGTATTTTCCTTTAGTGATATACCTCACATTGAATCTTAAGGAGCCAGTCGTCATGCCACTGCAAAAATGAATTTAGACCAGTTGTCACACCACTGAAAAAATGAATTTAAGTCTAATTAGTATGTGCTGTTCTTTGATCTATACTTAATAATAATGTGCTACATGTTCTTATCATTTGCAGCTATTTTACACTTGGATGCAACTTAAAATAAGCTTATAACACAAAAAGAGCGTGGTCCATATGCTTTATAGTGAACCTGGCTTTATAGTAGAGCATATTAAAAAATGAAATGCCAACTACCTGTTTTAGGCTCCATTTAATACAAAAAAAAACTATTTTCTTTCCAAGCCTGCTCCAAAGCTGTCTAATGTCATAGTGTTTTTGTACTGCAAATGGACTTACTAGAGCTTTTCCATTTTGCAGCAGCTACTGAGTAGTACTAGTCTTAAATTCAATAGCAAAATTTAATAATCGCATGTCATTTAGCGAATTTTGTGCCAAACAATGTTGTTTCCTGTTGAGTGCTCCATAAACTACATAACTAGATAGCCTTCATCCCACCACATTTGATGAAATTTTAAAATCTGTTACTGAAAATTTCTTATCTTCTGACGACATCTACTAGACTCAAAAAAAGACTGTATTATTTTTTGATAATTTTGATAATGTGCATTTGTATTTAAGCTTCACTTTGCATTTAACAAATTTAACAAATTTTGGGGTCAAAGTAGTGTTGCTGTCCAAGTACCATCCCTAGTATTTGACATCAAAATGGAGCTCTCCAGAAAAGTCCTATAAATTTCCTGAAGTGTGTGGATTATCTCCTTTTTCATTCCCCCAGATACATTAGAAATTCAACTAACTTCAATGAAATTTCCAGATTTTGAAACATGGCAAAGCTGTGTAACAGCCTCTGAATGAAGGTCATCTGAATGAAATAATCTTGACCAAATGGGTTATGCGAGTTGTTTGACTGGATTTCCAGTTTAAGTCACAGAAAACAAAATTGTCAGCATTTCTAACAAATTTATTATTGCGAGAAGAAACCAACAATTAACCTATGATAGAAATGGTGTTTTCAAAGATTACCTTGTGCAATGTGTCTTTTATTAAAAATGACTTACCATCAAAGCAATAAATGTTCTGTAATACTAAATTTATGCTGTACATGTGCTGTGGAAAATGTCTTCGTATATATGGGAAAATAGTGCATATAAGAAATTAATCCTCTGCAATTACTTCGCGAGAAAATCTATGGTAAACTTTTCACCTCCTAGAGGAGCGGTTGTCTGTATTCTATTTCCACTGAACGATTATCATTTTGAGCAGGTTACTTATTATGTGTACCTTCAATGTGTTGGGTTGCTGCCCATTACTCAGACAAGTTTCACAGGAAATGCTTTCACTTCACTATACAAAGGCACTACCATTATGATTTCGATGGCTTTCAAACTTTTATTCGCCTGGTTAGCTGAAATTCTAGTAGCTGGGTGACCAGTTGTGTCAGTTGATTCCCCTAGTTGTGACAGTTGACTCATTTCACAATTTTACGCTAATTTGTTTAAAAAGATTTTTCATAGCGTCCATAGTTTTGCAAAAATTCTAACCTTTCTTGGAACTTTGTGATGCATTTACAATACAGTGGATTGATTCTCACACTTTTTACTGAAATGTCAAGCCAAGTAGACTTGACTTTTGTACTTTTTTGTTTTATGGAGTGTAAGAGTTGGATGGCTAGATTTTTTTATTAAAAGCTGAAAGAACCATATCACATGAGCTGAGTTTGATGGAGTATTTTACTTGTGTTACATTTTTTAAAAAGTAATTTCTTCAGACATTCATAGAGCTGATAAGCTATGACAGTGTTCTTTGTCTCCTTTTTTTTAAAATTTGCCTTTAAAGATTTTTATCTTAAAGTTATGTCTAGATGAGATGAATCTGAAGGGATTCATCAGTCAGTTATAAAAACTGTGTTAAAAGTTTTGGAATTTTGCTGTAGATGCTTCTGTCTTTCACACAGACGTTGAAGTTTTATATTAAATAGCATGAGTGTACTTGCCCATGTCAATGTACTGGAGTTATTGCCCAATCTCATTTATTTGGTCTTCTGTGTGATGTATCATGTTTGCCAATATTGTTAAATAAATTGTGCCTGTCTCTGCTATAAATGCACGTCAAGAACTCCTGCAACAAAAATTATCAGCTTAACTGATCTCATTCAAATAGACAAGTTGGTACATGAAATATAACATCACTTTTCTGACCGGAACTTGATATTTGCCAGTGAATTTGTATTACAAGTTTCATAGCCTATTTTGATTTGCGTACTGGAGGAACATTTTAGTATTTAACTGAGTAGACGTTTGACATTTTACGTGGAAAAGATTGTTTTTTTTTTGCTTGAAGGAGAGTTCATTTTTTCATCTTTAAATACAATGTTCATGTTACGAGCGGGTTTAAAGTTTTCAAGCCAACTAGGCGAATTTTTATTTTTATGAAAAGATTTGATTCGTGGTTTTATTACGTTTTACATTGAACTGGTTTGCATATGAATTTATTATAAAGTTTTTAGTGCAACAGTTTCTTGTTAGGGACTAGGCCTATGTATAATAAACCAACTTATATTGTTAGAACATTTATTTACATAAAAATTTAGATTAATAATAGTATTAGTATAAAAACTTTATAGTCTTAAACACTTCCCCAAAACAGATTACCGATCAGGGTAAAGCTCCTGTGGTGGTAATACAATACATGCTGCCTGCAGTATAGTACTTTATAGACAAGTGAAGATTCAAGATGAAGTTAAGCAAAATAAATTATAGTATAGTGAACACTGAAATTTTGTACATGATCAGTTAACAAGTGTCGAAAGAGACTTTTTATGCATTTTAAACATTTGAACTGTTCCAAATACGTTGTAAACATTTTTTGCTGGTAGTTTTGCCTCGTTGCTCCGCCTTTAGAATCTCATGGGCTTGTCTATTTTATTAGAGAAACTTGGATGAAACAAATTTTACGACCTCCTCTGCTGACTAGGAAGGAGAGTTATTTTAGTTTTACGGTTGCTGTGCATCTGTCCGAGTTTACTGAGCATTGTAAACTATTTACCTAACGAGGAGATTGAACCTCGAGTCTAACAAAATAGGAATTTTTAGTCATCGTGTCTTTGGTGCCTAAACATTTGGCGCCTGTTCTTTTGCATTAAATGGTTCTTGATCTTTATAGTAGAATTGGAATGCCTTTATAGAAGAAATTTGTGAGCATGAACCAGGATTTCACAAAACTGAATTTTGTCAGCTTTCCCGTGCCCTACTAAGATGAAGAAGCATTCTGTAGTTCGTCAAAAATTAAAACATTTTTGCTGATTTAAATGCGTTCTTACTGAAATATTACATCTGTGATTCTGTGTAAACTTGATTATAAATGTTTTTTCTCACTACTCGTCCTTCATAAGTATTATTTCTAGCGTAGCGGTTGCGAGATGTCACACTTATTGTTGTGGTTTAAAAACGCGCAGTTATTGATGTTGATTTTATTTTTGAGCTTATAACAAAAATTTAAGCTAACACTAAGCAATATTTGTTTAGCGTTGGCAAATATATGTTTTGGGGTTGTGGTTGGCTTATGTGGGTCAGCTCATGAATGGGATGTATGTAGTAGTACAGTGTAGCCAATCAGTGCTTGTTGGAAAGGCTGTAGGCGTTCATTGATGAATTCTTTCATTTTCTACAGCAAGCTATAGTGCGATTGTTGACAGAGCAAACCATTCATGACTACACGCATCAGCGGATGTGGCTTGCAACACCTAGCATAATCGTCTTAATATAATTTCGCTTTATGGAGGATTTTTTTCAAATATGATTTCCTGAATGGCCGTTTGTTGCTGTGGCGTGCAGTGAATGGGGCCCAGTTTTAAAAATGCTGCGTTCGTTAATTAGAGGTCGTGGCATCAGTGTTTGTTGCTGGGCAAAGCTGTTGCTTCTAAAAAAAATTTTGACATGTCAGGGTATAACTATATGTAAATATTTTTGTGTCAAAAGTATGGCTGTCTAGCTCAGATTGTGTTACAATTAAGTTTAGTTTGGCCTCAAAATTTACTTTTGCTCAAAATTAATTAGGGTTTGGGTGGGCGAACGCACGAAAATGTATGGCTGACCATCCTATGTGGATATTGGTAAGAATACGTCGTATACTCTGTCCAGTGACAATTCACGTTGATCTATTAAAACTGCTAGGGCGTTACATTTTGACAGAAAATAATCACTTCCTATTCAAGGAAAACTCCCCTCAACTTTTGTGCACGAGATGGCTTGTTCGTAGCTAGGTAAGGGCTGAGTGACTTACGTCTGGAAATGGAAATAAGAAGTTTCTTTAATGCTAAAACTTTACTTTGTTCCGAAATAAAAGTATAAGAAAAGTATTCAATCATTTACACCTGTTCCGCGTAGAAACTTATTTTTTGTGAGTATTTAAAATTACAACATTCAATAGAGTGTCACTGATGTTCGCTTTTACGTTCGCTTTACACCATGCTACTTGTACTAACTGTAGTTATGTAAGCACTATTTCATATGAGCAATATTGCAGCGTTTTAGCGATAATTGAATGATACAGTTCGTAACCTCGTGTTGGTACTGCTGTATGTATTATCATGTCAGGCAAGGGATTGGCTCTACGCCAAATATTAACTTATCAAAGCCTATCCTAAATGTAGTAACGCAACAGAACTTGTGACTGTCATCATAACTTGGGCATACTAGGTCGCTAGTTAAAGCACCGCGATTTCGGCACAGTACTTAGACAAAATGATTTGATCCAAACTTACTATATAATTTAGATTTGTTTGTATTGGGTGATTCAAGGTCGCATGCGTGTGATTATTTTGTTATTTCAGCTACTTATACAATGTATAGTGTTGGTTACAGTAACTATAATGTTGACCAAGGTTAACCTAAATTCTTCAAAAATTTGTGTGTTTAATTTTTCGTCTGAAATTAATGTTTACGTTTGTTCATCAAATTAGGTTGCATTAGTATAGTCAGTATAGAGTCAATGATGGTCTTTACATTTGCGTTTTTTCCATGCAACAAACTGGTAACTGCTAACGTCGTAAAAATGTGATACAGAAACTCACTAAAATGACGGTAAAATGGTACGCTACGTCGAATACAGAGACGTGCCAAAAGTTGGAAAGAACTGTTTGTAGTAGAAATGATAGCAGTTAGTTATTTTTTCTACAAACTCCGCCCGTTTTCGATGTCTTTTATAGTTTTTGCCTCATTGGTATTTCTAACTTTTTATGTTCGATTGACTATTGCCTCTTTACTATTCAAACATATATTTTTAACTGTAAATTTGGTTACGGCAATCATAAACTAAACACCAAATTATCGGCTAACACTCGCCATATAATCGGCTTCGTTCATGTGTATGCTATATTGAGTATAGCGTAAGGTGCTTCCTGCTTTAGTTGCTTTTTCCTGTTGGAATAATACGCCTTGAACAACATCTTCTGTTCTCAATTTCCGTGCACGGCTAATGCATCTCAGCTGATAACCAAATCCCATTTAGTGATGGTTTGGCAATGACAGACTGTAGCGTGGGTGGACATGAGATAGGCAGGTGCTTGAACTGCTACAAGCTGGTGGTTCAGTAATCATCATATTATAAAGTTGAGTTTAAATTCAGAAGGAAATACAAACTGCTATGAAACTTATCGCCAACTATTATCACGCGCCATTGTTTAGATCTTTAGAATGATCAATCTCGGTACTAAACCCACATTCTCTTAAACGGGAAGCAGATGAGATTATTGCTGTATCGTAGATTAATCGAGTCACTTATCGAAAACTTGTGTAATATTTGTCAGGCGTTGCTGTAGCACATATAAATTCATCTTGTGCCAGAATTTGAAGCATGTATGAAGTTTGAAGCATGTTTTGAATATTCATTGTTTTTGTATTAAGCAAGTTCATTCTTTTGCTAAACTATGTTAGTGTAACTTATTATGCTTAATTTCATATGACTAGTTTCAATGACACAGCCTCTTGTAATATGCAGCAGTGCTATCAATTAAAATTGAATGCACGTCTAAAGTTATAGTGCAAGAATTTCAAGATCGAATAAGGACAGCCTAATATTTTCTAGCTCTTATTCTAGATGGTAACCTTATTTAAAAAACATTTTTCATAATTTCAATACAAATGTGGGTAATATTTAAATTTTAAAAATCCGCTTCGTTGAATTTTTTGTATCTTTGGTGTGTGAAAGTGTGAAATCAAGTCTGAGGCCGTTGCCCCGCTGTAACGTACATGCGCGTGTACTATTTTAGGCGTAAAATAATGAATGACATGTGTTTGTACTGTACAGACGAGCTGAACGATAATCTTGTTTTAAATATTGTGTCAATCTACGCAATTCATTGATAAGTTCATGTTTTACACACACATAATTTCCTCATTTTCTCCTCGACAAGTAGAACGCTTTCTGATGCGCTCTAGTTTTCGGAATCCATTATTTTGTTACCGGAATCACGTGTTTATAGCAGTATTTCTTGTTTTTAAGTTTTCTTTCTGATGTCGCAACTAAAACAAACACTGTACACGGGGAGGCGTGGGCCTTATCGTCCTGGGTCCACAGTTTAGGCTTAGGTGAACAAGCAAACTATGATTTCTGACTCTCGGCTGCGAGCATGAGCATAATTAAAGTTTTTTTAATTGTAAAATCTTCTCGCCGTATAGGCCGGTTTTGGTAATGCGTTGTAGGTTTACCGAAGTTCTCTGGCACAAACTTCTTGACATTTTGTCCCATTATTTCCTCGTTTTATGTACTATAAATTATTATTTGAACCAGACCGGCCCACAAGTGTATAGGTGTGTAGGCGTGAGAACGGATGGACGAAATTACCTGTCATAATTGTGTTATTAGCGTTATTTACAAATTAAAACGGATGGGTGAAATGCTGGCGGGCGGTCAAAATACCACCGGTTAAAAGATCACCAGACAAAGGACTATCGGTCAGACTGGTAATTTTAATTTTTTTTAATGTACAGCGTCATGAATTTTTATGCACAAAAACAATATTTTGGCTTAGTGAGTAATAGATACTGACAAATAATGCGGAACTTTATAGTTAGCCTCTGCAAATTTACCTCATCAACAATACAATTACCTCATCACAAAGCAAAATTTATCTCAAATTGTTTTTTAGGTTGACATTTGCTCGGCCTGCTAATTTTATGTGGTGAACCTTTAATCGGTGGTCCTTTGTCTTTCCAGACGAATCTTTGATCAATGGTCCTTTAGTCGATGGAACACTCAATAACATGGGACCTACAGTTCGTAAGACCACCGGTCATAGGACGCTACGGACAAAGGGCCACCAGTTTTTTTTACTGGTGGCCCTTTTGTCCGTAGCGCCCTATGACCGGTGGTCCTTCGAAGTCTTTGAGCTACACCCGAAATGCAGCCTATAAATGCGAGAGTCGTGTGCTGCCATTGCTATTGTGTCCGGGAGCAGCAATCAGCAGGATTACCATTCCGTTCGTATTTTAACAGCAGACCAATGTTCATCTCAATGTTTTAACAACATGAAACGCTTGTTTTAACTTTACCGCTTTCCTTATCACTAGTAGAAATGATCACCTAATACAATGTTTTTCATGCCGCAAACGAGAAAGCTTTATTTTATTAAAAAAAAACTTTCATACGTCGAAATTCAAGCGTTTTTTGTTTTCGAATTGTATAAAATTACAGAGACCAAAATAAAAATTTCACACCGAAAAATCTAATATAATTGAGATAAAATGCACCAAGTGCCACCTGGCCCATTTAAAGCACTTTCATCTAATATTTCCCTAGTGCGTAGTATGCTCAGAGATTCATCTGGTAGAAGCTTCGTACACGGTATAATTGTGAATTGTATCAGTCTGTTTTCTTAAAGCTCTATGGTATTACAAGTCTCTGTTCTTTCTCGACAACGATATACTGTGTGCACATTTCTCTGACTTCAGATGAGTAATTAGTTGATTTAAAGAAAGAACATTACAGCCAATATAGGATTCATAATTTGTGTATTTCATTGCAAATTTTTTCCCGTGAAATATTATACACTTATTTTCTGTAATTTATGAAGTTATAGAAACAACTGCCTAGTCCCTATAGGGATACTACATATGTGATTAATAAAGGAATGTCTTATGCTGAGTTCCGTTAGCCCGATAAGGATAAGGAGACCTGATTGTAAGATCCGGTCCCGCGTTATGAATAAACACGTTAATCGCTCTCTGGTCAACAGCAGACTGATTGAGAGATGTAAGCGTCACAGGATGACAAGTAATTGCTAACATGTCAACTTCGCTGCTCAGACTATATAGAAGGCTTTGGCACCGGTACTAACTCTTTGTATTGGCAGAAAAAATACAGCTAATGTATTTATTTTGAATTTGAAAGAAGGGCAGCCAACAGCAAGAATGGTCCTCTAAAGCTAATATTAAAAGTCTTTCTATTAGCATCCCATTAAATATACAAAATGGTGTCTTGAACATTGTAAAGTTCTTCGAGCAGGGCAGTGCTGAGCTAGATACAGACCTAGCCAAGACGGAAATTGTAGGCTCCATTTTAAACCATTGGTTATACATTTTTCATATTTTTTGTAATCTTTACTAATTACATATGATTTGTGTGTAATGGATATCATGATATTGTAAGGAAAAAAAATAATACAATAAGAAGAAATCAATTGAAAATTGCCACACTGATACATTACAGATGTTTATGTACAGTATGAACACCAAAAATTTAAGTCATTCTCTTAGATTCTTCCAAAGAACAAGAGTTTTAAAACAACAGTTCAAAAGTAAATCCCGAAAGAAACTTTGTGCCACTATTCCTAAAATTAAAGGCAAGTGCTGCCTATGTGGCCTCTATTTTCACTAAACAGTAGACGAAGGCATTTCCTCCGACAGCTGACATTTTCTGACTGTGTCCACTGTACAATTTCTCTTTAAGGGCAATCCATTTCTTCTTCCCAACATATTCTTATCAGTCTTTATTTTTTTCTGGTGACGATTATAATTAAACTGGTTGATCCTTATATAGCTCCATATATTGAGTGCTTTATACGTCACTGAGTGTGGTTATTTTCAGTTGATTATTAGCTGATATTGTTCTGGCATTTGATTTTTTAACATCCAAAAGTTTTTGGATCATAACTTGAGAACCAGCAAACGCCACAGCGTGATATTTCAACAATAAAGAAACAAAGCAATTTACACAAAAGAAGTAGTCAGGCAATTTTATTCAAGACGTACATGTGCTTTTTACCATTTAGTCTTCCGTTTTCTTGCATGTGAATTGGTGCACCTCGTGTTGTTAATGGCTTGGAGTTAATACACACGACTTTTATTTTGGTAACTGGTTTATTTTTTTCAGCTGAAGCAAAAGAATTATTACCAAAAGGTGGTTCCGGACGGGAAACCATTTGCACAGTAAACCTTGATCAGGAAGAAATATTTCGAACGGCTCTCGCTGCTAAATCTCATAGGTATGTAAAATGATATTATATGAGTCAACTAAAATCTGGAAGGCTTCACAGAATTACTAAATCGTGGGAAACCCATACCTCTTGAGTCATGCCACTACCGTTGCATATGCTAGCTTGACTCAGGGCTAGCTCCTTTTTTGGAACTTTTTTCAAACTAAGTAGCATTCATTTTGTGGGGTAAAATGGGGTTTTGCTGGTGTCCCCGATTTGAAAAACAATTTTTTGCTAAAGTTATAAACCATCAATGAGAAGATTCTATGAAGACATTTTGTTGATATATGATTAAGCCATATTTCTTGGAATAATAATCATACTAGGCAAGAAACTCATATGATAAAATTGGTAAGAGGCAGTCAAAGAATGACAAAGATCACATTCGTCCGGGTCTTCTTTGGAGTATTATGTCAGTATAAACGGCATCGTTGGAGCTGCTATCTTTGCATAGATAAAATATTATAAGTTTGCTTTGATGTAGAAACAACTAAAAAGAATAAAACATTTAGTTTGTTTTCTGCTTTTTTAAATTTTGTCAGCTTAATTAAAAACTATCTCTTCTTTTCAAAAATTAAAATCTAAAACAAATATGAACATGAACAATTTTTTATCATGATGTTGCCTATCGATCATGCATGTGATCAGTTTTAACAACACTTGTCAGCATACTTATATTCAGGCCTGTATCTGTCACTACATCAGGCATACTATCACTACAGCAAGCATTTAAAATGTCACAAAATTTTTGGTCGATCGACTCGACCCAAATCGTTACTTGTCTGGATGTTGTCCTTGTCATTGTTTTTGTTGGGAACACCTTTTGAAAAAGGGATAACCTTTTGAAAAATGCTTAACACTCTGTGAATTTGCAATGGATCATCAGTATACTTCACTTGAACGTACTAGAATGAATTCTGCTTCAGCTGACGGATTGGATTTTTATTATCTGCTATTTTGAATTCGTAATATATCATCATGAAAGTTTATAGGCATATATTAGACGGAATTCCGCATCACATAATATTCACAGATTTCGTACAATTATAGTGCAGCTGCTGCATCATCATGTAAAACCACTCGAATTTAAATCTTCTGCATTACATGATACCATTTTTGAAATTACATCTATGTGGGACATTCGCGAGTATTGTCTTCTTATTCCAATACCGGTCAAACCTCAATTTAATTGTTCGAGCCTTAGTTTATACCACTCACTGTGTACAACATGTTCTCTGATATTATGTAGCACCTTGCCATTTACTCCAGCGCCGTGTACCATGAGGCGGTACACACTGAGCCCGGTACATAGTGTTGCGGCGCGTGTACACTGTACAGTGTGATGGTACCTACCAATCAGTGAGGCGGTACACAGTGAGCCGGTACATAGTGTTGCGGCACGTGTACACTGTACAGTGTGATGGTACCTACCAATCAGTGAGGCGGTACACAGTGAGCCCAGTACATACTGTTGCGGCGCGTGTACACTGTACAGTGTGATGGTACCTACCAATCAGTGAAGCGTACACAGTGAGCCGGTACATAGTGTTGCGGCACGTGTACACTGTACAGTGTGATGGTACCTACCAATCAGTGAGGCGGTACACAGTGAGCCCGGTACATAGTGTTGCGGCGCGTGTACACTGGACAGTGTGATGGTACCTACCAATCAGTGAAGCGGTACACAGTGAGCCGGTACATAGTGTTGCGGCACGTGTACACTGTACAGTGTGATGGTACCTACTAATCAGACACACGGTGCCGTGGTACATGGCGAGGCGATATACAGATAATATACGGATAAGTTGAGCAGCTCGAACTATCCATGTAGTGTAATTCTAGGTTGAACGTTTTCGCTTACTTTCTGAAGACAGCTTGAGGAATGAATTAATACTAGCGTTTTTGGCGCATTCAGCAAGCTGTTTTTGTTTACCATTGATGCTAATAGTTTTAAACTTTTTGCGTCGTTAAATGTTAAAAGTTTGGAGGCGTATTTTCTTAGTTTTTCATGCCGCCACGCTTATATGGTTTTTTGAAATTCTTCAACCCTCTTGCGACATGTACACCGAATTGGTTTGATCAATGAGTTTGGCAATGTACGTTGCGGTGCAGTTACACTAATAATGTTATACCATTGTTTTAAGTTTGTGTGGTCAATCGCCTAGCTATAGCGTGCAGTCTAATAATTTAACAGCTGAAATTGCTTTGGAGGGTTACTATCCCATGCTCTGATGCCGTGACTGTGTTTGCCCTAGCCGTTGTTGGCTGTTGCAAGTTTTATGAATGGAGTTGTTGACAGAACTATGAGCGCTCTTCATTCATAACCTGCCCCCACTTCCTTTTGCCTTGAGACCTGCCAACTGGTTTTAAACCAGTGTGGTGGTGCTGGGGGTAGTAGGAATTACTTATGTGAATGCGGCTTTCAAAAGCAGCTTTTTAAGCCGCATATGCCCAAACCAATCTCCAGACTATAATGGAGTGCACAGAAACGACGATTGCTCTGTAAAATTTAAAGAAAGATGACAAGAGCATCATAAGGATTAATCTTGATAAGTTACCTTTATCATTCATTAAAGTTTTGTCTGTAAATAAAATCGCTTTGCGGCAGTTTTGCCTGCAGTTTTACATGAATATTTATTCAAAGCCCACATTTGTACTAGTATTTATGAGTTTTATAATTATACATTACGATCAACCCTTTTACCCGTCGTGAATCTATGCCATGGTGCCCGCATAATATTAATTTGCCTTTTCAGCCAAACAAGCGTAATCGCTACGGTGGTTACGCGTTTGTAAAAAGTTACTTGTTTTGGATCCGCAACAACAGGCCATAAATCAAGGTCTGTCATACCAAATAAAATATGTTGTAGCTGCCCTAAAGGCATTCATTATCAAACAATTAGGGAGTATTACATTGTGCGTCGTAGCATTTATTTGTTGCATATTCCACGCTATTGGATGTGTGATGAAGAGCAGAAGAAGGCTATGGGTATTTCATTGGCTGGGAGTGGGCATCATGCCATATGTTATGAAATTTAAAAAATGCATAACGAAATTGTGATTGTTTTCATCTGTCAAGGGTGAGCTGAATTACTACATGTGCCTTTCACATTGGGGACTGGATCCCACATTCCCTGCGTGTAGTTTCATATGACTGCTGCACACTACCTTAACACCTATAATGTGCAGTGTCATTGTTTCATGTAGTCGTGTTTTCTCCTCGGTAATAAATTAAGCTGCGGCTGCATTGAGTAGTGTACTGTTTTCAAGGCCCACATGTTGGGTCCAAACACTGAAATCCATACATCCATACAGAATGGTTAAAAACCCACTCCTGGGCTCCTGGCAAACACTTAGAACTTGTAAAATTGATTTATTTTGCCGAAGTAGGTTGATTTTAGTTAATACTGACTAGTAGGAAGTGGGTAAAGTTATTCAGAACATTTATTTTTAGACAGGCGGGTCTTTTTCTTTAACACTCTATTGATCTAACTGTATCAAAAGGCATGATCTTTAAATTATTATATTCGGCATGGTGCAAATAGCCTGTTAGACCAAAGTGAACCCATTTCCACCAGATAAGCACGGTTAACAACAAACGATGGGCAAGATTGCATTGTTCAGGCGCAACAATGTCTTCACCTGCACTGCAGGTGGTGCTAGGTATAGCTGGCAAGGCAAACCACCATCTAAGTACGTAAGCAGGAAATATTATCAGAGCACTACAACTCTGTCTGCTCACACGCACTGTCAAGTGTTGCCATCATAGTACCCTACTAATTAATTTAGTTGTAATGATGATAACACTTTTTTTTCAGTATCACTGTAGTACTTTAGACTTTGGAAAACTCTGAGCACACTTAATTTGCATACATATCTGTTCATAAAATTGTTGTGAACATGGCAAGAACAGCGTATGAATTGATGCACTCGCGCGGTCCACTTTGTAATATTTACTACTAAGATTCTGTGCAGTTCATATCAATTTTCTGTATTATTTTTCTGTAAAATTGCTCATTACTAGAAAAAATTTAAGCCATTTTATTTCCTTGGTCTGTATACCTATATATACCTTATCCACCTATATACTCAAATACGAATTAATTATTGATTAATACAATATTTACTGGCTTCTTTGTTTAAGCCCATTTTATGCGCTTGATTATCTTGGTAAGGCCCTAATTTCACTAGTTTTATTCTGTTTATGTGTTTATCTGTTTATGTGGATAAATTATCTGTAGGATTGCTGTGCTATTAACGCAGTTATTCAAGCAATTTTCTTCTAGATACATACATAAAAAAAAATTTTTGGATACACATATAACAAAATCATAATGCATATAACTTTTCTATTCACAGTCCATTATTTTCGGAGGAGTTTCACTGTGAGGTTCCGAGACGATTCAGGTTTCTCTCTTTCTATGTTTACGACCGTGAGCCAAGGCCAGAGAAACTCATTGGGAAGGTATCAATTAAAAAAGAGGAACTAGCTAAATTCTATGGAAGAGATCACTGGTTCCCTCTCACGGTGGTAGATGCTGATAGTGAAGTGAAGGTATGCAGTTTTGAAATTTTACTCCATAGCTATTTGAAATGAGCAAAGTTATTGTTGAAATACCAAAAATAATTGCTAATTTTGATGAACTACACGTGTTTTAATGAAATACTTTTAATTGGTTTTCTGTTTCATAATTCTTCAATTGAATTTTATAAATTTTTCAAACTAAATTCAAACTGGTATTGCTGCAATATTTTAAAAAAATAAATCTTTTTCTGCTGAGCATAAGAATTACAACAATGTGATATTGAGACATTTTTCTAATTTCAATATAAAGAGAACTTGAACAAACGCAACACGGGTTGTTGTGAGCCGTTATTTAACGTCATCCATGAAATTTAAAGATCCGTAGGTCCTACCGAATTTCTGACTATGTGTCTTGCCTTGAAGTTTATGTGACAACTGATTTGAGCTAATCATTAAAAATGCTTGAGCGCTGCTTTGACGTTTTTGATGGTTCTTCGGACTTATAAAAAGTTCAACCAGCAATGTGTTCAGTAAAAGTCGCTGGTCTGTGATGTGACGCGCTTTCTCAAAAGCCCGTAGACTTAATCAAACTTTCCAGAAATGTTAGATGAACGCATAAAAACTGATTCTGACATCAGCATGATGATCCTAGCGAAAGATGGCGGTCTGCTTTCACGAATCGAGTTACTTTTCGTGCTTTGCAACATGTGCACATGAACAGGCGGTGGTTATTAGGCTGATTATTGTAGGAAGGTTTTCTGCTAAGCCCTAACTAGTCATAACAGAAAGATTATGTATCCAACGCCTACAAACGTTTTCTTGCTACCCACATTAAACAGCATGAAACGATCCTTCGCTCTGTATTGCACTAGTATTAAGATGTGAGGTCGGTGAACGGCATGCTTTCCATTTAACAACTTGTTTTCCACAGTAGGTACACTAGTCCACTTCTACCGTCTGCCAAAGAGTTTAGTGTTGGTCAGTGTGGGATGACGCATGTTATTTTTTAAACTAAGTAGCCAGTTTAATGCAGTAATAATTAACTTATTGCCATTTTAATTTTTAAAGCCAATAAAACGTATTCTAAATCTGTTGTTTTATGCGTTGGTGAAAATTATTTTACTGGATCATTTTTTTCACATCTCTAATAAACCAAATACTGGAAAGACACTTCACACTGCTATAGTTAGGAGCGGTAGGCCGTCTGGGTATTTTTATAATGTTGGTTCAAAATTTAAGCGTTCTTCTACCAGTGCAATTCTATCTTGCTCTTAAGTATTAATTAGATTCACTGACGGGCTTTTCATTATTATAAATACATGTGTGGTGATATATATGATTATCATCATTATATTGAAAACTTTGAGAACAGTTGGTTTTGAATTCGTCTTTCTTGTTTTTATTGGTAGCTGTCTTCATTGGCATTTTTAATTAGAATGTTTATTAGTAAATAATACAGTCACTCTGCAGCTTCGTAATATTTACCTACTGTCTAACTTACTTGAAACGTGCGCCCATGGTTAACCGCCAAAAACCTGGCGTACGCCACTATACGCCAATAATGCCAACCTGTTGCGTGCGAAACGACCCGATATTTATATGTACACTGTGTATTTAAAATGAAATAAATTGCGTAGAGATTAAATACAATTTGTTTGATGGCAGGAAGTGCTTTAGACATTAAGTTGACAATTGTTGCAGGTTTTTCAACAAGCGTATACTGCTGTCATTCGTGCGCATCTGATTGCCGTGATTATTATTCTGAAAAACTGCGTGCCACTGTACAGATTTGATGATGCTGACTCCTCGAAAAATGGCGGGCAACAGTCATTCAAGTTTCTCTTCAACGCCCGAAGCGATGGTTTTGTGAAACAGAGATGCATTAAGATAACCTCTCCAACATAATTAGTTTACAGCCGTCGTAAGATTCGTGCTGCGCATCTCAGCTTAGCTTTTCCCTCTACATGTTTTGTGCCTCCGAGGCGTTTGTGGAAATTGTCTTGAAAATTTTTGCAATGTAAATGGGATAGCTCATCCTTTTGGAATTACATTTGAAACGAAAAATATTCTTCCTACTGTTCCCGTGACATGCAGTGCTCTGCTGGAGAATATGTAAACAGTTTCTGTCAATTTTTAGTGATAGTTTAGCCGAAAAAAATAAAGAAAACGTGTCCTGGTATTTACTTTACTATAATGTTTCTTTATCATTCTTTATTATTATTATTTATAAAAATTATTCTTTTTAAAAACTAAGCCTGTATAGCACTGACATATACAAATTTTTGTTTTCCAACTTTTACTTCTTGCTAGCATTGTAGTCACGATCGAGTTTCAAGTATGTGGATTCCTATCATTCGATGGGTGTGCTTTTATTTTCCTGCAATCTGACCAGGTTTAATATTTCATGTGTCAATAGCGCGGCACCATTGGACTTGTGTATTTTACAATGGCTTTTTAAAATGGTTATGTAAAACAAGTCCCTATATTGTCTTCTTTGCATATCGCATTCTTCACTCAACTGCTTGGTGATTCTCTCCAGATGAACAACTTAATTAGAGACGATTAAGCCCGATTATGTTTTATGCTCGCTTTTTGTTAATATCGCTCGCATTATGCAAGATATTTTTTGGTTTTCTTGTCTTGCCTTGCACTATTTTCATTAGACATGGATGCCATGTTACATAATTTTAATCTTTGGAAGTCTTTTTTCAAAGGTGCATGGTTGTTCGTCGTAAGTCACTGATGGCGTATTAAAAATTTAATGCCATACAAACTTGAGTTACAAAAGAGCAGTGGTTCTTCAGGTAAACTGGAAATTGAGGAAACGCTCATTTTGTCAGTGTAAAAACGTGGGAAATTCGCCTCTTGTGGGCAAAAATCAACACACATGTTTGCCGAGGATTTATTTCTAGCCTAAGTTGACATAATTCTGTTTGCCTGACGTATATCCCGTAAAACAGGTGTTTGTTAATTTCCCTACAAATCTTTTTAGCAAATTTTGGTATATTGTGATGTTATTCACCTTTTTTTAATATAACCCTTTTAAACGTTTCTGTTTTCAACATTTTCCTTTTTTGTTTTCTCTGTTAATATTGAAGTAAAACATTATTAGGTGGTTGTATAATTTCATACTCCATACTAGAGGTATAACTTCATTATAAATTCCTGTTATTTTCGTATTTCCTTTCTTGTATATTTTTTTAATTGTGTTGTAAGCACTTAGATTCATGTGCCATGCAGTTTAGCTTAAGCTAAAGCTAAGCAACTTTATATTTATGACAGAGGCTTAGCTAAAGCACTTTTTATTTATGACAAGTTTTAGTGTAATATTAAGAAAGTAAAGAGAATAAAATTTTCCTGATAAAACCAGTTAAAGATGCATGAATCATGGTGGCAACTTCGTCTAGTCTTCATTCGCATGTTTGTTTGTCGTCTATGTTGTAAACACTGAAGCAGCCATATCCCACCGTTCGTTTTGTAATTTTGCTCAAGATACACGAAATTAATTGTTTTCAGGCTGTAGATGTTTATGATACCTGTAGGCTTGCCGCGAGCGTTGTATTTGTGTGTAGGCGTTCCAAGCGAATTAACATTCGGGTTTTTACAAGTACTACGTGTAATAGCAACCTCAACATGCAGCCTGTAGAACATCCATTGATTAGCTACTCCTCCGAATTTGTTTTTTGCGATTTTATATTAATAATTTCGCGCGTTTCTCTCGTTCTTTCTAAAAAGGGAAAATTGGTGTTAACCCAGAACTATTTTTAAGGAACGATTAATTTGATAATTCGTTATGAAATTTCTTACAGTGTGTGTAGGACTTAAAAACTTGTTGCGGAATGTCAAACATTAGATACAAAAATTTACAAATTGAAAGAATGGCAAACTGTGCGTAAAGAATGTTAGAATTTTGACAGTTATTATAGCTGAAAGATGCCTGACTGTTTTTTTCCTTCTAATTTTACAGTTGAAATATCTCCTCTCCCTGTAGGCTGTTTACAGTAACACAGCATCGTGGTGGTGGCAATGTCACGTAGTGTCGTTTAAAAATTGAACACTATATTTAATTAAAAAACCTACTTTTAATTGTTTCTTCACTAAAATATTTGTGATTTCGTTTCCATATCCTGCTAAATTACATTAGATTTTTTGTGGAGACTCTCCTAAGCAAGGCTTCGTGTTTAAATGTATAAGCCAAATTAAAAATTAATTGTACATCATTGTGAGGGTGTCATAGGATAATGAATGATTGATTTATACTTGGTGAAATTGCATCGTCTTGAACACTGTGGACGGAGCTTTGCTTTACGGCAGCGGTACATCTGCTTTTTAATGCCAAAACAGCAGTTAGCCAAGCGAAATTGTGTTTCCCTTGCGACCACGGACAAATAATTAGCTCTTGCCACTCGGCACTTGGTATGCATCTACTGATGATAAATAATGCATCATCACTTCTCCTTTACAGTATTATTGTGGATCAGTTGGTCATATGTAGAAAGATTTTAGACGTGTTAGAAACAGGTGCACACTGTAATTCCGTGCTTCTTTGAGCAGAATGATGAGTGGTTTTAGTGAGTTGAACTGGTGGACAGGAACTCATTTGGCATTAATTTGATATGACTTGATGTGCGCTTTCCTAATGATTAGCCAAATTTATTTGTTCCTAACGCAGATAAGAAATATTATCAGTAGCCTAATAATAGCATAGTAGAAATAATGTAAAAAATGAATTACTATTTCTTTGTGTGCAATCAGTTCTTGTAGTGCATGTTTTACGACTGTGAGTATTTATAATAATATATATAGAAAATGCAAATGGAAACTGTATAAATTTGAATATTACTTGAGGCGACTTTTTTTACTCTTCTAATTTTTGGTTTAATCTTGCCATCAGTACCATGCAGACAGAATAAACAAAAATAGCCTCAAGTAACTTGCAAAATTTACAGGTGAGATTTTCCAAAACCAACTTACTTTAGAAGCCAAATCAAATATATCTATCTGTAGTTGGCAAAATTATTAAACTGTAACCGTAGAAAGTACTGAGTTTATTTGCTAAACTGTGTCATGGAATTTGTATTTTGGATTAAAATTATTTATTTGAAATTGCAACCTCAGGAGATAAACACATAAATTTGTGAATGAATTTTTGCGTGCTATTGTGTATGTTATTCCCCAATTGCCCGGAAACTAAGATATTTATTAATGCTTTCTGAAGTACTCTTTATCATTAAAATGTGTATTATCCTCACCCCAATGTAGACCAGGTGTCCAAACATCGTAGGACATATTACAGTCACCTTTCATCGTGTAAAATTGAGTTGACTATGTTTTTCTAGTTTCTTTTCCGCCTAACAGTGCATTCATGTGGATGTGTTATTTATTGCCATAGCAACTTTTGAACATAAATGGCCCCAACATATGCTAGGACAGTCCAAAAATACTTAGTGGTAATTATAAGTACACATACCATTTTTAAATTTTGACAGAGCTGGACAAACACCTATTCGCTGGCACTGCTGGAATTCTGTGTGGGTTTTGTTTGTGATTACTCCAGAGGAACTTGCTGTTTTTCCTAAATTTAATATAAATATAATTTTTTCCTAATTTAAATATATGCATGCAAAATTTTGTGTTGTAGTACAAGGGTATTAATTATTGACATGCAAAATTTTGTGTGGTAGTATATAACGTTGGCTTCTGGACGGCATCCATTTAAGAAATTGAGAAGAATCAAATAGCATAGCACATCTTATTTCATACCTGAATTCCTTTTCATACTGCTGTAATCTTCAATAATTTACAGCATGAGAGCTGTATTTTGTGAAGACAATGGGTCGTGTAGTGATTATGCATTTTTATCAGTGAACTATTAGCAGCTTAATGTGCACTGCTGTTTTAAGAAATTTGCCAAATATCTTATTGTTTCAAAACAACGCATTTGGATGCCAACATTTTCGTGCATTTTAAATAGGAAAAAGCACTTTTTACAAAGGGTGAAGTTGTGATTTTGATTTGTGTGGTATAAATGAAACATCCTTTTTTACAGGGCAAGGTTCACATTCAGTTGAGGCAAACTGAACCTGATATGAAAAACAAGAAATTGGCTATCAGGTGAGTTGCTACAGTAGTGTGTGTAGAGAAAGGTGCACACTTCAGCTTCCTTCAGTAATAATGTCATTGTCTTTAGTAAAAAAAAAAACTAGCAAAACCCAATGCTTTGCATGCCTTGACTTTCACATCGCTGCTTGTTTCATTTAACTTGTTTGTTCATTCTTTTTTGTAACTGAACTGTAACTCAAGTGAAGTTAAAATTTAATTTGTGTTAAAGCTGTTGGGTACGCATATGATTATATATATTGTATAGCATTTCAGTAAATAACTGAGTTTTCAGGCTGGAAGGATGCAGTAAATATTGGTGATGAACAACTGTTTCAAAATGTGTATTAATCCTAATATTTTATGTTTTGTAGAGTTTTAGAATGCAGTGATTTACAGCTAGTGAATGGTGCTTGTGATCCATTTATTATCGTTACTGTGGAATGCAGTACCAAGCCAGAACATCGAAAGACTCGCGTGCGGAAAAGAACGATCAATCCAGTTTTTAATGATACATTTGAATTTGAGGTAAGACGAGCTAGTTTTCTTAAATTGTATAACACAAATTCTTAATTTTGTATCTAAGTTGTTTTTTTGCTCTTCAGAAAAGATTAAAATATTAGTCATATTTTGTACCACATTATAAATTCCAGCCAGAATTATGTTCAAAATATATTATTTCTCAATGATTTTGTCAAGGATCTGCTATCTTACTTCATTTGCTTCATCATCACCTGATTCATTTCCTGTGCCATGCATCAACTGTTGTGCATCCGCAGATAAGCTTATCCGTGGTTCCTGTTTCAGCTTTCCTCCTACTATTGCCAATAAAGTTCAGGAAGAAGAACGTAAATTTCGTAACCTAATAGACTTTGTTATTATGCCTTTCATTTGTTTGCCTCAGTTGTTTAATTAATTTATAATTGTGTTTTTGCCAATTTGCTTTATTTCTTAATTTTTAAAAACAGTTAGTTAGTAACACATAGCCTGTACAGATCTTGAAACATAAATCTAGCTTCGTCTTACAATACCAGAAATACAATACCATTTGATGAGAATCACAAAATTTTACAGTATTATTTATTTTTATTACAGCTTCCTAGCGAAATTTACCAAGAGTCTCCGCCATTGGTCAGGTACAGAAACCTAGTAAATTTTTAACATTAACAGGTTCACCATATTTAACTAATTATCTACTGTAACTAGTTATAGTATTTCATAGTGAGTGGTTGTAATATATTATAATTATAATGCAACTTCTTAGTATATGTACTGTTGACACCAGGTCTATGCTATAATTATAAACTGTCCAGCTTTACTTTTCTGAGTTTTATTTCAAGCTCTGTATTGTTTCAGTTGAATGTTTTTGATATGTTCTTGATATGTTTGCGCTGCCATAACCTAACCAAATTTTACTTCTTAAAACTTTTTAATTAGAAATTTACTTATTACATATTATTGATCTTGCAGGGTATCCGTGTGGCACAGCTCACCGGGTGTAGCAGGAGATGTGTTTATGGGTGAAATACGTTTACAGCCTCATACCATGGGCACTGACGTTCAGCACATTTGCCACGATGCTTGGTGAGTCTGTTATATATTTTTTGCATTTTGCCAGCAGTGCCATAAAATTACCCATTTTAAGTTGTTGGAGCTGTTATTTTTTCAGCTTTGTCAACCAAAGTTGAAATAACTTTAGAGCTATATACTAAATGAAGTTTTGTATGATTAGTATCTATGTGAGAACGATATGCTCAGCGAGTTGGCAGACTTTTCCTGTTTAGTTGTGTTCAACAAGCAGAAAATAAATATAAAATGTTGCACATTTTGTGGGTTGCAATCAAAGCCTTGGGGCTGCATCATTAGTGCAATACATTGGGTGTATACTTTTGAGTTAGGTGTGGTCTAAACCTAAAGATCTAAAGGCTATTGCTACGGTACGGTTTTTACCTTTCTTTAATGTTTCATTTCTTTGTTAGACTAATAGTCATTTGCGTCTTGTTTTGCATAAAATCCTGTTTAGATTTTATCCTTTTTACTGAAACCAAAAGTCCCTTCATGAATGCTGACTCTGTATAGCTGTTCAAAGGTTTTGTAGTTAGGAATGTTGGTTGGAATTTTGAATCTTGAAGCTGTTGCATTCAATGCATTGCAAGCATTATGTATGTTGTCTAGAGTAATTTCGCCCCGATTCATAAAAGCATAACTTATCTGGCAGGTTTGTGTTTATGTAAGTCATTCCAGATTTTTAACACATGTTTGTTTTGCGTATTTTAGGTACTTGCTGCAGCCGCGCGAAGGATCTCGGAGTGGCAGGCAAAGTTTGGGCTCTCTTCGTCTAAACATTTGGTATCATGAAGACCATGTGTTTTCTAGTCAATTTTATGATGGTCTCAGGGCAGTTTTACTAAAGTCTTCGAAAGTCGAGGTGAAGTAATATTATGTTGTAGTTCTTTGAAGGGTTCATTGTGTTGATTTACTTTTGTGTTTTTGATTACACATTGTTGCTTTCTTAATAAAAAAAGTTAAACTGTTTATTCTTGAAGTGCATTTGACGTAGCTACACCATTTTACTGCAGAAGACTGATCTGGAGAAAATCACTTGACAGACAAATTGACGGGCTCTGTTCTCAAAAATTGCCAATTTAGTAGTATTATTTTGTGTGGCCAAACTAGTATGCAAGTGTAATTATATTTGTGCATATATATTTTCATTGTTTTCTGTCATCAATAAGTAAAAATTTTTTATAGCCGATCACTTCAAGTGCAGCTTACATATTAGGAGAATCAGTATCGAATAAGATGGATGCTGCCAAACCTCTAGTCAGAATATTTTTCAAAGCTGATAAAATTGTCCCACTACTTAATAAACTTGCGGACAAGGAAACGTCCAAAGCTACGTAAGTATATTCTTGGTTGTAAAACAGCTTACTAAAGTAAAATGGGCAACAAGAATGTTGCTGCAGAGGAAATATATTGAGTATGTCCTTTCCAAACAATAAACGTTTTTTCTTGTTTATATGCTGTACTCTATTTCTCGTTTTTTTTTGGTAGTTTTTCTTTCTAATAAAATAAACTTTTGATTTCTTAATTTTGAAAGTTAAGATGATTTCAAGCTTTAAATTTTAAAATATGACTTATCGAAAACAGCATGGATTTGGCATTTTTGGTTTTGCAGTGATCCGAACACGCTTTTTCGAGGCACATCGATGGTTTCAAAATGTATGGATGAATTTATGAAACTTGCCGGCCTACATTACCTCCATGATACGCTGAAGCCTACCTTAGATGAGGTAAGTAATCACACAGTGTTACAATTTTTTTGAATGGAAAGGTGTAATTACGTTTAGTAAAATTTTATGTTTTGAAATGGTGACCAACACAAAGCTTCTAAACACAATTAATTGAAGAAGTAAAGTAAAATAATGTAAAATGAAAACTAATGTAGTTTTGTGTTGTCTTAGTTCAACCTGAACTTTTATTAAATTTGTATATTTTTGTCTGTATACGACCAATCCTTATCAGTCAAAATATTTTTTCTGTTATAACTCTTTGATCAGCCTTTATTGCTAGCAACTTAGCTTAAGCAGGTGCCAGCTGTTCTGGAAATAACATTGACTTAACTAAAAATACTTTATATTTTTTGCTTACCCAAAGTTGGATGTTTATTGGTAAGTAGCAGTTGCCTAATTGCATTATTTTTGTTTAACCCATGCAATTTTTTGTTTATTCATTTTTGTATTTTAATGCAGTTATAAGATTGCATGACAATTTTGCTGAGGTATTCGTTTGAACAGTGCATTTCAGCTCGACCTGGAAAGTTACGCAGTTTTTCTTTCTGTTCAGAGATCAGTTGCATTTATGTAAAAAAATTCTTAATTGTTTATAGATATTCAGGGATAGAAAACCGTGTGAAATTGATCCATTGAAGTTACAAAATATTGAAAACTTGGACGGAAACATGGTGAGCGCTAGATTGTTTTTACTGTAGATTAACAAAATGCATGTTCAATTTGCATTGTTTAATTAAATTAACTCCTAGTATGTGAACAAGCCTTATGCACTTTGTAGTTTTGTTTTTTAACATAATTTGTTTTTTTACCAGGCAAACTTGAAGTATTACGTTCAGAAAATACTTGATGCAATAGTCGATTCCGCACTTGTCTGTCCTAATATCATGTGTCAGGTGTTCTCTGGTTTGAAACAAGCAGCAGTGAAACATTTTCCAGGTGACTAACTCTTAGTGAATGATCTAATTTTAGTGTACATTACACTTGCTTTGTGGCTGTTTAACTTTTATGTAAAGTTACTGTTTTGTCAGAAATGTATCTGGTATTAAAACTTCCTTTCTAACGATTTTACAGATAGCAAAGAAGTGAGATATCTTGTGGTTAGTGGTTTCATCTTCCTGAGATTCTTTGCCCCTGCAATCTTAGGTCCAAAGCAGTTTGATCTCACCACTGTATCACCTGTGAGTTTTTTATGTACATTTTTATGTATTTAGACATAATTTTATCCATTGTAAACTGTTTTGAAGTAAACTAATTTTTTTGTCAATCGACTCTAAATAAGCAAACCACTATTTTACAGGACCCGCAAACAGCCCGAACATTAACATTGATTTCCAAGACTATTCAAAGCATAGGCAATGTTGTTAGTGCTAAATCGGTAAGTTCATTCCATTCAACCGTGCTTAATAGCCTTAGTATAGCTATTGATGAAAGAAAAACTGTAAGCAAAATTAAAATTTTGTATGTTTTTTTCACAAATTTTCATACGGTGAGTTCTTCTAAGTGTTTAAAACTCATTTAAATTTATTTTGTTGCCATTCTGTTTGACATCGGTGATATAATGTTGGTAGCAAAAATGTTCCTTTATCTGGTATGAACTGTGGTGGCCATTTTTTTAAACCGTGTTGAACCTACTTTTTTTGTCTTAATTGAATTCTGGTATGATTAATTTTTTATACCTTTAGGCTCATGCTGTGAAAGAAAGTTACATGATGGAAATTCACCGAGAATTTATGGACACTGCCCACATAGAGTCAGTGAGAAATGTGAGTAAAAATTCTTGTAGCACCTAGATCTTTTATTAGTTTACAAAAACAAGCTTTTTTGTATTGAATTTGATATTGCAGCTTGAGGATTTTTTACAAAAATGCTGTAAAGGTGGTTTCCATCCTTTTGTAATTTATATTTGTGTTTTTGCAGTATCTTGATGTCATATCGTCTGCATCGCGGACACATGTTAAAGGCATTGAGACTCCAATCATATTTAAGGAAGGGTAAGTGCTTCTATTTCTTTTCACTTCATGTGGGTGGATTATGATATATATGATGCTGTTTTTTTCTTCCGCTAGAATTCAGAACAGATTTCAACAACTTTTTTACTTTTCTGTTAGACAATTTGATTAAAGTAAATCACTTGTTTTCAAATTTTGCTTATGATAAAAAAAAATTTTCATCTGGAATGAACTGTAGTGGTATCTGCTTACTGCGATATCTGATTATTGGTTTAATATCCAGTTTTACAAATTACTTTTTTTACGTCATTCCCAGTTTAATTTCAGTTTTACATTTGTGCAATTATTGTCTTGTTAGCTTGCATCGTATATTTAAGACGTTTTAATTTAGTGCCATGTTATTTGCAGATTATTTGATATGCTAAAACATATACTAACATTTTTATTGCATTACATTTCGCTCTTATCTGTTGTATATAGATTACTGTATTTTATCTTTTGCATTTTTGTTAACTGACAAAATAAGTTAGTACTAACACAGGAAACAACTGCTAGCAAAAAAATCGTCTGTTGGTGTACTCTTGTGCTAGCTTACATTACAGACTTTTTGTAGGTTCTTGATTAAGCGAGCGCAAGGACGAAAACGCTTTGGCATCAAGAATTTTAAAAAAAGGTATTTCTGCTTGACAAATGAAAGCCTGACGTACGCTGAGAAAAAAGGTAAATTGTGTGAAGGTGGTTTTTCAACTAAACATTTAATTCTTTGTCTATGTTTAATGCTGTTATGTGAACAAACAGACCAATTTAAATGAGTGTTGAAGTGAAACTAATAGGTTGAACAATTTGTGAAATAGTCGAAACAGCTTGTGAGAAATATAATTCAAATGAGCAGTGTTTGAGCAAATATGGGTCTGAAATTTTTTATTAGCTGATGTTACCTTCGATGATTTAGAATGTTGGTTTGAATGCTAATAACTGTAGTGTGATTAGCATTTGCATTTTAGGATTTAACATAAAGTCATTTGATAATTAATGCTGTTATTTTTATCCTTGCAGGAAAATCTATATTGTGCACAATACCAATTGAGAATATTTGTGCTGTGGAGCGGGTAGAAGAAGATTCTTTCGATAGAAAAAACGTAAGTACATGCTTGACACCCTAAATTACTCTGACTGTGAGTGTTGTTTAGCTTGGTAAATGACGAAGACGTTTAGTTGGATTCTTTAATATAATTTTTGTCAAATTTTGTCACTTTTATTTGACAGAAGTTATAACCTGCTCTTTAACAACTCACTATTTCGATTGCAACACTATATATACCTGTTAACAAGCTTTTTGTGATGGTAGATGTTTCAAGTTGTGCAGGAAGATCGTACGCTGTATATACAGGCTGCCAACTGTGTAGAAGCCAAGGAGTGGATAGATATACTCGCCAAAGTATCGCAAACAAACAGAAAAAGGTTGTGGACCTTTCATCCGGCAGCTTACCTCAATTCACATTGGCTGTGGTATGTTTTCTTGCAAATTTGTGTCACATTTTTTAATGTGTTTTGAGTAATTAAATTTTAACAATGTGCATTTGAATTGTTTGTTAAAGCAGCTGAAATCACATTTTGAAAATTTAGTGTCCCATCTTCCCATCTGTAGTTGCTTTTGTTGGAATTCAAAGGTTATAGACATTGCAAGGCATTGCAGACAAATCCTTCAAAATTTGGAGGAAACTTCAGTTTCCTGTTTTAGATTGTCGTAATATTTTTAGTAGAGACCTGCAGCTTTATTTATTTTCTTAGCTGTAAAGAGAGTAGCTTGGATGCCAAAGGTTGTGCACCTGTCACTGGAGGTCTTCCTGCTGACATTCGTGTTAATATTGACTCGGACAGAGAAATTGAATCCATTCACACCCTGTTTTTACAAAACATGGAAAAGCTGGAAAGCAGATTGGGTATGCTTAAAAAATAAAAATTAACACTGTTTTTGCAAGTTGTTCGATGACAATCAGAATACAGTATAATCCACTGATAACAAGTTTCAAGGGACCATGAAAATTTGTTTGCTAGCTAACCGAGTCTCATTATAGCCGATGTCAATTGTCTAGGTGTATGTAGAAGATCAAAATGAAGACGGTAAGGCTGATATAATGTAGCAATGAAAATAATATTTTTTGGGACTGGCACAAGTTCCTTAATGTGTGCCATTCAACAACTCTTTTTCAAAAAGGATAAACTTATAGTGTTCTGAATCTGTTATTTCTAGGATTACGTCAGTAATTTATGCAACCTTCATAAAATTGCTACACGAGTTGGTTTTTCTAAACCACTGCTGATTCATTGTGTCATCTGCTGATAGTTGAGTGTGTTTTGCGTGGGTGTTACAGTATGTATGGCAAGACCCTGTGTGGGTGGAAAACATGACTGGTTTTTATCAGTTTAAGCTTAACGTGGATACAGACGTCTCTGTTTTTATTTAAATAGCTGTGCAAGTGCAATATGATTTATGATTATATTAAGAGTATTTCGGGGTGGACCTACGTTAGTTAATAATTAAGGCTTCTATCTGGCGAGCCTATGTGTTACTTAATGTAAAATCACTATATTTATTTACGATCATATTTTAATTAAAAATTGAAGTGTCAAAACTCAAATGTCAGAATTATTTAGTTTGCAAAGCAGGACAGTCTTTTAAGCTTGTTTATTTTTGCCTGCTTCACATTAAATTTCATCAGCTTTATTGAAGGAGTTATCAAGTCTTGAAAGGTATGATAACACGTCATTATCGCTTTCCAGATGAAAGCACAAAAATGCTGAAGTTTACCAAATGCATCAGTTTAAAGTGTTGACAAACTGCTTCTTTTTTTGCATATGAATCATTATGCCCACTTTATTCTGACTTTAATTTACAATTACGGAAGTAGCTGCTGACGCACTAGCACGTCTGTATGTGCTGTACATGTATTTGATACACATTGTGTTATGCACGGTCAATAAATTAATTCACTCCTGGACACGGTGACCCTTTTGTTCTTGGTGAACAGCCTATTTCATTTGCCCATTGTTTTAGAACTCCCGCTCGCTATATGCAGAAGAAATACAATCACAGGTCAGTAAATAAGGAATATACCTCGTAATAAGCAATAAGCAAAATCTTGTAATTGCTGTAAGCAAGGTTTAAATATATTATTTAAGACTAAGATTTGGCGCGACTTTGACATTCGCTTTTAATAACCGGTCTCATTATGTGTGAATTATATACTGTATAATCATATTAAATTTGGCAAAACACATTTTTTTAGCTCAGAAATGCTGATTTTAATGTAGACGGTTTAGCTAATTTTTTTCCTGCAATTTCAGCTGCATGCGAGTCACAGGCAGTATATATGGGCAACAACCATAGAGCACAAGAAATGCACATAGAAGATCCGAAAAGCTGCTTTGAGACACTGAATGACATCGTGGCCCATGTTATAACCTTAGAACAAAAGCACAAAAATTACCAAAAAGAAGCTTTTCGAAAGACTAAATATGGTTCAGAGTAAGTAACTTGCAATTTTAGCAACAGCTGCCCTTCAAACATGCATATATTGTCTGTGATATATACTGATCTTATGTGGTCACGTGTATCTGTCATTATGACTTGTTAAAATCATGTGAGATAACGACCCATCACAACACTGTGCTTGAAAACAGTGAGTTATGTTAAGCAGCGTAGAATAGAATTATTTCTTACACAAAGCACATTAAGTTCTATATTTGTAAAATTAGACAAAGCAAAAATCAGGTTGCAAAAATTTCAGCTAGCACTGAAGTTTTCAATTTCAGCTAGCATTGAAGTTTTCAATTTCAAACTAACAAAAAGTCTTTGTAACAAATAATATATGGTAAACAAGGATGACATGTGCTGTTAAAGACTGTGAGTTGTGTCAAACACCTTAGAAATAGAATTTTATTTTTATATTAAAAAAGTCAATTAATTAAAATGGAATAAGAGACCAGTAGCATTAATCTTAGCAGGAACTCTAATTTAAAAGCTTCTAGTCAATCTACTGTACAATTCTTTCGGTCATCTCACTGTAACTACTACGACCTTGTTAATTTGAACAGTATTTGATTATGCTAAAGTAAATGCTCTTACATTTTCAGACAAGCACCGATTGGAGATGACAACTACTTATTAATGAAAGCTCATCATTCGAACGACAGTGATCAAGAGAAGCGGTGATAATGGTTTATAAACTTGTTGGGACCATTTTATGGCACCTGCTGAAATGCCTATTGTGTATATAAATTTGTGTCGTACGAATCACAGAGCAAATTATGGTCTTTGTAAATAGGCTGCTTTAGCATGTATCTTGGGACTTGCATTCCAGGTAGTGTGAGTGTGTACACCTAGTGAAGTTATTTGAGATACGGAAAACAACAGAACTTTTTTCATTCCGCTGAGATGTGAATGTTGCTGTCCAAATTGCAGTTTTGGTGTTGTAGGTACTTGAGATAAATATAATCGAATAATCGCTGTTACTTATAGACTTGTAAATTGTTGATATGTATGTAATTGTGTACATTAAATTTGTTGTATACCGTCAAATAGTTTACAATGTTATTGTTAAATTTAGGTGACTGGGATAATAGTAAGTTAGCAATCCTTGTTAATTGGCCTTTGGCCTGCCCTGTGATCATTTAGCACATCTTTTTTTTGTTTTTACATTTTTGTTCTTTCATTTAATAAACACTTTTAGCTCTTTGGAGAGTAGTCAAGATGAACAGTTATGATATGTAATCATGCAGTTATATATTTTATTGTGGAGCAGGAGAAATTCTAATTGTATATTAAGATGTTTTGCAAACTGATGGGTTTGTTGAACCAATTCTTACAAGTCGTTAATAAAACTAGATGTTTCATCAGCTATGTTAACATGAATTACATTATATGCATGAATTGTTTTCATTTTTTCACCTATGTAGTCTATTGTAGACCTGCTGATGTACTTGGCACAGGATAAACATCCGGTTTTATTAAAGTAGATAAAACTATGCAAATTTTTTAATGTTTCGAGAACTCGATTTTCTATCATTTTCACAGTTTGTTGTTTGTAATACTGTAAATTACAGAATATCATCTGTAAATCTATACAAGTAGATATCTGTGAAACTGTACTGCATAGATTTTTAAAAGACCTATTTTTAAACAAAAATACTTAATGTAACATTTCCTAAGGCATAAGAAGTACAGGCATTTAGCAAATTGAACACAGTTAAATGTCAGTGAGCATAGTCAAAGTTGTTGTGATCATAGTAATACATGTACTAAAAATTAAAATTGCACAATGAGGATATTAGGCAGCGTTTCTATAATGCTGGTCGGAGCAACTACAAAGTCTCGGTTCAGTAAAACAAGCGCCTTCCCAAGTTAACCAATGTAGATTATTTGGTTCTTATCTAAAGTTGTGCTTAATTGTGGTGCTTGCTTTCCAAATTACCATTTCTGACACTCTTGAGCATTTCTGCTTCACTATTATGAACACTCTTGTGTGCCTCTTGCCTTCTTGCTCCTAATGTTGAATGTATATTTTTTCGTACACAGTCAAACTGTGACCATGTATGTAAATGTGTCGAACCTACTGTAGTTGTTTGTTAAATGAATTTATATTCATTGTACATAATTATAAAAATATAAAACAGAATTTATATTAAACACAAATGTCTTGACACATTTTATTTAGTAACACAAGTATTATTTACATTTATTATAAGAGATTTATTTACAGATTCGTTTACGTTAGCACAATAATTCTTCACTTTTTCAGTGACATTAGTAAAAATTTACAA
This sequence comes from Tubiluchus corallicola, assembly GCA_030141605.1. NCBI lineage: Eukaryota > Metazoa > Priapulida > Priapulimorpha > Priapulimorphida > Tubiluchidae > Tubiluchus > Tubiluchus corallicola. The sequence continues at coordinate 59,941 of JAQGDQ010000116.1, forward strand.
CTATATCTGTCTTTCAATTAATTTTCAGCTGTAGACAAAAAGAGACTAAAATGAGTCCTTTAATTTTTAATGATGCCAACTTAGTTGTTCTACTTGGCTCACACAGTTCAATGATTTAACTACTCAAAAATAAGGCAATAACAATAAACATCAAAACTGCAAAGTTATAGAAATGGAAGCTCTATTAGAAACGCCACACGTCATCGTATGCTGCTCAAGAAGCTTCAGAGGCTTTAAATCTATCATTTAAACCACGTGCTTTCTTCATTATTGACTTCCGCTGGGCCTCGTCAAACCTATTTGCTTGCAAATCCAAATCTCGATCAAATGGCCTCCTTTCCAAAGATTTTGTACCTGCCACATCCTGAAACGAACAGCAAATAGAAAATTCATTAGTGTGGGGCACAGCTTATGGATGGGCTAACTAGATTATAGTCTACTGTAGGAAGTAAGAACCTTTATGTCCAATGAGAAAATTATTTTTATGATCCAATTTAATTTGCTAGTAGGGGTGTCGTGCTAAAAATGTAGGTAGTCGTAATGGTCATAAATTTAAGGCCCTCTTTTAATACTGCATAATGGCATTCTACAACAAAAATAAATGAGGTCGCAATATGACAATGTAGCCTGCTAATTTCCATGACTATGATATGCACAAGACAAACTATTTATAATGATACACTAAGACGACTGGCGAACACGTCTAAGCGACTGCAGCAAGAAATAGAATGTGTATATTTTTAATGTATGATGATACACCGAGTCGCCAGTCACTAGAAAATGGAAATTGTTTCTATTTTTTGTGTGACTGGTGACCAGCGACCAGCGTCTCCTCAACATTCATCCAATTTATAAAGTGCCATAATTCATAGTTGTGTAATTACGTAACAGCAATATTAAATCGGTTATTAAGTTTGGTATAATACATGCCGTAAATTTATAACGAAAGCATGAAATAGATCATCTCGGCATTAGAAGAAAACTCTCACCCTGAAAAGGGCAAATGCTTCCTTTACATAATAGTCTACTGTGCAAAAAGATGGTTGTAATCTAAAAAAATCCTAAAAAGTTATGTTAAAAATTTCCAATAACACGTTTACAATTTTACAATCTTAGCTTAACAGATCAGTAAGAAACAAAACTAATCATTGAGTTTCAGTTTGTTATTTACAGTATTGGGTCAAAATTACTGGGATGAAAGGTCCTAGAGAATTCCAAACCTGTTAAAATAAAAAAGAAATCCTAACGAATTAAGCAATCAACCAGTATGTAAGAATGACAGGTACAAAAACTTCAGATTATGTTGTCTTAATTACAATATACATACAATCTGCCTTTCATGGTTTTTATCTTTGTACAAATTAACTTCTCATTTTCACAGTCTAAATTCAAATTAAATTCGGCCCTTACGTGGGGTCATCCATACAAATTATTTCTTTCAATGTGCAACAAAACTGTACAGCAAAATTCTTTCTTTAGCTTGCTCAAAAACCTCTTTAAAAATTTGTAAAATTTCCACTAAGAATCTAAAGTTTTTGGTTAGTTTAGAAGATGATTGTCATTGTAGTCACCAATCTCAACTTGTGCACACAGTTTGCAAATATTTATTTTACAATTTTCGCTAATAGACTATATGGTGTGTCTGGATGGTCTATTTATCAGTTTCTGCCCAAACGTTTTCTTGATCACTGGTCATAATTTTTATAAACTTTTATATAACTAGCAGTTTTATTTTACTAATCTTTGGGGTTCTTCAAGTCACCAACATAAAGTTGTGTGTGATTGTGTGATTTTGTGTATCTGATTTTCTTGTCTTGCTAAGCACTGGTTGCTCTAGCACTTTATTATTTTTTATTATAAATATATTACTATAAACATATATTAACAAATATCAGCTCTTTATTATTTATTTGTGTATTTTTATTTCGTTAAAGTGCAAACATTAGTTCAAGTCGATGCAATTTAATTAAAATTTGGACAAACTAATTTTATGAGGAAAAAAGCAGTAGATCACCAGAAAACTGGTAGCTGGCAGCTGAAAGTTATAGCTGGCTGGTTGCCAGTCACCTCAGTGTATCATAGGTAAAAATAACAGGAAAGCTCGAAAAATAATAGAAAAAATTTGGCATAGTTGCAAAATGTAGTGAGGACGTCATGCATTTATTGCATATGTGGGCATATTTATTGTGAAAGGGAGATACTGGCGGTTTTAAATTTAGGTATGATACTATAGGCATACCAGTATTACTAGCTTAGGATGTTAAAATACATGAAGACCCCCACTAATTGCCTATCTTAGGTGATCGGACTGCAGTATACATTATCCTGTATTTAATTATCATGTCAGTTATTAAAGGCACTCATATCTACATCTACATCTACTTACTAAACGTCGGTGTAATAAATATCCTATCAAAATAAATAAAATTCTTTAACACTTACATGCTTTCGTTTCAAGGACTTGGTATGCATTTCCATTAATGATTCGGGTCTGTTAGTTTCCTAAAATTTTGTTTAATTATTTTATTAGCATAATTTATTTCAAATTACTGGTACTAAAATTCATATAGATGTATAGATTTCAAAGACATAGAAAAGATATCCACTGCAGTGTAGAGTAAGAAGGAATCACATAAACATGTCAGTCATGCAACAAGACTGCAATGTTAACATTTGAAACAATTAAGTCTATTGAAATTAGAGAACAACTGTGTTTGTTCTCTATTACTCGTCCATATAAGTTATCCAGTACTTTGGGTAATGGACTATTTTTCCATAAATATGATTTAGTTCCTTAGTTTTGACTGTGTACAACTTGCTGACTCAAGTGATCGTTTTTCAGATCTTTGTTTGCAGTCAAAGTGACGACATGTTTGTCTAACTGATTACTTCAAAGAAAGGAAACATGCAACTCCAATATATAAAAATGTCACACATACAAGGCATTTTGCATAGCTTCTAAATAATGCACTTACCTTGTATTGTTTCACTTGCTTTACTTTAACTTCATCATCACCTTTTGAAACCATTGGAGATTCACTTGGCTTCTGCTGGAGCTCCTGAATAAATCAGTGAACTTCAGTGTACTATTTAACATTAACAGCTACAAAGATAAAGCATCTAATCTTGCTTAAGAGCATTTACAAATAAGTGCAAGTGATTGCTCAATCTACCGAAATTTTTATAGGACTTGACACTAGTATAACATGACATGTGGAACAACTTGAGTTATTTCTTACAAGGCATGTAGAAATACAGTATTAACTACTTTATGTTCTTTAAATAGAAAGAATGAAGTAAAATCAGTCTTCTCAAATAAACTTATAATATTTTGTGTGCTACATATATTTACACAATAACACAGGTTTAATTCTCAATGGCTAATGTAGTGATAATTACTAAAACTAAAACATTTTTTCAAAACAAGTTAAAACTACACACTCAAAACAATAAAAACTAACAATGGCATTTTGAAATGTTGTGCCTTGTCACTGTTTTAATTGTGGGAATTTTTTAGTGTACACACATCCTTTGTACAAATACAACATCCCGAAAAATACACTTATTGAGTAACATTAGCATTATTGGCTGCCTTCATTCAATGCTTAAAGAAGAAAACCAAGCATGTTTGAATGTAAGCAAACAACTAATTACAGGCACGTTATACTTGTGACTATAACTACCATTTTTTTCTTTTCTTTATCTGCTGGAGTGTCAGTCCAAACTGATCGATCACCTTTTTCTGACACATTTCTTCTAAACGACCTTGGACCGAGGCCAAAATTCTTGCTAATTTCAGGAGGAAGTTCTGTCATCCAACTTTCACGTTGAAGGTCTTCAATTTTGCTCTGTTTAAAATACACAATATATAAACAAAAAAAGACAAATTGTGCGTAAAGCATCATTTACTGTACAGGTACCAAATAATAAATGGGTACAATGTGACTGCCATGTTAATTTTGTAATGTTCATTATATTTTACTTTTATGCTACATAGTTTCTAAAAATGATACTGCTAGAGACAAACAATTAATTGTTCAGATTTACAAGTATGGAGTCATGAATGCTTGTTTTTTGTTTATGCAAACCAATGTGCAAACCCGTACAAAATCAGTAGCCATTCACTGTAAAACGCTGCAGCAGAAAGGTGGGAAGAGGTGGTTCAGAAGAATCAAACTCTTCTGAAACAGGATTTATAAGCAGCCGTTCTGTATCTAGCAATATCCAGGGTATAAATACTAAAAATATTTTGCTTTTCTGACTGTTTGTGCTCATTGTACGACCCGGTAATAACTCTAGGTATGGCATGATAACAAGGTCAAATGGGTGAGACAGACTATGTAGCCAACTAGTCCCACTTTTAGAAAAAGGAGGCCTGTAGATAAAAATTACCTTGCCCGACATTTCAAGCCCAGAAGGGTTGCAAATTATCAAGCATTATTCACTGTTGACATAAAACACTTGCTGCCAAACTGAACAACCAGTGAACATTTTCCCTTTCAATTTAGGCTTACTTGGGATAATTGGCTTATTATCTTTACGATCTTTGTGTTTTATTTTGCAAAAAGTTTGGTACTAAAGAAAGTGGTTGTATCTTTTGGATTTTTTATATGCAATATGATATTTTGCTGCCACATTTTCCTTTAAGAGTTACACTACCTTTCCTTCCAGTTTGGCTTTCATTTTTTGTGCCCTTGCTTCTAATTCTGTAGCTAATGTGCCATCACTTGAAGAAACATTAGCTGGAAGAGGGCCTATCAATGTGGCACTCTCATCCTCTGATTCCACTTCATCATCTTTTGGCTGAAGACACGTTTCTAAATTTGAAGGCAATGACGGTCCAGTAATAACTGTTTCAGTACAACTAGAAAATGGCACAGCCAGACCTATTTGTGAATTATCTGGCAAATGAGATAATGGTTTAGTACTAACATCTGAAACTTCAACATCTTCTTTACAACTTAGGCTTGGCGGTAATGATGGACCAATAATAACTGCTTTTTTGTCTGAATGGCTGGAAATGGCAACATGCTTATTAGCAGTAGATGAATCAACATCAACATTAGTTATATGTTTTCGATAATGTAAAATCTCTGGTTTAGATGGACCAATGCCAACAGATTGATTGGGAGAATTTGTCGAAGACAAATCCCGTGCTTTTGCGGGTTTTTGCCTCATCTGCTCAGAATGACTTTGCCATACATCAAGTTCACTGTGACTTCGTGAAGAGCTTCCAGTTTTGTAATCATCCCTACGTTCTGCACTAAACCCTGGAGGTAATGTCGGCCCGTATGTAAAATTACTCATATCTGACTCCCGTGTGTGAATATGTCTTTCAGCTTTTCTGCTTTTCCTCACAGTTTTCCTTTCACAATGTTGCTCACATAAAAATTGCTCTAAAAAAAAGTGAAATGTATTTAGCTGTAAGTAAACACTGTTGTTTTTTATTTGTGGGAAATGGACACCAAGTCTAGATGACACAAGGAGGGTAAATAGACATTGGCTAATGACTGGGAAATATTGCAGTGTCGCATGTAAGACTGATAGCTTATGTGACCAGCCACTCATTTGCAGTTTTACTGATAGAACAACAATACAGAAACATTGCCCAGCTTATGTACATGTAACTTCTGTTTTAGCCAAGAATATCAAAATCCTGAAATAAGCCTGAAATAAAATCACTTATCTATCCTGCTAGACAATGCGAAAAAATCGTAGACATACATCACGTACTCCGGTGCGGGGCATCATAAGGCAGTACATTGCAAGGTGGTACACAAAGACAAAGACACAGACACAAACAATTTATTTTTCTTCTCTCAACCACATAATGCAACAACTCAACAATTACAATTGGTGACGACATCATGTTAGTGGTGCAGCAGAAAGGGCAACGAGAAACCAAACTGGTCATCAAATCTGCTGTCACAAGTCATCATAATATTAATATACCATAATTCATTAGTGGGCACTACAGATTGGGTTACAGAATTAACAAAATGTGTACCTTTATGATGTTAGGCATTTTAAATAATTAGTATTAGTATTACAGACTTATTAAAACATCATTTTTGCATTGCATATCATTGCATTTTAAATAACTCATGAAATTCACTCGATTATTAATTCGTTTCCTTATTATAAAATCTCACTCAGTTACTTATAAATAAGGAAAACTGTCATTAAACTTAGTAGCAGTAATGTATAAAAACATTACTAGCATGTAATTAGATTGACAGCACGATAAAAATTAATGATAATTTATTGCCTTTCTAAGTTATAAGCCATGAGTTCCCAACCTTGAGGAAGGGACCCCAATTAGGGTCACGAAGCACTTTTTGTGGGGTCACGGACTAGTCAAAAAATGCTGTTTTCATGAAAGTATGTAAGTACCTCTTGTTTCTTCAGTCTCTCATTAAATCATTTTGTTCTGGAAAGTGGGCTTTCCCACTCTAAAAGCGGTATACCAGTGCTTGATTTTCCGGGAAAATGAAAATGAGCGTTATTCTGTATAGTGTACATCACCCGAAAGCGTGTCTCCTTAAATTGTATTTGATCTCCTTAAATACCTATTACTGAGAAACAGGTGCAACCATCACATGAATGAATTAATGAAATAATCACTCAATTTCAATAATTTGTCGAGTAGTAAGCTAAAATGAATAAACGATGTGTAATAATGATAACATGATTAAAAGATCAAATAAATGATCATGATGTGTAATAGTATAACATGTGATTATGTTCTTCGTGGGATCGCGATATGATGCAGGGTTCTGGAAAGGGGTCGCCATCAATAAAAGGTTGGGAACCACTGTCATAGCCAATTCAAACTGTAACAAATTATGCATTTCTGTAATACAAATGATGAGATGAGTTCCATTGGGTGTACTTTCCTTCCATTTCAGGACTGTGAATATATAACGATATCACTTCCAAAGTAACTTTTGAAAAAGACTAAATCTATAATACTAGCTGATGTGTATCTAATTGTAAATATTACTAGTAGGACTTCTACGTTATTAATAGTTAGTATATAAAATAGCAGATAAGCAGTAACGGTCATGATTAAGTGGTTGGTATTACAGTAGCTAACTATAAGACTAGATCTATAATAATACTTTTGACTATAATAGGAAGCGGTTTTCATATAACTGGGAAGTCTATTCTGTAAAACAGCCCCCGGTATTTCAGTGACTTCTATATTTGTATTGTAATGTTTTATGTAGTAATTGCTGCTAGCAAAACTAATGTCTATAGAGTGATAGCAATCAGAAAACAGTACTGAAAGACTTATGTTAGAATCTGTGAAAAATTTGTTTAATTCCAATTTTTGTATACCTTTTAGTTTTAGCAGATAATTCATAATACAATGGCATAGTATGAGCCCTTCTACTGGAAAAAGGTCATTAATTTAATAAATTTTTAGTATGACAGACTGTAGGGGATTTCAGTGCTGAATTCAAAGCAGTGCCCCAAGCCAGTATGGCATGCTGCAGATAAAGCAAAACAGTTAGATTTTTTGATTTGATTTTGATTTGATTTGAATATCTTTATTGACATAAACATATGATAATAACAATGTAATAATTCATGTGTTAATTAATACTGTAAAATGTTATTAAAGCTGTTTCCAGCCCACTTGGGCTTACAAGTCAATTTCATGAAAATTTATCACATAATAACTGTGCAGTTCATTTAAGTTAGAAATAAATGAGTTTCATTGAATCTTTAGTGATATTATTCCTAATTTTAAACAACATTCCATTAATTCCACTTGTCTTGCTGATAATGTGTCGAATATGAGAATGCCTTGTTTATTTATAGTCTGCAATTATTCCTAAATATTTCAGTTGTTTGGTTTGCTGTTGAATATAGCTACACACCATTAGATTTAATGTTATATTCTTAACTTCTTTGAGGCTACTACTGTGGCAGCACATGGTACTACAGAACATAGATAGTACATACAAAGACGAGACAGTACACGGACTCAGCACCGTGGTATAAGCCAGGCGGGTGCGGCGGCAAGCCAGAGGCAGACACAGTGCAGCAGTAGTGCAGTACAAGCGAGTAAGTGACGTTGCATTTCATGGCAAGGCAGTGCACAGGAGTCAAGTAAGCACCAACGTCTCACGTAATACCCCTGGTATACAATAAATAATCATACCAATCTCAAAGCAGCTTTTTACTTGGATCTTGCAGTCTTCTTACTTGAATTCGCTTACTCCAACTCAGAGCAAGGATCTTTCTTCACCACATCACATAACTATAGTTATTGGATACTTGTTAGACCATGTGACATCTAATAACTTTCTGTAGAAAGTAGAAACATCTTTTAAAAACAGTTTCTTTTTTGCATGACTTTTTATTGACAGGACAGGAATTAATTTAATAATTCAGAATAACAGATTCATTCATAATATCCAGAAATGATGCTGACAAGCCATTGATTTGAATTTTTTCTAAATTTTGAAGTCTAGTATTTATGTTGGTTACAACGACAACATCATCATCAGCCAATGAACCATAAGTCCAGTGACATGATTCTGCTCACTTCTTTATGCCAGGACTCCCTATTGGCTGCAATGTCCCACGTGCATTTATCTGTAAGGATCAGTGCCAAAGTGTTTATATCTTTCTGCAGGAGGACAAACGTTAACATATTATGCGGTCACGTCTTGACATTCATTCATTTACCGTGAGAATCGTGAATGAATGGAATAAACTGCCTGCCACAATGATTTGGATTCATGCAGAAACATGTCTGCGTTTTGCTACAGCATGATACTAGTACCATTAGTTATAGATGCCTATGTTTTTGCTCTATGTATGTGTATATAATGCACCAAATCATTACAATCATTGTAGTTAAAGTGCAAGTGTCACAAAAAGTTGTTTAGAGATTAAGTGTATGATATAACCCAGTTTTGGATTACTTACACAACGGCTACCAAAATTAAAGCCACAAAAATAGCCAAAACAATGGGGGTACCAAACATTATAATTTTTTGCTCAGTTAGTTCCTTCAGTATATGTTTTCAGTACTTATTTCAGTTTTCAGTCTTTGTGTATGCTTATTTTTATATCCCTTACCATTTATTGTGACTTTATATGCTTATCCACTGCTGATAGTTTTTTGTTTCGTTTCTCAGTCTGTTTTGCTTGTTTGTTTTGTGTTTTCTTTTATTTTGCATATAACTTTACTACTTAAAACTAGTGATTCATTTTTCGTTATCATTTCTTCATTATTATAATTTTTCAGTTTGGCAGGATTTTTTTTTCATCCTAATTTAAATCGTCGCTAGATTGGCGATTTGCTGATCTCTAGCTTCTACGGTTTTTTCGCCACCCTTTCTCTAAATACTAATAACTTAATTTGCTCTGTACTTTTTGTGTGTTACAAGAGATAAAATAAATTTATCTGAATCTGACAATTACTTCGTGGAAAAAGATGGAGTTTCTATGAGTGTACTCGCTTAACTCCTACTAAATAAACAGTACACTAAGGCACTTCTTGAATCTTACGTATAAATCAAATTTTGTCTATTAGATGTACATTTTTGTGGTAATTTTTGCTGAAAAACAATTTTTTATAAGGTGCAAACTAACTTTCTATAATGTCCAATAATGAACATGCATCTTATATTACAGGCAACACCGTCAGCAAAATGGACATGATTTGGCTCAGAAACAATTGTGAGGTATTTTCAATGAGTTGCTTAGTAGTTCATAAATTTGTCATGGTTTTTGTTTTTTTTGTTGTTGTTGTATTTTTGTATTTCTGCACGTTTATGTATTTATAATATAGTTGTGTCTGCTGTCATTAGCGTCTTTTTGTTTACTGTCTTTTGAGAAGGGTAGTTGACTCGATAACCTTTGGTTTTTCACCACCCTTTCTCCCATGTTCGTTTGTGTGTATTTTATTGTCAAATCATCGTAATTTATGGAGAAAAATAAAATTATTATTACTAAAATATTATTACTATTACTCATGACAGCACAACATGTTGGGAGCCGAGTGGACCACTGCGCCAAGTAGACCAATTGGTCTATTTGGGCTAGCCCAAGTAGACCGCGGTCTACTTGGGCTGCCCAAGTAGGACACTAGAGACAGGTCGCGAATTGAGTCGTTAAGTGTACTGACACCGTCCGATGTGCTTGTTTATGTAATAATAATAATTAAAAACGTTAGTACACGTTGAATAATTTATTATACATCTAATAAAATAAAAGAATTTTATTCTGAGCTGGTAGAACGGACAATATTAAATTTGGTTTCGATATTAATGTTGTTGAAGTGAAAAAAACCACTTTTTTGCGAATACAAAATTTCTTTAAGGTATATAATTTTTGATTTTGTCTCACTTCACAAACAGGTGATCCGTTTCACTAACTCTTGGGCAAATAATTGTTTTCTTATAAGTAAACGTTCTAGCAATCTATGTGTCCTACATGGGCTAGCGAGCCATGTAGGACAGTGCCCTACATGTTACAATACTACTGATAATATTAAAACTAATTATCCTTGCTTTTCTTAAATGTTAAAAATTACTTTTTGGTGTTGTGAAGGCTTAGCAGCATCTGTCTTATTTTTAAATTTGCAATTATTTCTGTAAATAATAAAATGAAGAAACTTTCACAGAATTTTCAAAAATTTGACAAAATTACCGATTCTCGACAAAAATCGCTAGTGTCATACTTGGGCTGCCATGTAGGACACTACTTTTAGCGCATCAAGTGGTCTACTTGGCGCAGTGGTCCATTCGGCTCCCAACACAACAGTATAACACTCAACACAACGACTGTTGGGAGCGGGATAGGACATAAGCCAAAGTAGGACAATTGGCGTACATTGGCTAGCCCTAGTAGGACGCGTCGTACGTAGGCTAGGGGAAGTAGGACGCGTCGTACATGGGCTGCCCAAGTAGGACACTAGAGACAGGTCGCGAATTGAGTCGTTAAGCGTATTGGCACCGTCCGTTGTCCTTGTTTATGTAATAATAATAATTAAAAACGTCAATACACGTTGAATAATTTATTATACATCTGATAAAATAAAAGAATTTTATTCTGAGCTGGTAGAACAGACAGTATTAAATTCGGCCTCCGATATTAATGTTGTTGAAGTGAAATAAACCCACTTTTAGGCGATTTTAACATTTGTTTAAGGTATATCATTTTTTATTTTGTTTCGCTTCACAGACAAGTGATCTGTTTCACTACTTCTTGGACAAATAATTGTTTTCTCCTAAGTAAGCGTTCTAGTGATCTATGGGCCCTACATGGGCTAGCAAGCTATGTACGACACTGCCCTACATGTTACAGTACTATTGATATTATTGAAACTAATTGTCTTTGCTTTTCCTAAATGTTAAAAATTACTTTTTGTGTTGCCTGAACGCTTAGCAGCATCTGTCTCATTTTTAGACTTGCAATTATTTCTGTAATAACTGTGTGCATAGTTTCTCTCTTTAAAGAATTAGATGCTTAATTTAATGTTATGATGATATTAATGGAGCTAATAAAAATGATGATATTATTGTAAAAAATACATTTGTAATTTGCCAAGGACTATCCATCATTATTATAAAGTTATTTTTTTCTAAAACAAATTTAATCTTATGTTTTGTATGTCATAATTCTCGATTCTCGACAGAAATCGCCAGCGCTCCACATGGGCTGCCCATGTACGACAGCGTTTTTCCGCAAATTTAACCCATGCGTTTCAGTGGAAATGTCCTACTTCGGCTAGTGGCGTACTCTGCGCCCTACAATGACTACTATCAAAACATCAAAAGCAAAACAAGAAACCTGATTAAGTTTGCGCTACATGGTTTTGCATTCGCCAAGATTTCACTTCTTGCTGATAGAAGTCAGTTTACGGCGATATACATTTGACTGTTTGCAAGAAATCAACAAGGTATAATTATTTGTCTAAATTGTGTTGCTATCTGTTCTGAGGAAAACATTTGAAGTAAGCCTGCTTCACGGAGTATTTGATACCAGCTTCACATCAAAACATCAAGCTGCCTACTAGGCGAAACTTAGTCACGTTTGTAACTTTGGATACTTGTGTGTTACATTATTCAGTCTGCTTACTCAGTTTACTTGCTACTATCCTGATTTGTCAAACACTTTTAGCAGTTGAAGAGAAAATTTGTTACCAAGCCACTTCGCTGGTATAGTAGAACTAAAAGCTAATGAATCGGCATTCTTTAAGTTTACCTTTAAGTTCAAGTATGATGCTTGCATAGCAAAATCGTCTGTAAGTCGGCAATTAACGTTTTCTAGTTATTTACATACCCTGAGTCTCCATTTCATGAGGATCATTTTGATATCAAGCTCATCACTCTATGTTATTTCTAAGCTGAGGTAATCCACTTTGAAGTTGAGGTGCAGGCTATGCAGTGAAAAACATAATCTTGAGAAAATCGCTGTTAAAGTCAGCCATTGTTTTTTGTCGCGTCTCTACAAAACACTTAGCAACCGTACGAAAGTGTAGTTGCTATGGACTTTGCAAGAGCATATTGAAGTTATGTTTAAATCCAGTAGATGGCTGTTTCTGATGAAGATTTAGGCTTGTCAACAGAAAAATCCGAAGCAAAATCATCACATCTGCAATTTTATCCAGAGTTCCTCAGGGAAGTGTTCTCAGGCCACTGTTGTTCCTCATTTCCATAGATGATCTAGACCAAGGAATCTTTTCTAGGCTGTTGAAATTCCCCGATACTGTGAGCACCGTACAGCAAGTAGAACAAATTCAATGGGACTTACACACCAAATCGGTTACATACCAATGGGCTACATCTTGGCAAATGGAATTCAACATCTCTGACTGCAAGTGCAAAGTCATTCACGTGGGATATAATGACAATCATCACCAGTATTACTTTAGCAACACTATTTTACCAGCAGTTGACCTAGAAGTAGACTCAGGATTTATCACTAATGCCAGTCTCAACTTCCGTATCCATATTGTTAGTAAAGCAAAGAAAGGAAATCAACTTCTCGGACTCATATCAAATACAATTTTGTACATGTAATATTACCTCTTTATATATCTATTGTCAGACCTCACTTGGATTATGTAAGTCAAGTTTGGCACCCATAATTCAAGAAGGACATCGACATCCTAGAAAGAGTGCAAGTCAATATGATCCAAAGACTTAACAATAAATCATATACTGAGAAATTACAACGTACAATGTCTTGGACTCCATTGTTTCTCTTCTCGATGACGTGATCGACTGATTGAGATGTTGAAGATTCTGCATGGACACACCGATACCAATCATGAAACATTCTTCACCTTAAGTGACACTTGCACCAGAAGTCACTTTCTCAAACTTTACAAACACCGAGCGATATAAGCACAGCTATATCGCTTTCGATGTTAAAGATCGCTAAAGAAGTTTCTCTTCTCGATGACGTGATCGACTGATTGAGATGTTGAAGATTCTGCATGGACACACCGATACCAATCATGAAACATTCTTCACCTTAAGTGACACTTGCACCAGAGGTCACTTTCTCAAACTTTACAAACACCGAGCGATATAAGCACAGCTATATCGCTTTCGATGTTAAAGATCGCTAAAGAAGTTTCTCTTCTCGATGACGTGATCGACTGATTGAGATGTTGAAGATTCTGCATGGACACACCGATACCAATCATGAAACATTCTTCACCTTAAGTGACACTTGCACCAGAGGTCACTTTCTCAAACTTTACAAACACCGAGCGATATAAGCACAGCTTTTCTCAACATCTATCCACGAAGAGCACATTATTTAAACCTGCCATTTGCATGAAAGGACACGTGACTAGATGATCCTTTCATCCCTCCCTGTCCTACTCTATAATTACATTTACTTAACATTGAACTAACAATATTGCTGTAAGTAAGACTGGAGAAAATAAAATGTTCTATGTATGTATATAGTGGACTGTTTGGATGATAGTGTATGCATATTTACAATCAGCAAGAAACTATTGACATGAAATCAAACACGATTACCAAGAAATTAAAGTGAAACGTTAAAACAATAAAAACTAAACAGAACATTGAGAAGAATATCACTTACCACGGAAGTAAATTAGTGCATGTGCAGGTCTAGTTCACAACCATCCACGTTAAGTGGGGCTTGCTGAATTCCAGCTTGCAGAGTGCCAAATTGTATAAAAAAAGGTTTTGTCGAGGACAAAATTGACAATAATATCCATGTTACGTGAACATGTATGCTTACATGTAACTCTGAATTCTGGATACTGAAAGAAGCAGATGCATTGCTGTTTTGATTACATTAAAGATGTAATGTGCATCAACCAATATGTATTGTAAAGATTTGTACCAGAAAACCAGCTAAAATCCGATCATAACTGTTCAGACATATTTTCCACTAAGTATGTTTGATTGGAAACCAAATTTATCAAAAAAAAACACTGTGGGCAATGGACCTCTTTGGGTAACAGTAGAGGCATGTTAAATATTTGAAGCATGTCTTTTTAGTGAGTTTAAATAGGTATACATTTTTAGATGCCTGATATCCCAATAGCCTTATTGTACATAGTGTTAATGTGGTGTCCCTCCGGGTTTTTGTAATTTCGTAGATATTGACTGAGTTTAAGACTGCTGATTCGGGAAAGGCTGCTGACAATGATTCAGGCATAATAAAAATATTACTGCAACTGCCTTGATGCGTGTATTTTATAATTTAGAATGCCACCCAAAAATAAACAAAGTGGTACTAAAGGCGCTTCAAAAAGTAGCAAGCAGAGTAAAACAGAAAGTGGCAAGTCTGGTGGAGATGTGGACGACAAAAAAGGAAAAGGGGAGAAGAAAGGCGGTAATTCTATAAAGGTTATTATTATCTAAACTATCCTTTAAACCAAACTAAGAATTACAATTTTTACATAATTTTGTTTTCAAGATTATCAACCCAGAATTTTAAACTTGAAAAACCAAATTATGAAGCAAGAATTGCTAAATCAACAATTTGAGCATATACTGTTACTGGCATTCTGGTTTTTTTACTGTAAGTTAGTACATGGGCTACAAGGTTCTATCTTGCTTTTGCACTAGGCACCAAAGTTAAGTTATGCCAAGGCTATTCATTATAAGAATGGATAAGCATTGGATTCAATACTTGCTTTATAAAAAGATAGAGTTAACTGCATAAGGATATTAATAATATGGCTATTACAGCAAATTATAATACTTGTCATTTATACGTATGTAACCACATGTTTTCATATCCTTTCATACCACAAGCCTTTGAAGTCATAATAAGTGTACATTCACTATTTTTTGGATATCTGCTGTACCTTTGTTTTTCTTGCCTCACTGCTGATTGTGCATTTGTTAATACTATTTCTGTAAAGATGTTCTCCATTTTTTTCAAAAGAGGTTTGCTGTATGGCATTTTGAGTTGTTACTCAAGGTTCTGTAATAATCTGTTCTACTTTGTTTCCACTGTTCGTCAGTTATCTGGTAAATTCTATAAACACCTATATTGTTATACTGTCATAGTGCTGCTGATACTACTGTACCTTGTAGTTACCTCAATGCCCCACTACACAGTTGTCGATTTAGCATCTCACGTGCTTGAAGGGAGTTGCTTTAATATTTAATTGGCCTTGATCTGAAGCTGAGATTGGTTTGTCACATTTAATAGAAAAAAGTTGAAACTTGCCTTTTGATTGACATCCTAATACTACATTGATTAATGATCATTGGGTGTTTATTTGTTGACCTTGACTTTTACATTAATTTTACAAAGTACCTTAAGAAGTAGTTAGGAATTTTTAAAAATGGTGAATACCTGTATTTTACTCAAAAGTATCATGATACTGTTCTTTATATTTCCAAGTCGACTATCTAATCTTGTATGAGTGCTACAGCTACAATTGAGCTGGTATTGCAGTTGTTTATAATATTTAGTTTAGGTTACCTTTGAAGCAATTGGTCTTCACAGCATGTTCGATGCATAACAATGCATAATGGAGAAAGCTATTGTAGTAATGTAGTAAGTTTTTTCTTATTATAGGTGAGACACATTCTTTGTGAAAAACACTCAAAAATCATGGAAGCTATGGAAAAATTAAAAAGCGGAATGAAGTTTAATGAAATTGCCTCTCAGTACAGTGAAGACAAAGCACGTCAGGGTGTAAGTGAATTGTTGACTACCAAAATAATTAATGTTGAACTAGCATGAAATATAATTCATTGGCCTTGCATGTAAATGATAAGTTTGTCTGTTTGGTGTTTGAGCCCCCTAAAGCTAATTAATCTGAACTTGGCTAAATTTGTTGAGCTTTCATGCAAAGACTTCTACTATTCTAATCGCAAAAGCCAAAAACACGATTTTTTATTCCACTTTTATTTTGCATTGGCATTTTTGTTTACTAGCTAAAATTTTAGAACAAGGAACAGGAAACTGTTTGTGCTGTGCGGGTACGGAAGTGGCTTGTTAGTAATAGTTGTGCCAGTGTAAATCTGAAGTTAGATGTATTAAAATAGTACCAGACTATAAATATACTTGACTAAGTTTTTGTTTGAATATATTCCATAGGGTGATTTAGGTTGGATGACGAGGGGATCCATGGTCGGTTCATTTCAAGATGCTGCCTTTTCATTGCCAGTCAGCACTTTAGCGAATCCGGTTTACACAGATCCACCTATAAAGACAAAGTTTGGTTACCACATCATTTTGGTAGAAGGCAAAAAGTAGTCGGAGGTTTTCATTTTTGTACATTTTTGTTGTAATTTTAACATACTTTTTGTTGGAAGTTATATGTTGTCTCATTTTCATCAGAGGAAACTTACATTGTTCTGCCATGAAAACTGCATAGTGCAACTTGTGGTCAAAAAAGTAATTATAGCTTTATTTTTAAACCTTATGGCAACAATTTGTTAAATTGTTGTGCCGCACCAATATATTAAAAGGTGTTTAAATATTTAAATAGAATATTGACAATGATGCTAGTGACCACTTTTAGTTAAATTACTAAAAGACTGAGGCAGGATTCTTGCAGTTCAAAGTACAGATCAAAATAACCAGATTTTAGGTTTAAACAAAAAGTAATATACGGAAGAAGCCTTATACGAGAGCTAAGCTAATTAGAGAAGAAATTGGCAATGCAATTTCAGTAATAGGCAAAAATCACAAGATTTCATAAATAAAATTTGTATACCATAATACTGAGTGTTTGTTCTGTTTGGTTTGCAGCTTTAGGATTGCATTATGTAGTTTGTAAGCAGCTTTGTAAACCCGTGGTGGACTGCATTTCAATAATTTTTTTTTGGATTTAACATACTACTGCTGTAATCAAATTTCTGGTTGATTCCAGTCAGCTATAACAATGCTGCAGGTACCCCGCAAAGACGTGCCATATAATGCCGTACTTGTAATACATCTTGCTAGTTGTTATTGCAGACAGCATAGTGAGGGTTTATGTTGTATTACTTCATTGATATATTTAAACTTTTTTGATTTTTCTCAGATCTCAACAGTATGTTTTTTCAAGTTGTCCGTGGTAAACAATGCTCAAATTTTTCCATTAATTTTTTATAATAAGGTTAACAAAGAAATTATTTAGTTAATAAAAATAGTAAAATTACGAAGTGTTAGTGTTGATGTTAAAGTAAAGCACAGAAACATTAATTAGACAGCTGTTGGGCAACAATTACAACGTGGCTACTAATTAACGTTTCAGTACCTGTCATAATACTGCTTTTATGTAGCACTATTTAAATCTTTTTTTTTGAAAAAATAGCCAAAAAACCAATTTCTCAACTTTTCAAGTTTGTTTTTGTACATTTTGAATTTTCATACATCTTGCATCCCTTTACTACTAGTACAAAAATTCCCTAGCATAAAAGATGCTACATTTTATGAGTTTTGAAGTATATTTTGATGATATTAAAAGTAGAAAGCAACAAGCAATGCATGCTTTTCTTCAGCACAAGAATGTATTAACTAGCAAGAAATTAAGTCTTAACATAAGACTTCGATTATTTAATGCTTACGTTACTAGCATATTTATGTACAACAGCGAAACTTGTGGTTTAAAGATTACTCAAGAAAAACAGTTTGACACATTTCATAGAAGTCTTCTTAGCAAAGTTTTAAAAATAAGATGGCCATACATACATAAGCAAAAATGAAGATTTATACAGCAGAATGAAAGAAATTTATTGGAGTTCAAAAGTCAAGATCCGAAGATTAAGATGGTTAGGACATCTTCTAAGATTAACAAATGAAGCACTAGTAAGAATCGCCTTAAAGGAAGCCTTAAAACCTCCTGGCACACCCAAAACAACTTGGATAGCTAGGATAAATAGAAATGTGTAACAACTTTAACAAAATTTGTCTTTAAAAGTACAAGAACTTGTACTGTTAACTGCAGATGTAAGTGGGTGAAATACTGTGATACATGTTGATACCTCAATGCCTACAATAGGTGGAATGAGATTTTAAGAAGAAGAAGTACTTAAATTTTTATTTTGAATTTGGGCAGTTTTCCGTGAGGATCTTTGAGTACAGCTACAGCAGTGTGCTCATTATTAAGTAGTTTATAGGGGCGAGCATCGAACGTTCCAAACAAATTGGAACGTTTGAATTCGATTCTAACGAGTTTTTTTTAATTCGAATTCGATTCAAACCTAAAATTATAGATTCTAATAATTCAGCACTTCAACCATATGCATTCTTTTGTCACTAAAACGTTTTAAACATCATGCAATTAGCACAATTTAGCTGCGATTTCTGTGCACAATCTTTAAACTAATTATCAGTGGTTTTATTTTTCTTCAAAATCTCATTCCACCTATTGTTGTAGGCATTGAGGTATCAACACTTATCAGAGAAGTCGACCCAGTGGTTTTACTGCAGAACAAAATCGAGTAATACGGCCTATGCATGATCTTTGTAAAACCACTTTTTACTGAGGGTTTGAAAACTTGTTCGAAAATCTTTCGAACTTAATTCGAATTCGAAATACTGAAATTCGGTTTCATTCGAATTCGAAAGTCACAAATTCGATTTCTGGTAGAGAATACTCACCGTTAGTTATTTATCTATCAAGTATCATTGAATATTACAGCTGTGTTCTGTAGAATGTTATGAATTAATATACATGTATACTGTTTTCACGACTACTAGATGGCGCCAAGTATTTGCAAAAGTTGCAAGTTTACACTTGCGAAGCACGAGACGCTGTTCACGTTTAAAATTCATTAAAGTGATTTTCTTTTTTAAGCTCGGAAACTGAAATTGCTGTCGGTCTTTGTAGCGGATAAACTGTCATTATCAGTTAGCGGGTAGTTAAATTACACTAGTTTACTAAGGCTATGGTAATTTTTTGGAGAAGAGAGGCGTACAGTACAGTATTTTGTGTAACTGACTAGGTATTACAATAAGGTATCGTCTAAGATTGCGTAATTCAGGCCCGCTGCTAGTATTACTTTTTATTAGTCTTAGGGATTGTAGGTATATATGGGCAGTGGGAGGTTGTCCATCGCCATTGAATTTTTACTGCTGCTTGGTTAACCTGTGCCATAACTTCATGACACATTCTAATCGGAATTCATATTCCAAATGATACAACAACATTTAAATGCTATCGTGAACGCAATCACGCATAAAGTTAATGCTTAAATAAAGACTGAAAACATTGCTAAACACCTTGCTAATATTTTCATTTTTCTATTAGAAATTAGCAGAAGTTTTTAGAAAAATGAAATTGTAAGGTTGCTTTTGCATTTTTTTAAAGCCCATGGGCTTACAAATTTTATTCTTGCGCATTTTAGGCATTTTTAATACTCAATATTAAATTTGGAAATTCTATTATACAATTATTTGCCCTGAAAATAAATAGTTTTGCCTTGAAAATGTAAACTTTATTGCTCTCGGAGGGTGGCAACGACACCCCCCGACCCTCCCCCTACGTCTAAATTTCTACAGTAGCTCTTGCATGAATTATTTATTATTATGAAAATTTTGTTTATTGTGTGTGTTGAAATGGTATTGCATTAGCTACATCTAAAGAAAGAAATCTTATGCCTGTAATTGTGCCACTGCAATTTATAATGATTGTTCCCATGGTAACCAGTTAATGGAAGTGGACGTCCAAGGAAAAATTGGAGACTATGCAAGCCTTCTTTTCTAATCTGCTTTATGTCTTTGACTAGTTTGAAGGCAGTGGAAAATCCAAATCCTGACTAGGTTCCTTTTGATGACTCCTAGTGTGATGTTACTTTGTATGGTGTAAATGATAGACTAGTGTTGTTCTGACAAGTTCACAGTTTTTTCTTATTACCCAGTAGTTAGAGAATTGCCATAAGAGCATTCTGAATGTGCGTTTCAATTGGCTATATCTTTGCCAACCATAAAAGAATACGAGTTCCCGTGTTAATAAAGAGAATATTTTGGAATTATAGTTTGATCATCAATATTATCTACTGACGGGTGTAAAGGTGACTAGTAGAATATTTATTTACAGAGCAACAAAATACAAATAAAAGTTCATGTCCATGTGTGTAGTAACTAGTCGAGTAAACTACGTATGCTAATGTTGTTGATATTTGTAGGGGGTGTGTCTTACCAATTCTCCTTATATTTACTTCTATATACTTTATATTTACTTTACCTTTTACTTCTCTTTATCAATTTATATTTCTACCTTTAGTTTCTTGGTGTTATCTGGCATCTCTAAACTAAGCAATGAGCCACTGTCTCGTAAAACTATATGCAGGCAAACTGCATCTATATTTACATTTAATGGATGTTTTGGTGAACTTTAAGCCAGACCATGTGGATATAGTGTTCAGGCAAAAATTGTTCAAATATTTGTGACCCTGTCATTCACGTATGTATACAGTGCAGAAGTAAAATGTGAATTGAACATTTGTGAGAATCTACAGCATACACAATAGTAGGCGACAGACCATCGTAGAATCTGAATTTCTGTATCAGAAAAAATTCGCAAGTTAAGAATGTTTCACAGCAGAACAATAAACGATGGTTATCAAAGTAAATATACCTGATAATACTGTTAGAGAATTGTATTTTTATAGAATTTGACACACTATAAGTCAGTTTTCAGCCCTGTAATGGTGGACCTTCTTTGTGTTGACAGTTTTGACAGGACCAAGTTTCATTATCAACGTTAATTTTTCATTACCTCAGACATGGGGTATTAAAGGGTGTTTTAACCAAGTTTGCCTATATATACATAACTAGAGTCTGTACAGTATGGTTGATAAAGCCACCCATCAATGATTTTTTGGCAGTCATCCATCTGTTTATTAGTCACCCCGAGAACTGCCTAACTTTTGGTATACTGCACACACTGTTGCCACTCAGCTGTTTTATGTAAAATGTTCTGAATTGCAGTGGTTTCTTTTTATATTATCCCATGTAGTTTCGCTGCTTTCGCATTCGTCGTACCATTCAAACTAGGCCTCTGGGAATGTTGACATGTTTTGATATCTATTCACAATTTTTGCTACAGACATCTTCACATTATCAAAGTTTTATTTCTTGGTCACAATTTTCACTAAGATTTACAAGGCGTAAGACTTGCATTTGTATGGCTGCTAAATTCCATGCGTTGTCTTTTACAAGTAACTAATCTTGTGCGAGGTGCTGGTTTGCGAATCAATAAGGACACGGTCCCTGCACCGTAAATCAATCATGTGGTGATTGAACAGTCCCTGTGTGCTGCAGCAGCTGACGTGGCTTTGGCACTTTTCCAAGTCTTATGATCTGCAGATCTAGGAATCTGCAAAACATTTGTGTTTGGCATGATGCAATACCGCAGGCAAGGTCTGTCGTGTCTGGAAAATGTTTTACGAAACGATCAGCCCATCTATGTTTTTTATAGTATCTCTGTCACTGAGTGAATCATTTTAAGCATGGTTTTTATTCTGTATTGATTTTGGCAGTACTTTGAAATATGCTTGCTGAATTAGGTTACTATATAATTTGTTAAGAATGAAATCTAGCTGTTGTATGTTTTTTCCATCAGTATAATTACAGTTTAGCTACAATATTCACTTTCTTTATAAAATATAATGATATGGTAATTTTGCTAGAATAGATTTAGATAATTTTTTCCCTTCTTTTGCTAATTTTGTTTCGAAGAGTCATTGTCTTCGAATACATTTTTGTTCAAGCTATGAAGCGATTACTATCTAAGGAAAGGACGACTTCAACCTTGTAATCCTTCGCTTATTCGCGAATACAAAATTTTCGCATAATGCATAATGACAATAAACCGTTAGACGTCTATTTACTGATTTTACTATGATTATTATTTTAGTAATAGTTCAGAAGTTGTAAGCAGTTCGCTAGTTCTTTAAATAGTTCGAAGTTTTTTCTCTAAGCCATTATAAATTCACAGATTAATGCAAATAAAAGTTTAGAAAAAAGTATTCATTTTATCTTGTCAGTTATCGTTGAGAGCTTAAATTTGTCATTTTTACTGCAGTAATTTGCGTTGCCCCAGTTTATGTGTCTAGGCTCGATTGTGATCCTATGCTTTAGCTCAAAAGTAGTCACCACAAGAAGAATGATGATCAAAACTAAAGATAGGTTTAAATGCTGTATTATCATGCTGTGGCAATCAAGCTGGTATTCACTTCGTAACAACAACGTAGTGAACGTTTGTGTACTCGATGAACACTGGCGATTTGAAGTCATTGTGGTGGAATGTAATGACCCTCAGCCCCTGACCTTTGAAAACGCGCAGAGTTGTAATCGTAAAACCTGTTTCAAGCACCTACGGCCATAGGGTCATTTTACTGCAGGCTTTACGACATTGCAATATGGTGGCAGAAACTGTATGATCTGCTTGATGTTATGTTCAAAAATTTAGTCCATTAGCTTGCATGATCATCCAAGTAAAGTATGTAATCTCATAAAATGACAAATTTTACAAATCATTAACGTCCGAAACGTATTGGTGCCGAAAATGCCAAGAATTGGTACGATTAAAACAATGATAAAATCAATTTCTTTATCGCATATGTTAAGTAAATACATGCTGTTAAGGCTAGTGAAGTATTTTTGTTAGTTTACGAAATAGTCATCCTATTTTGCGATGTTCAAAAGGTATAATTTATATGGGTAAGGCAAGATGTTTAATTTTGAAAGATTTTGAAATAAAATTATTTCACGTTTTTTAATTCGACGTGTGTTTTCGTTATTAGAATGGCACAGCTTTATTGGTTTGTATGAATTTTCCCATCAACTACGTACTGGTCTATAGAACAGTGAATGTCCATCATCTCACCTACATAAGTCAAAATATGATCAAATAAAATTTCCTTTTTAGTAGAACGCCTGTATTTTTACTAACATCTTAACACAGGATTTTTAGTGTGGCAGACACTTCTATTATTATATATTATTTGTTTATATTTTTGCTCACATTTTATTGTTTTAACACGTGATTTTGGGCCTGGTAGAGATTTTTACATTATATTCTTATTATGTACTAATATAATTTTTATTCTTTTCAAACTTCAAATTTGATTTTTAAGTACTTGCTGAATCGTTTTGAACGAAAACAGTGCCATGGTTAGTGTGTATATTGTAGTGTATAGGTGCTTGCATGCGTGTGTTGCTTGTTTTTGATGAATGCTAATTATCATACTCTAAACTGTTTGAGCTAGTTTGAAATTGAACTTCATCAGTATACTGTTGTAGGTGTTTTTATCTAGTAACTGTATAAAAAAGAGCAAATCCACTGACTGGGTTCATGGGACCAAGCTACTTGCATTGTGTTCTGGAAGGCAGTATGATAAATAAATTTCCAAATGAAAATAGAATTTACAGTGCCCTAATTTTATCGCTGTGACTGTCTTCATAAGGCTAAAATGGGTTATAGTGCAGAGTAGGTTATAAATACAAATTTCCAATGGAAAGCGAAATCAATACCAAATGAAAAAGCGTAATCATTTACTTTGTCTGCTACACATACTTGTTATGTAACAGAAAATATGTGTCTTATTTAAGCCTGTTTTGTAACGCTGTCTTAAATAATTTTAGTATCTTATCCTATTATTCTTTGTTCACAAATCTTAGAATTAAAAAAGCTTTTAGTATTGCAAATGCAGATGAATAATGTTTTGTACTCCTAAAATGACATTTGGCATGATGCTAAAAGAAAATGAAATTGAAATTTTGCTACATTAGCAATTATTATTATTAATATTAGTATTGTTATTATTATTATTATTATTATTATTATTGCTGCTGTTATTATTGCAGTATATAAATTTGAAAGTTTAATTATTAGCATAAGTTACATAGTTTCTATGCATTTAAATTGTTTAAGAAATGTTCAGTTTGCTATATTTTGTTACTACAGGAAGCCAGATTTTGACCATTATCCGCAAAACCTAATTTGTGAACAACATTGTGGAAATTTGTTTTTTCCTGGGTGAGTGATGCCGAGTTGTCATCGTGCGTGCTTAGTGACGGAAGTGAAGTAAAGATGGGCCTGGTTAATAAATGGATGTACTAAACATTTCTGGGCTGTTTTATTTGCCATACTGTTAACTGACTATTTGCTTCATTAATGAAGGCTGTATCTAAAAGTAGTTAAGACAGCTTTGCGGTGCCAATTTAGTACTTTGTGTTAGAGGCTAAATCCTAATTCCTTGTTGCTGAGGTAGGAGTAGTCCCAGCACAATCATCGATATACGTAGGTTCTTCTGTTCATACTAGTAATAGTATTTCTTGTTTTTTTAGTAATTAATATGCTAATTTTACTGTGGATGCATTGCAATGTTGTGTTTATTTTATAATGCTTTTCTTAATTTCTTGTTTTTCATTTGTAATAGTACTTTTATTTTTACCAATTACTAACCACACCTAGACTAATGGAAATAACGTTATGTTTTTACATATCCAAGTAAAAATTTTATTTCTATTCTATTGAGGGCTGCCCTGGGTCGAATTAAAAAAAATAATAGTGCCATTTGTTAAATTAGCATTGCTACTGTCTTTGAACAGAAAATTACTTATTCGAGATGTACCAACGAATATTATAGTTTATTTAGTAAATTTATATATCGATAGTTCAATACCGCTGGCTCATAGAACTGACCTCGCCGATAACCTACATTGCGAAATCTATTTTGGAATACCTACAACTGTATTTAGTGATGCTTTTAGATTTGTATAAGTTGCGAGTTTCCTTGGTGTACACACTCTTCTTGCATATATCCAGTCTAGCTGCTTTTGCTCTGAAAGCTTTCAATCATGCACTGACGAGGTATTGATCTGCAGAATGCGAAGTACAGTCGGAGAGAGAAAGAGAATGGGGGTCTGTCGTGCTCCACCAGCCAGTTAATATTATACGAGCGTGTATTTTATGTGTGCGCGTGCATTTCTCGGGCGGGGGAGAGTTCGCAGTTCTCACGATCGTGTACTGTAGCTAGAACAAGGTGTGCACCGCATGGTGTGGTCACGAACTGTTTTTAACTTGAACTGTGTACATAGAAAAAACTTTTTTGCTGTGATTTATGCCTCTATACTGCTGGCGAGTGTTTAGCCACCATGGCTTGAAATTGTGAATATTGTGCAAAGTTCGTGATCTTGCTTATAAACACCATGAACTTGGTCGCACGGACCTGAATGAATTTGTGGACAATATAATTTTATGGTGTGTAAGAGCAGTAAAATAATACCAGCACTTTTTGTGAAAAATTGCACCCTTCATTTTCTAAATAAATTTGGAATTTTTTGAGAACATTAACTTTTATTTACGGTAAGTTGAGTGAAATGAGTGTATGTAAATTATATACATTCAACGTTGTGCTCGTTTGTTATCTTTCTTACGCATTCTGACTAATTTACTGCCACTAGTGGTAAATAGTACGCGTTAATTGGACTTATTGTATCTATTTATTATTTTAAATTCCGCATTCTTATAAAATGAACGTTGAAATAATTGTAATAAAAATTAACCCTTAATAAAAAACAAGCATATTTATACTTGTATTTATATTTAATAATTAAGAAGATTAATTATACATCTGTAACGAATATTATTGTTAGGTTGTAGTAGTAGCTATCTAAATTTTTATAGTTTTTATTATTAGTAGGTACTAAGTTATATTGTACGCATGAAGTCTAAATAAAAATCATGCACAAAATTTTTGCTAGCCATCTTTGGCGTCTCATTTATTTGATTACCCAATGCCGGGACAGTGTAGTCATTGCGTTTGATTCATCTAGGCTGTAGGTACTTTGATTTTAAAAGCTACTTTAGTAAAAATGCATATCATAATTAATACTGTAGAATTAATGCTACACTAAAAAACTGAAAGAATGTCATATTAATTTGTGAACGTGAATCGTTAGAGTGATTATTTTACTAATTTAATTGGGCCTTTGGGTCTATTTTCCTTAACTGCGTGAACTTCGCGTTTTCATGCATGTCTATTTTTTCTAACCTTTCTTCAATCTAGGGTAAAATAATTTTGGATCATTAAGTAAATGATTTGACTGTATCGAGTTAGATTTAATATCGTTGTGTTTCGCATATAATATGGTTGCAAGATAACTGTTATTAAAAATGATAATCGGACCTAGATTAATTAAGAATATTTCTGTTTCTGTGCGTGGCTGCTGTTTGTGCAACTTTGTGGGCATTGATATTTGTTGAGGAGATGGTCCCACGAATGGCAAGGTCAAGGCTGTTAGCTTTCACTAGAAAAATTCAGGATTTGTACTATTTGTGACATCATGTTGTAATGATATGTGTTCGCTAAAGTAGTTTATATTATTTCAAAAATAGGTAGATATAAGTAGGCAGTTTTCTGTTAGTACGCATTTGATTTCTTGGCTACCATTCTCGCTTGAATAATTCAATAATACTTTAATGTGAACATTGAATTTGTTTAATATCGAGAAGATGGTGACAACCGCGGGTCGTAAGCCATTTTGCCACACCGAATCGCCCGTTAACTTTTGATTCTTGAAATAGGACACAGTTTTCTGATATTGCGTTGGCACTTTTTGTTTGTTTTCAGAAGACTTATACGGTATAATTCAACGCGCCTAGTTTTGAAAGTGAAGGGGATTGCACAGAATTTTGTACGTTATGTGCATTTGAGGTGCCGTGGTAACTTTTGCGTTCGTACACGTCATCACGGCAAATAATTTTTAAACCAGATACTGGGAAGGCCAACTCAGAAAATTTAATTCGCGTTCTGCCCCTCTCTCCCGTAGCTGCCAAAACATGTTTCAGCTGATAGCGAAATTATGCCGCCTAATCCAACATCTGCCGTCGCAGGTTACTGCACTATATTTATCCTGGATGAAGCTGATATCATATAATAATTTTAACATTCGTTACTATGGCAACATAGAATAGAGAGATTATGAATACACCATCCCTGTTCTGGTTATGGCAAGATAATAGAAGTCCGCGTATCCTGCACACATTTCCTGTAATCGCTGTCAGTTCTGGTATTTGCATTATGAGTATAGCTTTCATGAAAATTTTTTTACTATTTTTTCCATCATTAAAATGCACAAAACCCTAACTTAAATCTTGCTTTTAAAATTGTTGGTGTAAGATGCCTGGTTTACATAATTTTGAATATTAATAATTGATTATTTTTAACTATAAAAAATTTTTTAAATAGCTACTGTAAAGCATACCTATCGGCAGTTAAATTAAATGCAAATGTCAGATTTATAATTCGATGCCGTCCCACGACCATAAGTGAAATTATATAATTTTATTTTCAGCTGTGCATTTATTTTTTCAATTAAAGCCACAAAATTTATTTTTTTATAGTCCCTATTAAATTTTAAGGAATGGTAAAAGTTAATGTAGTTTAGTATAGCACTACTTGTTTTTATTTTATTTTGCAGTTGTTTTATGTTTCAAAATTGTTTGAATCATTCATAAATTGGTTTTGATTTGTTGTGTTAGTCCTGTGCAATGTGCACTAAAGCTAGTACAACTAGTATATGTACTTCATAATTGGTTTGAAATATTTTGCCCTACGGCCTACGTGAATCTGATAATGCTTATCATTATATAAAAAAATTATAATGCGTACATTTTTAGAAAGATTTCCTTTTGAGGCTGCTGTCTTTTTTGATGAATAAACATGAGAAGTTTACAGGTTCTAACTGCTACTGTAGTCTATATTTAGTAACTAACATTAATAGTAATGAAAGCCTGTACAAAGCCATTTGGGGCCACGTTTTAATAATATACAACTGTGCTGTAGTAGAGTACAACAAAATCGCCTGTAAACTTCTTTGTACCTATAGGTTATACAAGTTTACATAGCAACATGTTAAAATAAATACACTCCCACTTTACATGTTGGAATTATTTAGACAAGGCACTTTGTACCCTGCAGTATACAATTTATAACTCATATGTTGTTCAGTCAGACATGTTAAATTGCTGAAAGACA
Organism: Tubiluchus corallicola; assembly: GCA_030141605.1. Lineage (NCBI taxonomy): Eukaryota > Metazoa > Priapulida > Priapulimorpha > Priapulimorphida > Tubiluchidae > Tubiluchus > Tubiluchus corallicola. The sequence goes on from JAQGDQ010000116.1 coordinate 88,398, forward strand.
AATTGGTTGGGGTAAATTCTGACATTAGTGAGTTTTAGTAAAATAAGAATAAAATCAGAATAAAATAATGTGCTATATAAATAATATACCGTATTTTCCCATGTATAAGAGACCCTTGTGTATAAGAGACCCCTTCAATTTTTAGGCAAAAATTCTGGAAAAAAGTTTTTTGGTAATGAATAACTTTATTCATCATAGAAATCATTAAATTCCTCATCACTCTCATCAAAAATATCAACTGGAGTCAGACCTTCAGCAATTCCAGCCAGTTCATCATCAGAGGAATCACTCTGCTCAAAAATGGCATTGTCCTCTGTGCCGTCCATGGCATTGGAGATGCCACACTTCTTGAAAGATTTAATAATGACCTCTGGCTTTACACCATTCCATGCCTTGAGGACCCAGCTGCAGACTTCTCCAAGGGTTGGCTAAAATCATTAGTGTCACAATTTATGCATCTCATTGAAAAGACTTACTCCCATGTATAAGAGACCCCCTATTTTTAAAGTGAAAATTCTGGACAAAAAAGGGTCTCTTATACACGGGAAAATACGGTAATACATGTAATAATTTCGCAACAGTATTTTTTCGTGTATTAATTAGATTTTCCTTTTTTAAATGAAATTTGTCTCTAAGCAGTGGCAATACTTTATGGCTTATGCCTTCATCACATGTACTTTATTCATTCACTGTACAGATAGATACTGCATTTCAGATAATTAAGCTATGATTTATATAGTTCATAGCAAATGAAATGTTTAAACGTAAAAAAATTGTAGTCAAAAATTCTGTTAGAACGGTCACATTTGGATAGAGGACCATAGACTTCATATTAACAATTTGATATACCAATTGCCAATCGAACCAGGCTGAAATCCGTCGTAAAAGCCTGAAACTTGATTTTTTATAGTTGGCTGTTTATTTGCCCTTGTTACTGAATTAGCATTTCATGTCAAAGTCTTTCTTTGTACTGTATCCTGCAAGCTGTAAACTACATTTGTGGCTATTCGTATGGAAAATTTGTGAATTTTCTCATCATATACATCTATCATCAAATCTTTAGGCGAAAATGTGTTTTTACAAGAAACTGGAGTGCTGTGGGCTTTTTTTATGTGATAATAAAATAAATTTGGATTGTATACACAAGTCTGGATGTGTGCATGAATTTTTTCGTTTCGAAAATTTGTTTGTTAAAGCTTTGTACTTTCAATTGACAAGGTATTGTTTTTTAGGGAAATACATTGTTGCTAGTCCCTTCAGCCGAGATTCTCTAGATTCTAGGCTGATCATCATCTTCAAATTAGTGAAAACACCATTTTCACTAGCACTTATTTTTTTATATTGAAATAATTATTCAAGTGCTGTGTCTCAGGCTCTCTGTTTTTTTAGTGTGCTCTTGTGGTAGTAAAACATTTTTCGCATTAAAAAATTGTGTAAGAAGAATGTAAATATTTTGATCACCGATTTGTACTGAGCTACAACATCATTAGTAGAATTGTTAGCAAATAATGCATAGTTTTATAATTTTTTAGAAAAGCTGAGTTCAGCGCGTGAAACGTTTTTGTGATGAGTTTTGTGCATTGTTATTTTTTTGGGTTACAACGTATTACGCGTTTTGTTGCAGGTTGCTGTCAAAATAAAAGCTTTTTGCCAGAGCACGGATAAAAACTCGATGGTAAGGACACATTTGGATTTTCAAGTAATTTGATTAGTTTTCGGATGCTTGTTTTTTTGGTAAAGCAATTTCTGTTTTTAATCCTTTTACCATATAAAATTGAATGCGAAATCAAATGTCAAACTTAGATGGCTTGGGTATTAGTATTAAGTGTTTGTAGAGCTGTCCAACTTTTTGTTTTTTTTGTACACTTTCTGAAGGCTGAAAAGATAACTTTCAAAAATGTTAAACTTGATTGATGCATTACTTTTACTGACAGTTGAACAAATGTTATTAATATTACACGCTGGTGTGTTAGAATGTGCTTGTGAGACCATTTGTGTTGGCCTTTGAAGTGGTCATCTGGCAAACCAAACTGCAATACATAAATAAATAACTTTAATTAAATTAGCTAGCTGAATGGGGAGTGAACAGGATTTTGCTGTACTGAAACTGCACTTAATAATTTCCTACTTCATATGAACATATTGTGAATAATTATTATACGTGTATATATCATGTAGATGTAACCATATCATTCATTCTTCACAAGTTTGATATTAGAATTTGTGAATGTTCATTTAGCTGGTAGCTGACAATTTATACTTTACAGAATTGGGATTTGCCAGTACATCAGTCGTCGCTAACCGGTTTCCTGGAAACTTGTGTGATTTGCACATTCTGACTTATTGCAGTAAATTTTATTTTCAAGTAAGTATATTGATCATTAAGCAATGCAAACTTCTTTTCTTAACAAAGCGCCACAGAGAACTTTCAGTAAATCCTGATTTAAAAAATGAGAGCAGTTTTTAATTGATGGTGCCGATGTTCAATTTGAAGATTTATGAATAAGGACTTTGCAAGAAATTTTGCTCTATTCTCATGTGTAATATGTACTATAGTAACATGCATATTATACGGCCCTAATTTTTTTATTTAGTCGCAATTTCAAAATTTACAATTTTTTACTGTACTATAGGTCTTTCAAGAGATATTGTGGCAATGAGGAAATGTGACATTAACGAATGTGTTAAACACATGTAGACTTTTTTAATGTTCACTCGCCGTACTGAGCCGCACTGTTAATTAAGTTAAATTAACCGAAATCGTAGAAATTTGAATTTCACATAACACTGAGACTAATGACCATTGATGACGAATGATTACTAATTAATGATGAAACTAAAACACCAGTGTCCTTTAAGATGTTGGTATCATTTCTTATTGTACCAGAACTACATACATGTATATGTTATCTTCCAAATGCATATACTTATACATAGGTGGTAAATTAGGCTATAGAAAACGGCAACATCAATAGATGTTTTTGTCAGTGTTCACTTACTGGGAGCTGACTTAACTGAGTCACACGCTAATTGAGTAACATTGTGCACTTTCGACAAATGATTTCTCTCGCTTAATTCATACAACTTTTTCTTATAAGTTCTCGATTGATGGCTACAAATTTAGCAGCAGTGGGGATGTTTTACCACACATTTTCTCACTTGACGAATTTTTAATTTTATCTGTAAATCTTTGAACTTGCTTTAAGAACTATAACATTATTTATTATATTGTTATATTGCATAAACGTTTTTTAAACAAGTTGCTTGTACTGTAAATCTACAGTTTATTTTTTTATTTGTTGCCAGATGCTAACAAATATGTACCTGACACAAAATACGTGCATTTGACACAGCTGTAAACTATCAGAAATAGTTTCAAAATTAGGTTCAAATGCAACTGCAGTTTTGTGCAAATTCTGTAGTCATTGTCATTGTGTTACCATTACATTAAATTAGGGTTGTACCAGATCCAGTTCCGGGTCCTGAAATCCGGTAATTTTAATGGATCTGGAATATTTGTCGGATTTTGCACTGTTTGTATTTCTATGTGTAAAATGTTGCATGCCAGTTGCATTAGAGCAGGTCTGCTTGCAATTACATCTTCTGACAAGTCTTTTTAAAATCATTTGCTTAACATTATTGCAGTATTTTTTATTTTCAAGTAAGTATATTGATCATTAAGCAATGTAAACTTCCTTTCTTAACAAAGTGCCCCAGTGAACTTTCAGTACATCCTGATTTAAAAAATGAGAGCAGTTTTTAGTTGATGGTGCCGATGTTCAATTTGAAGATTTATGAGTAAGGACTTTGCAAGAAATTTTGCTCTATTCTCATGTGTAATATGTACTATAGTAACATGCATATTATACGGCCCTAATTTTTTTATTTAATCGCAATTTCAAAATTTACAATTTTTTACTGTACTATAGGTCTTTCAAGAGATATTGTGGCAATGAGGAAATGTGACATTAACGAATGTGTTAAACACATGTAGACTTTTTTAATGTTCACTCGCCGTACTGAGCCACGCTGTTAATTAAGTTAAATTATCTGAAATCGTAGAAATTTGAATTTCACATAACACTGAAACTAATGACCATTGATGACGAATGATTTCTAATTAATGATGAAACTAAAACACCAGTGTCATTTAAGATGTTGGTACTATTTCTTATTGTACCAGAACTACATACATATATATGTTATCTTCCAAATGCATATACTTATACATAGGTGCTAAATTAGGCTATAGAAAATGGCAACATCAATAGATGTTTTTGTCAGTGTTCACTTACTGGGAGCTGACTTAACTGAGTAACACGCTAATTGAGTAACATTGTGCACTTTCGACAAATGATTTCTCTCGCTTAATTCATACAACCTTTTTGCTTCTGCTGCATTGTCTAAAGAAAATAACTGAATTAATTTCATTTTGTGGTTAAGTCTGTAATTTTATGCCTTGTTCGTCAGATATTGCAAAAAGTAATTTTCTGTTTCTAGGTATTAGGGCAGCAAGAAAATTGTGTCTGTATGGTGAGCTGACGCTGTCGTGCAGCTTCATCTGTCTGCATGTGGCGGAGAAATGAGTTTCAGCAGTGACGAAGTCAATTTTCTTGTTTATCGTTATCTGCAAGAGTCTGGTACGTTCACAATAGTTTTTTCAAATTCTGTATTATGTAAATTGTTTTCAGTAGTAAACGTAAGCTGTACCCATTAATAATATCGTGTTACTAAGAATTTCTTATTTTAAAGGCAAAGTTTGCAGCTGACAGCTTAACAAGGGCCCTGATGTTAGTTTCTCTTTATGTGGCAGGAAAAGTGATAAAACAAAAGCTGTGACACGATGACACCTCACATGTGTGATTTTGTTTGACTGAGCGAAATATTTTTGAAAAGTTGATTACGAAAGACAATTGTATTTATCATTATGAGGTTCCTGTACTTCACTTTTTCACAACTATCTATTAAAAGACAAAAGTACTGACATTCATTGTACCTTTGGATTTTTTAATAAAACGTTTTTATAAGGAGCAACACAGAATGTTAAATTGCCATGCCGAACAGCAGCGGGAAAATTCCTATGCAGGCTGACTGTTTGGTTGATATGAAGTCCAACGTCAATATTATACTCTCACTAATGAACTCTTGTTATTGGTGCTGTTGCCAAATTCTCTGCTGCAGGAAGAAGTAATTACTTGTACTTACCATTTATTGAGCTACTTAACTGACCATTGTCGTGATATAGTAAGAGAAGCCGTAGATCTTGCTTAGCATGATTTGAAAGCCATTATTGAGCTTGAATGTTCAATTATTTAATTTGCTTTGCGACAAATATTTTGTGATGATTTTTTTCTCAGTAGTTTAATGTTTATCTGAAAGTGCTTGAATTTTTTCTTTGATCACAACCTAACCTACATCCAAAAATTTGTAATTAAGTTCATATGGTAGGTGGTGTTGAAACAACATGGCAATGATGAAATGGTGACATTAACGAATGTCTTAATCATATGTAGACATCTACAATGTTCACTCGCCGATCTGAGCTAAATGTGAGACATTGTGTAAAAATTGTTAGTGCAACACCAGTTGAACTTTCAATAAGTTCAATGCTGTCCAAAAACTAATCTAGGACCATTCTGTACACACTGCTCTGTGATATAAAAACAACTTTTTGAATGTGGTTATTGCAAACTAAAACTAGAATGGCCAAATAATGGCGATTTTAATTTCAAGAGAGTCTTGTTTTATAAAGATATTGATTGGAAAAATTTGGTATACTTGACTATAGAGCTTTTTATGCTTGTTTTATAAATTTTCTTTTTTCATAACATCTTATCCTAAGGCAAGCTACGGGTTTTTGTGCTGCATTTAGTGGGGCTAATATTAGTTTCGAGGGACTAGAACATCTTTAAAAACAGCCCATTCAAATGGTAGCATTTCTTGGTACGCAGAAAAAGACTTTACCCTGAATATGATGAAAGCTTCTTGTTTGACCACCTGCATCCTTGCCCTTCTGGCCAAATGTTGAAATCATGTTTTCAGTTTTTTACACTTTAGCTTCATCCAGCTGTTTGCATGGGACTAAGTGGTTATTTCTTTTTTGCACTGTGGGAATTTGTTTTCAGTAGAGCTGTCATATGACAAGATAAATGAGTGGCTTTATATTAGTCTTTTCTGACAGTGCAGCTCTTGGGGTTATGTTCTTCAGTTCTTAAGAAAAGCTGCAATCTGGGAGCTTGAATAACATAATCTCGAAGTGTGGTTTTTTTACTTTGTGACTATTTATATTGTTAACGATGTTTTAGGACATCTACAATTTTCAAGAAATAACAAGTAGTAAGTTTTGCACGGCATATATATTTGGATGTGGTAGACATTCATTTGTCCACCTGGTGGACCATTCATATAAAAAGAACAGCAAATACTGAAAAATTATGTGTTTGTTGTAATTTCAAGTGTTTCATGTGTAATTAATAATTTGTCATTAGTCACTTTCTATTTTGAGGGGGCTAGATTCAGTTGTGTGGTTACCCCCGAAATCTTTATTTTATAAAGAACAAAAGCCTGAAGATCAGACGCAAAACCTTATTTAGTATAGTTATGATTGTTAATTAATAATTATAAATGATTTGAAGCTTTCAAAAGTGGCCAAAATTTGTGGATTTGCCTATTGGTTATATAGATACACACCCTTGGTGATCTTTACTTAAAATAATTAGCCATCAGGCAATAATCTCTAATCAATCTTTTAATTTATGACTTATTGCCTTTTTAGCTGTAAATGGAAAATTGAATATGAATATAAGATTAAAACTTATCTTGTGGACAATGAGAAATTTCGATAAGGGCGCATTTGCTAAATGATGTAGGTTGTAGTTTAATTCTTTATTTTTTATGATGCTACTGGACTGGCAAGATGTTTGTGACTAGTTTTTGTTTTTAGGTTTCATTCACTCTGCTTACACATTCGGTATTGAGAGCCACATTAGCCAATCTAACATCAATGGAGCATTGGTACCACCGGCTGCACTGCTGAACATCATGCAAAAGGGACTACAGTTCACGGAAGCTGAAATTAGCATTGGTGAGGTGAGCTATCGAATCTGTAAGACTGAAATATAATGATCATAATCACATCTGCTTATGACGACACTTCGAAAGCAGTGGCATTGCACAAATGGAATAGCATTGTTTTATATTGATGGGATGCAAATGAAAATGTTGCTTTAATTCCGTTTTGCATAAGTATACATTTCCTGCGTTTCTGGTGGTATCTGCTGTCTGCGTCTTTCATGGCTTTTCTATGGTGTTCCTAAATTGAATTTTCTCGTTATCCGAGTTGATTAGAATTTATCTACAAATGGGCATTGATCGTGGCCTTTAAATTCCACTTCTAATTAATCAAAAGCGCATTGATTCTGCAATCATGCAAAGTCAATACATGTACATTAAGGGCTTCAGTAAAAGCGACGTGTGGTTAGTAAATCGACAAAGAAAAAATTGGCAGAAAGTTGCTGCATTTGATTTTAATAAGTCTTCTTAGCTATTTTTTTGCATGTTTGACAAAGGCAGTAATCAATTAGAGAAATTTACATAAGGTCCGAGCTGAAATAAGTTCATGCCATAGACTAATCTGCTAATTTAATAATTGTATATTTTTCAATATTTTTGTGGCTGAGTGTTAGGAATAATTATTTAGCTTTTGCTTTTTATACCTCGAAAAAAATCCTAATTTCAATTATTGACAAATGGCATTAGTTAAAAAAGCTTTTATTTATAAGAAATGTAAATGCTTCTGCTTGTAGACACTGTAGAACACAAAAGCTTTGAAACTCTTATTATCTGTACTCAAAATGATATTGAAAATGAAATTGTGCATTATTAAGCCAAGTCACATTTCTTGTGCTTTTAGCTTCATGGAACTGCCAATGTCAACTAGCTTGAGTGCATTTTGCCTTGTTGGATTTTAGGAGAGCTAAAAGGGTGAGAGTCGATGTTGGTCAATTAGCTCTCCTCGTGAATAAAATCGCACATGTTTGCACGTTTGCTGTCATTTTCTTTCCTTTGTTCAGCGAATTCTGTACAGTGTACACGTATGTGACAGATTTTGAAAATATTCATTGAGTTTTAATAATCACTTGGCAAAATTTTGTAGGCTTGTAGCCTTTCAAAATGTAGATGCTTGGATGATAAGGTGAAATTGTAGTCATTTTCTGTCACATGATTTTTTATCATACCCTATTACTTGCATCATTAGCATCATTATAGAAACTTTTATTAAATTTTTGCTTTTATTTGCAGGATGGCTCGGAACGTGTGATAGAATCGCTGTCATTAATTGATGCTGTAATGCCGGACGTTGTGGCAGCTAGGCAACAGCAGAACACAAAAACTCTCACATCCGTTAAAAATGAATCTAACAATACTAATGGAGATGACAGTAGTCACGCATTAAGTGAGCTTTTTTTTATTAAAATTGTTTGTTGAGAATGATGTTTTTGAGGGATTAACGTTAATCATTATTGTTACATAGTTTTCAATGCTGACTCATACTGGGACTCAATCATTTTATTTTTGTTGCACTTTAAACATTATTATATTTTAATCTGCATATTAAAGAAGCACCTAAATATCTAATCACAAAAAAATCACTATTATACTAACTCGCTGGAGCATACTAGATTTGAACTGCTCCACATGGTTACATAATAAACAAATCATATAAGTGAGTAGGGATGTAAAATAAGAGATGCAGTACAAAAGGATATTAATTTTTACTTATTAAAAACCTCGCATTACCTACTTTTGGCACGAGACCATGAAACATCACTGTTAATCAGCACAGTTTAAAGTGCAAGGTACCATATCGTGGCAGCTATGATGATGATGATGGTGATGAAGATGGTGATGACAATAGCGATTTAGACTGAGTATTAATCTTGTGTTTAATAAATTTTTAATCGTGTTTGGCTTTCATAACATGAAACTCATAATTATGCCAGAACTGACAGTAATAGACTAATAATATACAAAATTTGGATACACATTTAGAATATTCTGTATTTGAATCAGAACTGGCTCTGATTTAAAAGGTTTGAGTTGGAACAATGAGACAACTTAATGTTGGTTTGGATCAGATCGGAATGCTGGCAATATTGTTCATAATTTAATCGGTGAAAAATGTGATCTTTGTTCGGACCTGCAAAAACACAATTTGGCGGAAGGCTAGTTGCAGAGATATAGCAAGGTGGGGGCAACAGGGGCAATCGCCCCTGGACACAAGGGTGAAAGGGCGCAAAATTCTTCTAGAGTTCAGTGACTGTTAATTATTAATTACTAATTCGACATCAATAAAACAATTAACAAAAGTTTTCAAACTACAACAAAATTGCCTCATCAGAGATCATCGTACCTGACTTAATTACTACTTACAACCTAGAAAAAAGGCTAATGTTGTTACTTAACGACATGTGTAGGGTGTCACGTGGCTTAGCAGATCAATAATTTTAGGAGAAAGAGTGTTTGTCTAAATGCTGATGGTGTGTATTATGAAAACCTGTATTGTTCTGTATCTTTCATAATCTTGGCATGTTTTAATGCTGGGACTGAATGTTTAAGGACTGTCATGTTATGAGCAACTTATGCATAAAAGAATTATTCTGGCGCAGAAAACGCCATACAGAAAACGTTACATGTACTTTGTCTGCTGCTACACCTCTGCAAATCAATATTTCAGGTAATCATGTAGATTCTATGGAAATAGACGAATCTTTAGAAATTCCTGCAAGTAAAGCCAAAACCTTACGTGGCCATGAATCTGAGGTTTTTATTTGTGCTTGGAATCCTAAAAATGATTTTCTTGCCTCCGGGTATGTATTCAACTAAAGTATATTTTTGAATGCTGGTGTTTTGTGTTGATTTTAGAATAATTTAACATCCAGGTTAAGTAGTACATGCCAATAACAGATAGCTACTATAATGCACATTTTCCACAGCACAAGCTAGACCTACAAATAATTTAACAATGTATTATATTATGAAGAGTTTAAGAAATGATAACATGTGGGAGGTAAGACACGGCTGAGTGGTCATGGTGTGTGTGTGCTGTGAATTAAGTATGCTCATAGTTAAGTACCCCGAGGCCTGGTTATTAAGTAGCATATCTGCCATTGTTAAAATTGCTTCTGGATAGTTTTACCTGGCATTCTGCCTTTGGCCATTAACCACTTTAGTATGTATCCAAACACAAGCTAAGGCATCTTTGCTGTTTTCAGTATCTTGTCTTCGGGGTTCTCTTTGAATTATGAGTTGGGTTGCAACTTGCCACAATATTGAGTTTTAGGAAAAAATCGCCCAAGCGATTGAACTTTGAATAGTTGAATTTTTTATTAAGGTAGGAAAAATAAAAAAAATGTTATTGCTTAACTACATCATCTGTTGACTTTATTTAATTAGTCTCATTTTCTTTGGAAGTCAGTCTAAAAATCTTACTAAAACATCATAATATCATTCACAGTTGCACTTTTTTCAAAAAAATGAAGCACTGTGGAGCAGTGTTCAAGGAAGATGACATCGTTGAATAAGGATGGCAACGTTCAATACAGTAACCATGAGCTTTCACGTTTAACCTGTGCATTTTCTGCAATCCTAATTTTTAAAATTTCATGTCAACAAAATTATCAATAAGCTTGAACTTCATTGATTAGAAAACAATTTGCTGTTTTGTTTGTATGCTAATTTTTCTATCAAGGTTTTAGTATTTTTGGATATTTTTTCTCACACAACACCAGTGTACGAGCCCAATTTAATACTGTGTAGAACAGTAGCAAAACAGTAACTAGAAATTTAATATTAAGTGCTGAGACGAGGAGTGCTAAATTATAAGTCCAATGATAATTTTATTCTGAGAAAATTCATTTTCATTCTGTAATTAGAGCTTATTATTTCTTTCGGATGAGCTTTATACCATAACATAATTATTGTATGTATGCTTACTTAGGTCTGGAGATTCAACAGCACGAATATGGAATATGAATGACAATAGTAATAGTCCAAACCAATTGGTGTTGCAGCACTGCATACAACGTGGTGGTACCGAGGTACCTAGTAATAAAGATGTGACGTGTTTAGATTGGAATGTAAGTACTGTAGTAAATGCACTAATACACATGATAATAGAAAGATAAGTTGTTCTCAAATATTTATGTAATAATATAAGTTCTATTTTTGTATACGGTCCCTTGTATACAGGGAAGGATAGCCTTTTCTTATAAGTTCTCGATTGATGGCTACAAATTTAGCAGCAATGGGGATGCTTTACCACACATTTTCTCACTTGACAAATTTTTTATTTTATCTATAAATCTTTGAACTTGCTTTAAGAACTATAACATTATTTATTATATTGTTATATTGCATAAACATTTTTTAAACAAGTTGCTTGTACTGTAAATCTACAGTTTATTTTTTTATTTGTTGCCAGATGCTAACAAATATGTACCTGACACAAAATACGTGCATTTGACACAGCTGTAAACTATCAGAAATAGTTTCAAAATTAGGTTCAAATGCAATTGCAGTTTTGTGCAAATTCTGTAGTCATTGTCATTGTGTTACCATTACATTAAATTAGGGTTGTACCGGATCCAGTTCCGAGTCCTGAAATCCGGTAATTTTAATGGAACTGGAATATTTGTCGGATTTTGCACTGTTTGTATTTCTATGTGTAAAATGTTGCATGCCAGTTGCATTAGAGCAGGTCTTCTTGCAATTACATCTCCTGACAAGTCTTTTTAAGATCATTTGCTTAACATTATTGTAGTATTTTTTATTTTCAAGTAAGTATATTGATCATTAAGCAATGTAAACTTCTTTTCTTAACAAAGTGCCCCAGTGAACTTTCAGTAAATCCTGATTTAAAAAATGAGAGCAGTTTTTAGTTGATGGTGCCGATGTTCAATTTGAAGATTTATGAGTAAGGACTTTTGCAATAAATTTTGCTCTATTCTCATGTGTAATATGTACTATAGTAACATGCATATGTTATATGGCCCTAATTTTTTTATTTAGTCGCAATGTCAAAAATTTACATTTTTTACTGTACTATAGGTCTTTCAAGAGATATTGTGGCAATGAGGAAATGTGACATTAACGAATGTGTTAAACACATGTAGAATTTTTTAATGTTCACTCGCCGTACTGAGCCACGCTGTTAATTAAGTTAAATTAACTGAAATCGTAGAAATTTGAATCTCGCATAACACCGAGACTAATGACCATTGATAAACAAATGATTACTAATTAATGATGAAACTAAAACACCAGTATCATTTAATATTCTCAAGATGTTGGTATCATTTCTTATTGTACCAGAACTACATACATGTAGATGTTATCTTCCGAATGCATATACTTATACATAGGTGGTAAATTAGGCTATAAAAAACGGCAACATCAATAGATGTTTTTGTCAGTGTTCACTTACTGGGAGCTGACTTAACTGAGTCACACGCTAATTGAGTAACATTGTGCACTTTCGACAAATGATTTGTCTCGCTTAATTCATACAGCCTTTTCTTATAAGTTCTCGATTGATGGCTACAAATTTAGCAGCAATGGGGATGTTTTACCGCACATTTTCTCACTTGACGTATTTTTTATTTTATCTGTAAATCTTTGAACTTGCTTTAAGAACTATAACATTATTTATTATATTGTTATATTGCATAAACGTTTTTTAAACAAGTTGCTTGTACTGTAAATCTACAGTTAATTTTTTTATTTGTTGCCAGATGCTAACAAATATGTACCTGACACAAAATACGTGCATTTGACACAGCTGTAAACTATCAGGAATAGTTTCAAAATTAGGTTCAAATGCAATTGCAGTTTTGTGCAAATTCTGTAGTCATTGTCATTGTGTTACCATTACATTAAATTAGGGTTGTACCGGATCCAGTTCCGGGTCCTGAAATCCGGTAATTTTAATGGATCTGGAATATTTGTCGGATTTTGCACTGTTTGTATTTCTATGTGTAAAATGTTGCTTGCCAGTTGCATTAGAGCAGGTCTGCTTGCAATTACATCTTATGACAAGTCTTTTTAAGATCATTTGCTTAACATTATTGCGGGATTTTTTATTTTCAAGTAAGTATATTGATCATTAAGCAATGTAAACTTCTTTTCTTAACAAAGTGCCCCAGTGAACTTTCAGTAAATCCTGATTTAAAAAATTAGAGCAGTTTTTAGTTGATGGTGCCGATGTTCAATTTGAAGATTTATGAGTAAGGACTTCTGCAAGACATTTTGCTCTATTCTCATGTGTAATATGTACTATAGTAACATGCGTATTATATGGCCCTAATTTTTTTATTTAGTCGCAATGTCAAAAATTTACATTTTTTTACTGTACTATAGGTCTTTCAAGAGATGTTGTGGCAATGAGGAAATGTGACATTAACGAATGTGTTAAACACATGTAGACTTTTTTAATGTTCACTCGCCGTACTGAGCCACGCTGTTAATTAAGTTAAATTAACTGAAATCGTAGAAATTTGAATCTCACATAACACTGAGACTAATGACCATTGATAAACAAATGATTACTAATTAATGATGAAACTAAAACACCAGTATCATTTAATATTCTCAAGATGTTGGCATGATTTCTTATTGTACCAGAACTACATACATGTATATGTTATCTTCCGAATGCATATACTTATACATAGGTGGTAAATTAGGCATTTGACACAGTTGTAAGCTATCAGAAATAGTTTCAAAATTAGGTTCAAATGCAATTGCAGTTTTGTGCAAATTCTGTAGTCATTGTCATTGTGTTACCATTACATTAAATTAGGGTTGTACCGGATCCAGTTCCGGGTCCTGAAATCCGGTAATTTTAATGGATCTGGAATATTTGTCGGATTTTGCACTGTTTGTATTTCTATGTGTAAAATGTTGCTTGCCAGTTGCATTAGAGCAGGTCTGCTTGCAATTACATCTTATGACAAGTCTTTTTAAGATCATTTGCTTAACATTATTGCGGGATTTTTTATTTTCAAGTAAGTATATTGATCATTAAGCAATGTAAACTTCTTTTCTTAACAAAGTGCCCCAGTGAACTTTCAGTAAATCCTGATTTAAAAAATTAGAGCAGTTTTTAGTTGATGGTGCCGATGTTCAATTTGAAGATTTATGAGTAAGGACTTCTGCAAGACATTTTGCTCTATTCTCATGTGTAATATGTACTATAGTAACATGCGTATTATATGGCCCTAATTTTTTTATTTAGTCGCAATGTCAAAAATTTACATTTTTTTACTGTACTATAGGTCTTTCAAGAGATGTTGTGGCAATGAGGAAATGTGACATTAACGAATGTGTTAAACACATGTAGACTTTTTTAATGTTCACTCGCCGTACTGAGCCACGCTGTTAATTAAGTTAAATTAACTGAAATCGTAGAAATTTGAATCTCACATAACACTGAGACTAATGACCATTGATAAACAAATGATTACTAATTAATGATGAAACTAAAACACCAGTATCATTTAATATTCTCAAGATGTTGGCATGATTTCTTATTGTACCAGAACTACATACATGTATATGTTATCTTCCGAATGCATATACTTATACATAGGTGGTAAATTAGGCATTTGACACAGTTGTAAGCTATCAGAAATAGTTTCAAAATAGGTTCAAATGCAATTGCAGTTTTGTGCAAATTCTGTAGTCATTGTCATTGTGTTACCATTACATTAAATTAGGGTTGTACCGGATCCAGTTCCGGGTCCTGAAATCCGGTAATTTTAATGGATCTGGAATATTTGTCGGATTTTGCACTGTTTGTATTTCTATGTGTAAAATGTTGCATGCCAGTTGCATTAGAGCAGGTTTGCTTGCAATTACATCTTATGACAAGTCTTTTTAAGATCATTTGCTTAACATTATTGCGGGATTTTTTATTTTCAAGTAAGTATATTGATCATTAAGCAATGTAAACTTCTTTTCTTAACAAAGTGCCCTAGTGAACTTTCAGTAAATCCTGATTTAAAAAATTAGAGCAGTTTTTAGTTGATGGTGCCGATGTTCAATTTGAAGATTTATGAGTAAGGACTTCTGCAAGAAATTTTGCTCTATTCTCATGTGTAATATGTACTATAGTAACATGCATATTATATGGCCCTAATTTTTTTATTTAGTCGCAATGTCAAAAATTTACATTTTTTTACTGTACTATAGGTCTTTCAAGAGATGTTGTGGCAATGAGGAAATGTGACATTAACGAATGTGTTAAACACATGTAGACTTTTTTAATGTTCACTCGCCGTACTGAGCCACGCTGTTAATTAAGTTAAATTAACTGAAATCGTAGAAATTTGAATCTCACATAACACTGAGACTAATGACCATTGATAAACAAATGATTACTAATTAATGATGAAACTAAAACACCAGTATCATTTAATATTCTCAAGATGTTGGTATCATTTCTTATTGTACCAGAACTACATACATGTAGATGTTATCTTCCGAATGCATATACTTATACATAGGTGGTAAATTAGGCATTTGACACAGTTGTAAGCTATCAGAAATAGGTTCAAATGCAATTGCAGTTTTGTGCAAATTCTGTAGTCATTGTCATTGTGTTACCATTACATTAAATTAAGGTTGTACCGGATCCAGTTCCGCGTCCTGAAATCCGGTAATTTGTCGGATTTTGCACTGTTTGTATTTCTATGTTTTTCTATGTGTAAAATGTTGCACGCCAATTGCATTAGAGCAGATCTGCTTGCAATTACATCTTTTGACAAATCTTTTTAAAATCATTTGCTTAACATTACAGTTTGCTGAATGCGTTGTCCTCTAAAACTTTGTACAATCAAAATTAATATAATTGAAGATTAAGCATTGTAAGATGTGGACTTAATCACTGCATTTGATGATTTCATTTGAACTCATTTCATTTCCAGTTACTTTATAATCTTTACGCAGAATTCTTGTTTTAGTGTAATGGAACTTACCTTGCAACAGGATCTTATGATGGTTTTGCAAGAATATGGACCACGGAAGGTAGGTCATTTCTGTGGGAAATACTGTGGTGCAATTTTTTTGAAAAAGTTCGATTAACTCTTATACACAGGTTGATCTTGGAAGTGTGGTTGCTATAAATAGCAGTTGATTTTAATTTGAAGAAGTTTCTGAATTAATCAAAGATTACAGTTTAAATTTGCAATGCTATTTGTTGAAATGATTGCAGTTATCCTGCATAATTAAATTTCTGCTCTTTCTGACTTACAGGTCGTCTCTTTAGTACATTAGGCCAACATAAAGGTCCCATTTTTGCACTGAAGTGGAATAAAGATGGAAATTATATTCTTAGTGCTGGAGTTGATAGGGTAAGCAAAATGAGATTTGTTGAATCAGGTAATGTTATTTTGAGAATTCATGTTGTTTGCTATTAATTGCATGATGAATAACATGATGAATAGGTACTTATATGTATGGGTAATCTTGTGTTTTTGCGTATCAGTCACTTATAGCATGAGTGCATTTATAAATAGAATCTCAAGACATAAATACCAATTAAGATAAATGTTAAAAGATACAATCTTGTTGATATAATCTGTAGATGTCAACAGCTTTTTGAGATAATGCATATATAAATTTATCTAGTGTACTTCTTCAGATCATTAACATTGTAATCTTTCTAGTCACATTAATTTTGATTTGTTACGTAGTTGTAAGCATATATACTTCTTAACTCAAGGAGTTTTTTGTATCGTAAAACTGATGAGGCAGTTGCCCCAATGCTAGAAGGTTCAAAGCACTGCACTTTGGCATTATAACAGGCTAGCTGCCTTCTATTTCAAGTACTGTTTACATGTTTGATTGTGCCTGTACTGCTGAGTGAAACAATCTCGTAAACATTTCGTGTGTCTTCCTCAGCTTGGTTTGATCCAAAGCCGGTTGTTGCCTAGTTTTTACAAATCAAAAAGAGGCAGAATAAGGAGCCAGATTTTGTTGTATATTCATGGCGCATTTCAAAGTTTTTTTTCAAGAGGATACATGTCTCTGAAGTTTGCTAACAGAAATCGCAAAAATGTTATTTCTTAGTAACCGTACAGTACAGTATGCTTAAAAATGTGTGCATATAGTAGGCTAATATGAATAAGTAAATGTCATTTGGTCAGAATTTCGATTGTTGAGTCAACAGATTGGGCCAGTAAAATCCGCGTAAAAATACAAATTATTTGAATTTGGTCTGTCCTTCTTACGTCGCCAGTAAAATTCCCTGAAAAATTCCTTGTCTTAATAATAACACTGCTACCATTTTTTCTGTTTAATGTTCACATTCAAATAATATCATAGATGAAAGTTTTTCAGAAGGTTTGCTTGGTAAAGTTGTAATACTAGTATCTTTTTTATGTAGACCACCATTATATGGGATGCCAGCTCAGGACATTGTACGCAACAATTTTCCTTTCATTCTGGTAAGACTTGATGAGTTAATTTTTCTGTTTGTGTCTCAAATTTTCATTCAGTGTTTTTTAACCAATTCAGATAGCTTAATAGGGATGTATTTTTAAAATGGTTGCCTATGGTTAAGTTCGTATTGAATTTTTACTTGCTAATTAAGAAATGTACCTTGTTTTAAAAATTGTCTTTAGTTAGTGATTAAAGCCTTTTGTATAACTGAATTGTTTTGTTTAGCTCCCGCGTTGGATGTGGATTGGCAAAGTAATGACAGCTTTGCCTCGTGTTCGACAGACCAGCGGATACATGTGTGCAAACTTGGTGTGGACAGACCTATAAAGACATTCCAAGGACATACGGTAACTTATTCATATTCATTTAAGGAGTTACATTTTGGAAACGTTTTTAAATAATTGAATTGTGCTATAATCAAATTAAAATAGTCTTCGAATTTGTGTACCAAGACAAATAAGTTCATTCTGACAATAATTATGTACAGTATTTCTTAGACTTGTGATTTTCATTCCTTGAAAGATGTTGTGTAGGCGATGCTTGGTACATACCTTTTCTGTATAGTGTAAGTATAATTAAACATTGTATTTTACTTCATAATGCTTGCCATTTGTCTTGTAGCCTTATAAGTTAATTTTTTTAAATTGCAATTTAGAACGAAGTAAATGCGATTAAATGGGATCCTCAAGGTGTTCTGCTAGCTTCATGTTCAGATGATATGACATTGAAGGTATTTACTAAATAGTTTTTATTATTTTTTTATTATTTGGCTTGCATAATAATTGTTTTTATTGTAATTATATTAAATTTTTGGACAGGATTTAATACATAAGCTGGTGTGCTAATGTTTAATTGCAATACATGTACCTTAAAATTTGAAATTGAAAGTATAATTTAATTAATGAACTACTAAATATCTTGTTATCAAAGAATTTTTTTTACAGATATGGAGTATGAAACAAGACTCTTGTATATATGATTTGCAAGCGCACTTGAAAGAGATCTACACAATAAAGTGGAGTCCGACTGGTCCAGGAACAAACAACCCTAATGCCAATCTTATTTTAGCTAGGTGTGCTCATGCTAAATGATAGGTGTCATTGATGCGACGGTTTCATGAATAAATTTAAAGGAAAAACCAACCCTCAAACAACATGCATTGTATTTTAATATACACTTAGAAATATTGAAATTACCACCCAATGTACATGCATAAAATGCCCTGCTTAAAAATACAAAACAAATTTAAATCGTTCTCCTGCCAAATGGACCTGACTGTGGTCGTATTTGTAAAAATGATCTAAGGTGGTGGACATCACGAAGCATAAGCAAATTTCTCGCTGATTAAATCTTTATATTTAACTGTTTATGTAAAAATTAGTCATCGTATCAATTAGCAACAAATTTGAAGTGCTTACATAGCTTTAATCCATAGAATTATACCTCATAATGCATAAGCACTACACATAATTACATGTAAGCATGACATTCTGCAAAGTTACAAGCATATAGTAGGTGCCTGCTGGGCTTCTTATCTGACAGAGTTCAATTTAGTTTGTTAAGATGATTACTCTTACTGTATCGTACTCAAGTTGGAAGTTATTAATTTATCGTCGGTAACTAGTTTTCTTTACATCACGGACAACGACTTTCCTTGAAAAGCAAGAAAGTAGTATTAATTATCTCTCATTTAACGTTTTGGTTTGTTTGCAGTTGATAATAACCTGGCGGGATAAGTGTTTATATTGCACTGTCACCGTATGACGTCATATTTCGTTCAAACTGAGTGCTGTCAAGCTTAAATTCATTGTGACTTTAAATTACTAATTACACAAGGTGCCTATCCCAATTAAATTTTATTGTTGAAGCTTCCTGACATTTCCTTGCATATTAAAATAATCTCAACTTCCCCAGAACTTTTGATTTTCCTTTAAGGCTCACTGCGTCAATTTTTGATCACCTGTATTATTGCTATTCAAAATCTGCAGTAAAAAATAAAGTTTAACATGATGTATTCAGTACCTTAATCTTGTTTGTGTTTCTGTTTTAGTGCTTCATTTGATTCAACAGTGCGATTGTGGGACGTCGAACGAGGCACTTGTAAACATACATTAACTAAACATCAAGAACCAGTGTACAGCGTAGCATTTAGCCCCGATGGAAAATTTTTAGCAAGCGGTTCTTTCGATAAATGTGTCCATATATGGTGTGTACAGGTACGGAAATTAATTAAGCATATAAGCTTTTCAATAACTATATGTAGCCCAAATTGTGTATGTGTAAAACTAATGCTCTTATAAAGTTAAAAGGTTACACTAAGTTAAGGCTGCATTTTTTTACAAATGGACAGCAGGGTCTTTGGTGAGTATATGTTTTCCACTTTACGAACATGCCTTGACAGTCTAATAACTTCATCAGAAAACCTACCTTACGATCCTACAATGTTGTTTGTTCTTTTGCAGTCTGGACAACTAGTTCATAGTTATAAAGGTACAGGTGGTATATTTGAAGTTTGTTGGAACTCTCGTGGTGATAAAGTTGGTGCCAGCGCATCAGATGGTTCGGTATGTTCCTTTACACATTTTATGAATTTGAAAAGTTAATATTTACAGAGAATGTATTTGTTTAATGTTTGTGGTAACCCTTTTCCAAATTTGCATATCGTATATCATAGGTTTATTTTTATGTACTTAATTTTACACTATGCTATGGATGTTGTATGATAAATCTCCAACTTGGAAATTCTTTTCATGGCAGTCTATAAAATAACATTGTGCTACTTGCAAGATTGAAATCACGGTAATGATAATCATTATTTCTGTGATTTTAGGTGTTTGTACTAGATCTACGGAAATAAAAATGGTCTACCTCTTAGTGCCAGACTAAAAAGCTAACTGCTACTTGGATGGAATCCTGCAAAGCTACCAACAGATGTCTCTGTTACTGATGAGCTGTTGTGTGCAGATTACCACGTCTCGGAGTTGTGCAGTTGAAGGAGATGGTTATCATAACTTTTGTGCTTGGCGATTTGTGTCCGATGATGAACCTACTACATCAGTGAAACTGAAGCACATTTTAACCAACAAATAACATCCAAGAGTGTACAAAGGAATTTTTTTTAGTGTTCCAGTAAACTTATATAATAAGTTACAGACTTGCTAAGGGACAATAAAGAAATACTGGAGAACAAAATAAACATGCACATATTTGCTGTTGTGTTTATTAGTGTACAGTGTGTGGATAAGTCATCTTAAAAGCCATGTAAAATATGTAAATTATTGTTTTTGGCAGTGAACATTTGTTAATTAAATGCTCTCCGTAATGTCAGAAATTGTGATTTTATGTTGGTTGGTTTGTCTTCCATAATTTGTTTTGTGGTAACTCGATGATTGATTTTAATTGGGTGGCAGGTTTCGTCTGCTGAGTTTCCTCATACTCTTAGTCTTTCCGTTCTTCTTGTGCATTTTTTGGCCATTGACGTCCCATTGCTTATTTTGATCTCATCAAGTTAGTGACCCATGGTCAAACTATTGTTAACAACTTCTGTACCAAAACTTGTAGAGATTGCCAAATTTTTTGCGATCATTACATGGATCTTTGGGAAGTCATTGATGTAGTAACAATGTGTACTGTTGTCCAACTATTGTTATGTGTGAAAACAAGAAAACACTGGAAATTAGTCTTTTCCTATGTTTTATGCAAGACAGGAATTGTTTATGATTTTACCAGCACAAACACAAATTTTTGTCTGAATAAGCGAAAGATAAACATTGAACATTTTTGACATTTTGAAACTGAAGGCTTAAATTGTTCACTTGAATGCAAATGTAGTAAATATCTGTTGTCAGGGTACCCATTTGCTATTCAAAATTTTTTTCCACCTTAAACGGTTTATTTGAAGATAACAGGACTGTCAACATCAATCTGAGGAATATCGGACTTGATGCAGTTACATCATTTGTTCGTGTTTCGATTCTTTTCCTATTTTAACAACAAAGGTTTTTATGGGTAGTTTTGTGGTAAAGTGTATTCTTTTGTACAGGTGTTGTGCTATTTGTTAATTAATAACAGATTCGATTTATTTGAAAATTAGATGTGTACCATGTTGTAAAATAGTTCCACCTGATAATGAAAATAAATACTATATTTTGTTACGAAATTTTAATGAAAGTGCTTTATTAATGAATGTTTTTTATCTCTGTTCAAGAATTAGGAAGGTGTATGTTCATTGTGTAATCTGGGGTTTGTTTGTGATTTTTCCAAATATGTAAAAATCTTGTTTATAGCTTACAATAAAATTTTGTAGAATGTAGTGACAATTGAGAATACATCGATCGCAAACCGCGTTTAGCACCGCTCAACTTGATAAGGTAACAGTCTCACAAACTCACTCATTGCAAGTCACTACATAGCATATAAACAAACTGAAAACACAGAGAAATTTGATCCTAACAATTTTGGTACAAGGGAAAATATACTGCTAGGAATTTTGGTACAGCGAAATTTTAGCACTGGGGAAATTTGATACAGGGAAAATGTGAGTTTGGTGGAAACTTTAGTACTGGAAAAGTTTGGTACTAGGAAAATCTGGTATAAAGAAAGTATGGTACAAGGAAAGTTTGGTACTATGAAAAATCTTTATAAAACCTACTCAAAAAAGTTCATATTGTTGCATTTGCTTTTGATTTTTTTTGTTCATCTGATTATTGTTATTTCTCTTTGTTTGTTCCATGCTCGCTTTTTGTCATCGTCATTTGCTGTTATCATTGTTACTTTTGTCATTTTGTTGCTGTCCTTGTACCATACTTTCTTAGTACCTAAAGATTATGGTACCATATTTAATTGTATCAAATTTTCCATGTACCAAATTTTGCCAGCAAACTTACTTGCACCAAGCTTTCCTACATTAATGATCATACTAGACTTATAAATGATCAGTCTAAAAGACTTATATAAACAATAAGAATTTAAACAACGACTTAATTTACTCCACATAAACTTTGTGAATAATAATTAAGAGGTCTGCTATATACTGTTATGTTCAACCTTAACAAACATTAATGCAGTAATAACTTTTGGCAATCTTCTGCAACGGCATAAAATCTTTAATTAAAGAAGAGCTGATTGAGGTGGGCCCCTACTGGCTGGTTGATTGGCATTTTGCGATCTGTGTATTGGCGAGGTTTTTATGTTGACTGGTTGAGAAGTGATAAGGACAGTGAATGTTCATTATAAATGTATACTGCTTAACTGAGACAGATCCACTACTGCTTTTTTTGGTGGTAAGTAAGTTATTTCGGGAGAAGTTGCAAATGAATTTCACACCAATTTTTTGGACCATCCTTGGTCTTGGGTAAGCTAATTAAATCTTGCTGGCATTCAATTGGGAAAGAAAATCAAATTGTTCTCATCAAAGTGGATTTCTGTAACAGAAATTCTATGTAACATCATAACATGCAAGAAAAAAGAATGCTTGCCATGAATGACAAACAAGCAAATGGCAAAACCTTTTTCAGAAGGTTTGTGGTGAATACATGTACTCCAAGAAAAAATTTAATTTGGCAAAATAATGTATTGAAAAAATTGTAATATATACACGATTTACATTAAAAAATTAAAAACAGATCATGATATGACAGAAATGATTTTCAATAGACACTGATTGTTGACTGCAATACATAACTCGATTTGGCGATGTATAAATAATCCATATTAATGAAACCTGCTTCAAATTGAATTATCACTCTATGCTTGTATAGCTCCCATCACAACAACAACAAGGAATAAGAAACAATAAGCCTTATGTGCTAACTCCAGTCTTCCTGCATTACATCACTACACCGATCACACAATTGTCCGTCAGAACTGGCCGTGTACATTCGACAGCGTTCACAAAATGAGTCAATGCTTGGTGATATCACCAGAGTATATTTTTCTTTTTTGCTGATTTCATCTGAACCTAATACAACAAAGAACAATCACATTACTACACCATTACAGTCGCACAGAATGTAGAAGGCTAAAATCACTCCAGTCATAACTTCATACAGTGTGTTTACTTTTATTGACAAAATTTTTAAAAAACTAATAAAGCTAAGTGTTTTGTTTTTGTCTTGAATATGCAAATTTAAACCCCATATTCAAAACAAAGGCTGTCTGATTCAAAAGTGAAAAATTCTTAAAAATTGTAAATTAATATTGGATCTTTCACGTGTTTACTGCTTCTTGTGCAAAGTATCCAAAAATGTCCAATAACCTTGGCAATGAAAAACTGGAAATATGAAAAACACAACTAGTAGCAAAAGCAAAAGTTAGCCAACGCTTCTAAAAATTCAACTAAACTGCTTCTCAGTTTCTTAAGAAAATAAGTTTTTTTCTTCATAAGCCCATGTGATAACAACATATCATTTTGTTATAACACAGCTTATTCATAAAAACTGATTAATTTTAGAGTACCTTTTATCATAACAGCACTATTCACTAAGGCTGTAGAATCGTCAGGTGTCACTGAGACAGGTTTATTAACTAGTTTGCAATGTGAAGTCTGCATAATTTCATTGAGAGTCGAAACACTAGAGACTTGGTCAGGTTGTAAGGCCTAGAATTACAAATAATTTTTTTTGTAATACACGTAAAAAACCCAGTTCAGAGTGCAGAAATTTGTCTTCTTAAACATAAAATAAATAAACGTGTAGCTAAAACTTGAAATGTAACATTAGTCTTACAGCTTGAATCAAATCTGTAGCACTGCATTTCTTAATCTACAATTAAAATAATGAAAATGTCTCTGACCTGCAACTTTTCATACAGCTGTCCCGTGGAGAAAATTATCACATCTAAATCTCTTGAATCGACTTCTCCTTTGTTTGCATTGAAAGTGTCACGTATTTCTAACACCGGTTCCATGATCCGTTCCACATATTCATTACGCCATGATTGCTGTTCACCAAAATTGTCACAGCTGAATACAGATCCACTGGCTAGACAACAAAGAAAATAAATAATACTACTGACACATATTACCTTAGAAGAAGGTTTATTACCTCACTCAGATTTTTGGTTCTCCAAAAGTTGATGGCCTGATCTAACAAGTGACCATCTGTAAAGCCATTCATCACACTAAACTCCCATTTAGTTCTGTATTTATGCAATGATTATAACACTCAACTGCCATATCTACTTTACTTTTCAATGAAATTAAATTCGCGGTTACGAAATTATTTGGTTTCTTTCTTCGCAATAAATTTACAGTAATTAATAACTTTTAAAAAACAACACTTGAAAACCAGTAGCAACTGTACAGTCATAAATCTATCTATTACAGTGAAAAAAGCGATGCATTTTAAAGCAGCTTCGTTTCAGTAAATTAAGTGTCTGATGCACTTATCACCAAATCCAGCCTTACATCTCACTGCCCGTGTAGGTTATTCAGCGTGATATTTCTAGTATCTATTAACATGCCATGCCCTTTGCACATGAATAATTAAGCAGGTAACGAGCCTTTTGTAAACTTTTAAAAAATCTGCACTTCTTTTACATATGGTGAATATGATTTTGATATGGAATACCTACATTCTTTCAGACTTGGATTGTACATATAAACTTCCTCAGCTAGATGTGGTAACATAGGTGCAATGCAACGACAGCACACATCCAAAATGTGGAACAATGTAGTTTGACAAGAACGTCGACTCTTTCCTAACCTCTCATCACAGTATAACCTAAGTGAACAAATGAATAAAACAATGAAAAAAGGTAGGTTTACAGTTTTTCAGGCTATAACATTAATTCCTTTTATAAGTTTATTAGTTATCTGAAACAAGTCCCATAATTAGTTAACAACATTACACCCTAATTAATAATAGCCAATCAATCATCTTTTGTTAAACGAAGAGCTACTTGTATGTATTAACTGCAATAATTCCTACTCATAATAAAAATACACTTCACCTATTTTTGGTAATTCCACAATAGAAGGCAGATATGTCATTTGTTAGAAATCGTACAGTTTCCAGAGTAACCTTGTTGTAATCAAATTGTTCGTAATGCTTCTGCACCTATAAGTACTTGAATTACTTGAAAAAGTCGTTTTTCCAGGTTTCACTAACAGCTCATAATCAATTAGCCTCATGGCGATTAGCATACTCTATTACTAAAGAATAAGAGTTATACATTAATATAATAGTTGCAATCAATAGCTCTATTAAAGACAATGTATGCATTTTTTTAGTTTGCCATTTTTCACTACCGA
Organism: Tubiluchus corallicola; assembly: GCA_030141605.1. Lineage (NCBI taxonomy): Eukaryota > Metazoa > Priapulida > Priapulimorpha > Priapulimorphida > Tubiluchidae > Tubiluchus > Tubiluchus corallicola. The sequence goes on from JAQGDQ010000116.1 coordinate 114,148, forward strand.
AAGAATCAAGACACATACATTAAACACAGCCAACTTAGAATTTATTTAAATTTATTAGCAACACACCTGCAAAGAGTACTGCAGCAACCTGTGCAACATGAACTGATCAAGTAAAGAACATGAGCTTGATGCACATGAATCCACTTCATGTCGATAATCGTCTAGTGCACCAAGCAGAAACCGAAACACTGATCTAAACTAAAGTTAATGTATGTTTTTCAAGTTTAATCAGTCATCCATAAAACGAACTGCAATAGTAATCATACCACAATGAACAAAAAAAGTTATTATCGCTCTTCGTTCATAGTTATAAAATCAATATCTATCATACCCTAACACTCAAACATAAAAAAATTCCATTGTATGTCATTCATAGCTACATAATAACTGTAACAATGAGTTGCAAATTTTAAATTTGATGTTATGATCACTTAACATCATAGTTGGTGTTATCAAGGGTGATCATAGCATCAAATTTAAAATTTGCAACTTATTGTATCAGTATCGCCAAAAAAGCAAATGGATTGTTGAGAGTAATCAATGTCAGTTTCCAAAGCAAAACTCGAGACTTCAGACTTCGGCTGTTTTCTTGGCTTATAAGGCCTATACTGGAGTACACAAGTTCAGTCTGGAATTCATATTACTTGAAAGACATTGATGTGCTGAAATCTGTACAGAGAAGATTTACAAGCAGGATTGCAGATATGGAGAACCTTACTTATGCACAGCGATTGCAAGAACTCCACATATCATCAATGGAAGAAAGGCGCCTATATGCTGATTTAGTTACTATATATAACATCATTCATGGAAATGTCATTCTCAGTTTTAACGACTTTTTCAGCTGGGCGACAGTAAGCCATACATGAGGAGAAAACTTTATGGAGAACGTGCTCGACTCATGAAAACGAACATGCTAGACTGCCCTAGCTTCGCTAAGGCAATTTTTTAGTTAGAATAGTGCCAGTTTGGAACTATTTGTGTCACTTCTACCCTAATATTATCAGTGCTAATTCTACCAGCACTTTCCACCATAGTCTTAAAAACGCAAATCTCAAACGGTTTTTGAAGAGCAGAAGTCTGCTGCAGTAATTCTGCTTTCTTCTTCCCTGGGGATCAGAGTAGATGTTGCCAACAAGGTTTGTTGCTTTGACGTGAACAATGATTTTTGAAGACAACATAAGTAAACATAAAAAAGTAAATAACCATAATTCTAAACTCCTAAACAATTAATATTATTATTGTTCGTCATGAAAACTACATGAAAGGGACTTATCTTCACTGATAATATATATTATATATATTGTCATGCATATTTTCAAGATGAACAACAATTAAAGTTTGGACCACCATATCTATTACATACTGACCTTCTGCACTTGATTTTTAATGTCAGTGAGCAAATTATGGCTGATAGTTATATTTGTTTTATTACAAGCATGTGCTGCGACCCACCATCGTAATACATCAGCTCCATATGCTGAGACAGTACTCTAGAATAAAAATGCCACAGTCTATTAAGCAGTCTTGTAAAAATATTAAATACTTCTGCTGGCAATTCAGTAAACAAAATTAAATAGTTACAGATAGTATGTATTTTATGTACCTTTAAACATGTATTAAAAATACAAGTAACATATGTGATTTTTTGGTGATGCAACAAGAATGTACCTCATCTCCATCTGTAATTATTACTGGATCAACTATATTTCCTTCTGATTTTGACATTTTGTGTCCTTCCTCATCCACAGCAAATCCATGTACAATGAGATTTCTATAGAAACACGTAATTATAAAAACACACAATAGATGAAACAAAAAAATTGGGATTGGCAATTCATTTATCTATCCTTTTCAAAATGACACAAGAAGCCTGAACACTGATTACATTTCAGTTTATAAGTAAGAACTTTCATACACTTCTAATCTCTCCAAAATATCTTCAATGATAACAAAATAACTTGCCTGATACAAAAGATATGTATTTGCACATTTTAGTAATCCACTTAAAAATTTAAGAACATGCCACATTTCATCAAGTCAACGACATCCATAGCCAAAAGCAGTTTGTCATTTAATAACTGCTCTAGTATTGTAGTTTAATCATTGTAAACTGTCTTGAAATCTCTAATTAGCAACTAACAACTAACAACTGTCACACAAACTTGTACGGTGATGTTCCAGCAACAGCAGCAGCAAGAATAAGAGATGACTGGAACCAACCACGAATTTGATCCAAACCTTCCAAATACATATCAGCTTGTCCTAACAATAATATAGAAAGTGGTATATTTGCTTATTATGAAGATAATAATAATAAACAATGATAAGTTAATGAATGTGATATTGAACATCCAAAAGATTTTTTTAAAGGTACAGAAGTGTAAACACCTACAACAAAATTGAATTTTTTGAAAAAATAAGCATTATTTTCTTCCAACAACTGTCTACTTATACAAAAAGCTCACAGTATTTACTGACAGTATTTATCTAATATTGTGACAAAAGGGATGGAGAATGAACTCCTTTGAGATCGGCAAACTAAAATGATGGATCAGTGCTCAGGAAAAACCAAGATTTAAAAAGACTCACATAAAAAATTGGCATTCTAAATACATTTGGATACCAAATTGCCTCTTTTGGTTCATTAGATTCAATTATTTATGCTCACGTCTGTGGTCACTGATGTTGTAACATGTAAATATTACACAGTAATTATGACCCTTTAAGGCTTAAACGAAAATATAGATTATTCCGCCAATGTTAGCTTTAATTTAGCTTAAATGAAACAATATAGTAAAAAAATCTATGTTTAGTTTCAATTCGTTATCATAAATTTTGCATTTAACTAAGAATGTTTAAAGACCATAGACAGCAATAAAAAACAAACCATTTACGACAGCAGCCCAACTTAAACCACTTTCGTACCAAACATCCAATACATCTTTTCCTTTTTCAAATTCAGTATCTGGAGGGAGTCTACTCTAAAATTTTAAAAATGAGATTTAAACTATTTCAGCATACCACAGTAAATCAGCATTGTCAGAAGGTTTGTAAATTTTGAATTTATAGGATTTTCTAATATGAAAAGCACGGCTGTGAAAAGAAAGCTGTCTCAAACCTGCATAGTTTATATCAAGACATTTCAAGGACTGAAACACATTAAAACTTTTTAATATTACATAAATACCACACTGTAAATGCCATCAGGGTGCAGTAATTGATGTCAGTAAATTTGCATAATCGAATTTAATATTATTTTATGTAAGTAGGCAAAATATATATGAAATGTTATACTTAAACAGGTTTTGTGAATCTAATTTCTTAACAAATTTGTCAGTTGCAATCATTAAATTGGCATTGTGAAGCATTCCATGTAGGGCCTAATGATGTGCATGCCGGAAAAAGTTATAATTCAACTTAATTTATATCATGTCTTTAAAAACATTGACGTTGTTAAGAATATCAATGAGGTTTTGATTTTTCCAATACTTACTGTAACTAGCTTGTACTATATAGTAAAACACTGACCAGGTTTCCCGAAAATGACCTACTGCAAGGCTGCAGCACATGATTTTACATAGCTTGCAGTCTTTGAATGGAATAGGTGTGTAAATTATGTATAAATAATAAAGACTGAAGAAGCAGCTGCAAAACTCAGTAGAACGTAATTTCTAATGTAAAGTAACACACTCATATAATTTTTACATTAATCAATTTTTGTACCTTCTCTAAGACACTAGCTGGTAATAACTGCGATTCTGGTAATTCCCACCAACAATTTGTTCCGTGTTTCAAGATTAAATTCTTAATGTGTTCTGCACTGTGCCTGCAAAACAAAGATCATGTTGAAACAAATACGTATTATCACAAACAAAAAAAGCAATTCAATTCAAAACATTATCATATCAGGTATGATTTGTAAAAGGTATACAGATATTCACGTACCTACTGATGATTGGTTTTCCGGTAGCTTTTTCATAGAAAACTGGAATTGGCACACCCCAAACACGCTGTCGAGATATACACCAATGCGGCCGTTTTGCTAACTGAATTTCCATTTGTGTCTTGTATACGTCAGGACAAATGCGGACAGACTCAAGGCATTCCTGAAAATATATGACAAATGCTTTATAAATGTTAGTAACAATATTAAATTCAGATGACTGATTCTTTAATATTTCAATGCACTAAGACGATACGTTATCTTGTGTATGGTTTTAATGCAGTTATGACCTAATAACAGTATTGCACAATCAAATGGTGGATCACTTTAGCAGAGAAAGCTAACCTAGACGTTTTGCTAACAAAAAGGACCTTGTTCACATAACGAGAGAAAATATTACATCTATTAATCAAGTCAGCATTGCTGCATAATTTGCTGAATACATTCTAACTATATTTATACAGGTAGTTAACATGTATCAAGTAGCCAGTCCAAGTCTCTAATAAAGGCTTAAATCAGAAAACTATGAGCAAAATCTATCAAAAAGCAAGACAGTTACAGCAGACAGGACACACAAATGGCCTTCTTGAAGAACCACCAAGGAAAAAATTAAAAATCTATCACGAGGCTTTCTACAGGAGAAGCTGTAATATGGTTCACATGTGTTATATACTATCGAAATTTGAAAAACACAACATGCAAGATATACTAATTTACAGAAAAAGGAGGGTGCATGAGTGATTACCTATTCTTTTAGGCAAGCATACTGTTCTGCTAATGTAAATGGATAATTTATAAAGTTTCAGAAAACCGAATGTTTTGTTTTGTACATACCAGTGCAGTTTGCTTTATCAGGTCAGTGTTTATAAACCACTGTAAACTAGCCCTATAGATTACTGGTTGTTTATTTCTCCAATCATATGGGTAATTGTGTGTAATCTTGCCATGGTGCACTAACATCCCTTTATTAGCTAGCATCTCAGTTACTGAAAAAATATTTAGAAAGTGTAAATGACACAGGATAAAAATTAAGAAATAAAAGATAAAAGGTCGAGAGGATGGGAAAGCATGTTTACTGTTCACAATGCTAAACATTGTAGAAATATATTGAAATATGAAATCAATTATTTTAGGAAATTAACTGTAAATAAAACCAAGTTATCAAAAAGTTACTAAGCACTCCTCAGATTTCATTGTTCAAATATTTCACATACGATTATCATGAAAAATAATAATAATTCAAAAGTTCCTGTCAACTTGGTAACACTGTTTCTATCATTGATTTTTAGAACATTTTTTTAAATATGCAAATCAATTACATGTCTAATATCATAGATTTGCAGATAGTTGCTTACTAGTAGTGTTTCCATCAGACAAAGCAGATTTTCCCGCTAATTGTTCTCCAGCTTCTTCAGTAAACTTGCCTTCTTCATCAATTAAGCAACGCTGAAGAAGAATTTTAAAGGCTTGAAAAGAAAAAGTCAGGACAGATAATGACTATAGCACTTCAAGCGAGTTAACATTCAGAAATTAAAATCATGCGTCTGCTTCGTACAAAATCGGCTGACAGAAAAAACACAACTGTTGAGTATTAGATTAACATATCCAATGGCTGTGTCATGTAATACTTTCAAGGATTGTTATCATTCATAAAACAACTGCAAAAGTATCTGATTTTTTTGCTAAATGTAGCCCACGCTATTTCTTATAGTTCTTGGTTTCATGTTGAATAGCAAACAACTCATATTAATGAAGTTTTGATATCTGCGTCATAAACTCTACAATAAAGATTAATTTGATACAGAGTGAAAATATCCAAAATCAGTTAGTATTTAACATAACTTCAACATTGAAAAGATACGAGTTGTTTTAAAGCATCCATAAAATGCAAACTCATGTAAATTATCATTAATGAGATTATGACTGTTAATGCCGGAATGTTCATTGCAGTTATGTAAATTATGACACTTACTTTTTTCTTGTAGAATCATTCATTCAGTATTACCCTCAAATTTCCAGTTTGTATTAATAAAGTACAAAATCAAAATGTCACAAAAAATATTACCAGTGGTAACTTATGCTTCGTGGCAACAAGGAAATCATCTGGACCGTGTGCTGGTGCAGTGTGAACAAGACCTGTTCCAATCTCCATATCAACATGACTTCCGGCAAACATTGGCATTTCCATATTGGTGTAGATTGGATGCTCATAGGTTAGAGTAGTCAGTTCAGTACCTTACAGAAGTAACAGTTAAATTTATCTAAATGAATATGACGTAAAAATTAATACATGATGTGAATTAGTTACGATTAGTGTATATGTAAGACGGCAACTTTTGTCACAGCATACAAATTTCATCTGTTTGACTAATGCTAGTCCCAAATTAAATAAAACTATACACACACTAAATAATGCCATATAGATAACATGAAATCAACAATAAGCTAATCACAGAAACTCTTCATTGAATAGTTTTAACTCCTCATTCAAGCTGTAGTATAAGTACTGTAACAGCTTATGTGCAACTTTTTATTGATGACATTTAACAGCATCAATAAATAGCAGCTATCCAATATCATCATGTGTATTGACACCTATGGTTACAAACAAGGATCCAATACTCCAGAAAAAACAACTTTTTAATGGTTGTGTTAAAATTGACATGAAAAATGTACATATTACGAAAAGTGTATATTAATTAAGCAAATATCATTGACATTTCTTAATATATAATACCAGTTTCAGTGTTCATAACATTATACAGGAGCTAGACTAAAAAAAACTTTGCACCTTCAATGTGAACAAGAGGCTTTAGCTCCACGCGTATTTCCTTCTGTATACGTGGTATAGTTTCAGTTGCAATCAGATAATTCTCATCATTACTAGAGTTACAGACTATAGAATAGCTAAAAAGGAAATTGTTATAGTTACAAACATTTTGTAACTCAGCAAAGTATTTTAAAAATAAACAGAGCTGGTACCAAATACACACTTATCCCTGATCAACTATAATTCAATTGTAACAAAATTTTTGAATAATTACAGTAGCAACTTAACAGACAGTAAAAGTAATTAATAAATGAGTCAATTGTCCACATATTTGAACTATATTAACAGAAGGTCGGTTTGTTACACTACATTTAGTTTAATGCTAAATTGAAAAATTGGGAAGTAATAAGCAAATTTTTTAAGGTAGTTTGCGGCCAGATGCCGAAATTCGTATAGCAAAATGTATTGTGATATTAAGTAGGTTGCTTATTTGAACCATGTTGTAATGAATTGTACTTGCAAATAGAGGCAATAAAAGAACAATAATAATAACAATAATAATAATAATAATAATAATAATAATTCTATTTTCAAAAATGCAATGCTATAAAACGACCGTACAAATAAAATTTGTGTTTTTTGGACCGTAATACACCACAAATAAAAAAGTTCAGACATAAATACACAAAATCGTTCAACATCAAGTGAATACCTTTTGTCTTCAGCGAAACAAAGAGCCTGGTTAGATGGTAAGGTCCATGGGGTTGTCGTCCAAACAACAGCAAATACAGGTATGCCATCTATCAATAAAATAAACTAAGAAATTATTTCACTATTAAATTGCTTGCCAAAAGCATTAATATTATTATTTAAAAGGTAATAAAATAACAAGTTAGAAAGACACTTACAAACGTTCTGTAGCAAACCAACAGGAAGTTGCTTTAACTTGAGTTTGATAAAAAGAGATTCACTGAAATTGAGATCAAAGAGTCAATAATATATCACACAAATAACATTACAAGAATAACAAATAAGTTACTCAGTTAATCAGATTTAGAAATAATTATGGCATCTAAACTTCTTACTCTTTCTGAAAATACAGGACTAGTACAAGTAGTAACAATATCACTGATGAGCTAGTTAGCAGATTACAAAATCTGCTTTTAATTTGTATCTTGTAGGCATTTAGTTGGCATTTTAATTTGTTATTTACAGTCTTAATCCCAAATATGATTTGACAATACAGCATTGACATTACCAACACTAAATACAAAGTAAATGATGGTATGCAGGGCCTCCCTCTTCTTTTTCTTAGTTGAAATAATAATAAAAATAGGACACATACCTAACATGATTATCATTGTACTGTAATTCAGCTTCAGCTAATGCAGTCCTGGAATGTTAATTAAACATTAATTAAGAAATGTGAAAATGTCAAACACTGAAGTACAATAATTAATATTACCTAATATAATAGTTGATATTTTATAATTACAAGGCAAAAGCTACTTACAGCTACTTAACTTACCTTGCAGATGGGGACCAATACACTGGTTTCAAATCTCTAAATATGAGCCCCTAGAAGTAAGAAATATATATTATTTTGCTTTTACAAATATTACATCTCTAGTAGACTATGATTCAGAATTAATATGAACATCACTATGTGGCTTGACAAAATTAAAGGTGCCAAAAAATATATTTGTGCTTTATTACCAGATAAGAAAAAATGCTCAAGGCTACAAAGCTGAACATAACATAGTCCCAAGTACATATTTTCAGTACAACAATTCAAAACGTCTCAATTTTCAAAGTTTTGCATTTCTAAAATGTGAAGGATGCTTAATTTTTATTTAGATTTACAGAGCAGAGATTTATCTGAAAGACAAAGCTTTAAATCTGGATCATAATTTTTATATGGGTTTACAAAATTCTTAGCTAGACCTACAAAATTCTCATCTATATACACAAAGCTTGTACTAGGATCTAAAGAATGTCTTCTGACTGTATAGATGGCGCATCAGAATGTACAAAGCTTTTATTTGGATCTGCAAAAGTAGCTTGTATTGGATCTACAGATTTCTTGTGGACTTACACAATTTTTACCTGGATCTTGGAAGTTTTCATCTGGGTCCACAATGTTCTTTTCTAGACGTATAAAGATTTAAATGGCTCTACAAAGTTCTTTCCTGGATCCATAAATGTTTTACACACACAGGTAACCTTGCAAAGTTTTTTCCTGCATCTGCAATGCTTTTATTTGGATCGCCAGAGTTGTTATTTGGATTTACTGATTTTTTTTGGATGTACAAAGCTTTTATCTGCATTACGAAGTTTGCATAAACATGCATATTCACACGTGTAATTTGTTAACTTAGCCCAACCTTAAGATTGGAAACTGGAAATACACTGCTAAGCTGTATCATCATGTTCCTATAATCTGCATATTTTACTTGAATGTACCTTTTCGTATAAATGGTAGAACATTTCTATTTGTTTGGCTTCATAAGCAGGGTCGAATGTATAATAACAATTACTCCAGTTGCCCATTACACCCCATCTTTTAAATGCCTTTGTCTGCTCATCAATGGCCTCAAGTGCAAATAATTTAGCTAAAAAGAAGAAAGATAAGGCATATATAGGTTGTAGATGTGCATGCTTATACAATACTAACAAAAGAAAAAGTGATTTAATGACTTAAACTCACACTAATGATATTATTAATGAAATAAAAAATGAAACTTTGCTTTAACGACACTAATCAAAGTGTTTTACCTTTTCTACGTATGTCCATAGGTGACAAAGATGCAGTTTGCTCGTTATTAACAGGAAGTGCTTTCAGCTCAATTGGTAGTCCATGGCAGTCCCATCCAGGGGTGTAGAATACTCTGTAGCCTTTTAGCAGTTTGTATCTATTGGTAATATCTTTCAAAATCTGTTTCAATGTCAGTAAGCAATGAAAACTTATTATAAATGGAAGTTTGATCAAACAGACAGTGTATGCAATTTTGGAGCTGGCATAAGTTTGATAATGCTCTTGGCCAAATTTACAGCATTAGCAAACGTGACAAGCAGGAATTCTAAGCTTAGCATTTCAATTCCAGGACTGGCATAAAACAAAGATACTAAGCTGATAAGCATTATAGGTCTCACTACAAGTAAAATGTAACAAAACGTATGCTTTTGCAATAACATTTTTATACAATGAATCATTTAACAATAATAACTGTTCAAAAAGAATCAATAATACTTAGTGCAGTTATAATTAAACTGTGCAAAACTAGATTCAGTAACCTTCTCAGCATGAAAAGTTTATGCACTCACGGGTGTGACATTTCTAAGCTACAGATCTTAACTGTATACATTTAATACAATTTTGAGCATGCTAGCCATTTTGCTGCCTTTCAGTTCCACATCACTATACACTATGCAATGCACAGTGAAAAGTGTGAAAGCAGATTATCCAGTCAACTCACCTTATTTATAGCATGGCCGACATGTGGCTTCCCATTGGCATATGGTGGACCATCGTGGAGGATAAAAAGTGGCCTCTGCTGCAACTTGGACTGCCTTTCATACAGTTCATTAAATTTAGCAGCCTGTCAATCAACATATGCACATAAAAGTATTAAACAAACACAAAAAACAATTCATCCAAATAAGTGCACTGCTTAAAACAATTTTGGTACTTTGTTAATACCATTTCCTTAAACGATTAACCTAAACAAAGAAAATTATTACAAATAGGCCTTACAAAAGGAGTGTTTTCTGTTTAAATGATTTTTTATTTGCAATATTGCATATTTGTTCTTTGCATCACCATCATGCCATGTCACCAGAAGAAATGGACATTTTATTTTTTATAACTACACAACAGTGTAATCTACTTACAACAAGGCTTGTCGCGAATTGATTGATTTATATTTAATTCATGAGGAACATTGGAATTAAGGCGCATTTCCTGTTTGTGTGCAAAACAATGGCATTTTTTCTTCTTTTTGTTTTTCTGCATCAGAGGACTTTTCTCATCTTCCTGCATTTGTTATGATTAACTGGTGGAACAGCCTCTTGTTTTGGATATCAGAGGAAGGCTATTGCCCATTTGCCCTCTTGCAAGGTAATGTTTTTTCATCAACTTTAGGAGCAAAAACATCCGTTAATCACACATTGTAGAGGTGTCTGTCGTATACTAGGGAATATTTTCTATAAGGCGTCTGGTTACGACAAATGAATTTGAAAGTCCCATCAAATGTTAGGTTTAAATAATGTATTTAAACCTTGCTAGCAACAAGCTCCAATATTATAATATTATAAGTTTTTGCTTATTACGAGGTGCCCCATGATTATTCTCCTACATATAGGAGAATGTAGATATGTCTGTAAATTGTTCACGTTATTCGTCTCTGTTCTTGTTTCACTCTTTCAGTCTTTTTTCTTTCTTCTCTCTTCATCTCCTCCCATCTCTCTTTCTCTCCTCTTACTCCTTATCTATTTTTTTACACTGTGCCTCTTTGTCACCATGAATCTCTCAGTTTCTCTCCCTCTCTTGCTCTCTTCCTCCTGGCTGCTCCCTTTGCCTTGTTTTAATATGTTAAAGTGTTTAATTTTGTTCCTAATGGCACAGATTGCCTTCTCTGTTTCACAATATGTCGAAGTATATATCCAACAACTAAAGTGTCATTTTCACAAAATGTAAATCCCATTGAAGTAAACACAGCAATTAACGCAACATGTTATCAGGTACAGCAGGAGCTGCCTACTGGAAAAGCCCCGTCAATATATTGTTGCAGTATTACACTAATTGCAGTGTTTACATGTAAAGAAATTAGCAGGATTCTCTACAAAGTGCAAATGCATCTTGAAGTATTCAGTGCTTGCAGACATAACCAAATTTGCATTGCCATATCTGCTTTATAGCCTTCATTTCCCTCTTGCACATACACTTAAACAATTGACATTGGCTATAACGAAACTGTTAAAGAAGCAAATTTTGACAGTCCCCCGAAACTCGTTGTAAGGAAATTATACGTTTTGATCCAAGAGAATTTGTCACCTATGAAAGAATGATTTACAAAAATAAATCACAATTTCTGCATTATTTGTTCTATTTTAGTGTACGGTGGAACACTTGGCGTATTATAGTAGGTTTTACCAAAACAACATATTAACTAGTGAAACTACACATAAGCTAGTTTTGATATGCTCCAAATAGGCAATAAAGTTGATTTTCAACTTTTAAAACGGTAATACAAGACTAAAAACAACTAATTACAATACAGAAACACCATTGCACTACATACCTGTTGTATGGACAACTCTAAAGATACTCGTCTTTTACCTTCCACCCTTAGAGGAAACTTAGTTTTGGGTAAGTGTACAGTGTGTGAGTATTTTTTGCTTGAAAAGTTTCTAGCAAAAGTCATAAATTCTTTCATGTTTATCAGTGTTTGAGTAAAATACCTGTAAGAACAAAAATAAAAGGTAAAAGTGCATAAAACACACAGCCAGTGTTTGTTAATTTGTGTAGCAATAGTCTGAAAATACACAGTACCAGCGCCAATGATGAAACACAATACTGTAGAAAAGACCTACTTGCTTTTTAATCTATCAGTTTCAAATAATGCCCCATTAGATACTAAAAGTACAATTAGATATTGAAGTACAACCAACTGCAGACTAAGCCAAGCAGTAGCTGCTCTACCCAGAAAATGAAATAAATGAGACTCCACAATTCAGCTAGAGCAGTGGCTCCTAAACTTTCTCGGACCGTTACCCAAATCGGGAAACCCGGTCGTGTCCATTACCCCCCACCTAGTACTACTTCTCCAACTCAAAAAGTAAACACATGTATATGCCACAAGCAAGCAAAATTATTTATGTTTGCTCGTGACATAAATAAATTTCCAGGTGTTGTTGTTGTATTGTTGCCAAAACAAGAATTACAATTACTGAACCTGCCGGAGGCCGTCTCTTCAAGAAGAAAACTGTAAAATGCATTCCGAGCGAAGTTTTAAAAATTTTCAGAGGGGTGCCCGTTACCCGCCCCCCCAAAAAAACCATATTACCCCCAGGGGGTAATTTACCCCTACTTTGGGAACCACTGAGCTAAAGGGTAGGGGAAAGCACTGTAAGCTCAGCCTCCACCTATGCATGCTACATTTGAGTGTATTCTGGAAGGCTTAGCTGCAAATCAAATTTAAGAAGTATAATTTTCTTGAATGTGTTATATTACATAATCATGTATTTATCTACTACTGGAACGATTCAACTTTTTATTTGAGTCATGTGACATAATCTCATTAAATTAAGTCTAGTGATTCAAAACAAAAGATTTTCCACAATAAGTATAATTGGTAAGTTATAACTTTACTTAAAATCTCATGTTCTCAACTTACTTTTGACTAAAAAATTACAGCATAAAAATAGGTACGTGTTAAGTTGCCTAATAACTTTACATTGCACTCCTAGTTAGTCAGTACTGCATGGACTATATTATCAAAGATGTATAAATTTCTGAGTAGAATGTAGCACATGTAGCAATGTAGAATGTAAATAATGTAATATATATAAATAATGTTGTATAATTATGTAGTGGTGCCAGATTCTTTTACCTGCTCCTAGCCTGAGGCCCGGAGCTAAGATAAAATTTAATATATAATATAGCAACAGCTTAATCTAGTTTTTTAATTAAAGTCTGTAAACGTTAACTTGTTGTGTATCGACATATGTACCATATCGTGACTTAGGTGAATCGTTATAGATCTACAAATTTCACTGCAATTTTGACAATTATCAGTTCCTTGATAAATAGGTCAAAATTATGAATAGTCAATGCTCAATATTAGTAGCAAATTGCTAAGATAAACTGCATTTGAAACAGCAGCTTAAAACTATTTTGATAGGGCTATACAGATGATTAAATTATATTGAACGAGTTAGAGATACATTTTTTACAAAATTTCAGCAAAGAGTAATCCCTGATTATTCAATATTATAAATAATATATTAATATTGGTAGTAACAGACCAAAGATATGCCTACAATATACTAATCTACTATGAGACAGTAATGGAACTTGCATGCTATAATAATAAGAAAACCTGTCACACATATTCTGGGTAGTGCAGCTGTGTTGTGATTGTGTTATGACTGTTGTGTGATTATTGTTTATTATTGTGATTATTGACAAATAGAGCATACAATGACCATCAAGACTGAAAGATGGTATACAAAAATGACTAACGTTTCAAGTTACTACCGATTAGCACCATTTTGTTGAGTAAAAAATTTCTAATGTGTCATATTATGAAATCCAAATGTCTCAGACTTTGTAGGCCTACATGCGTAGTAAATTGTATAATAATGGGAGTAGCATTTATTTAATACATGCAAACTTGATATAATCAAATTAATTTGATCTTTTGACACAACAGTTTGTCATTAGGGCAGATCTAATGTGAGGGTGGAAAAACTGTCTTCAAATATTTCTTATTTTACATTATTCCATAATTATTTAACTATTTTGCAGTTAAGCTAAAGTGACTTTCTTAAAAAGTGAGATATGGATAGAAATGGAATTTTAGAGGCCAAATTTAAGAGTGGATTGTTTAATTTTTCTTGCTTTACATTGCTTGACATTAAGAAATGAGCATTAGATTAGACCTACATATTTCCATTACTTGGCTGTGCTGCAAATTGCATTTCTGTGTACTGCATAAGTATCGTACACAATAAGAATGATAATTTATTAATTACAATACTGTAATACTGTGTAATTGTTATCTTGGCTGAAAGACCTACCCGTCTTATGTACATAAGACTAAGAACGGGAAAATCTACACATTATTGTTTTGCAGTGACAGAAGATTATTAACAGATAACTTTATGACGCTGCATAGTTCCGATTCATTGTTGCAGAGTGATGCTAAAAAACTAAAGTATACGGCAATGTGCCAGCTTTCATGCATGTGACAGATGACATATAAAGGTGTTGTTAGCGTGTCATACTCATAGTATTACTAGTAGTAGTAAATTAAACTTAGCATACAGTGGCTATGCCAGGTCTTTAGGCTATCGTACGGCATTGGACTAGGAAGACAACTTTAGAGAAACAAACAACAATAACGAACGCAAGAGAGAACGAAAAGAATAAAAAAGGCACAAGACGAGTAAATCGTGCAAAGCCTACATAGACTTCGCCTTATCGATCTAGCCACCACGGCATTATGTATATATGACTTGGACGACTTTCTGAGATTTTTAGTATAGTAGCATAAAGCTATTCATACGTGTTAGTATTTTTCAGAAGCTTGCGTGGATAAGCCGCGGCTGTACAATGTACACACTAAATTTCGTGTTATTTTTTTCCAACACACGCTTTCTGTGTACGCTTCCATGTTAGTAAAGCTAGCCACTTCATTCAATGACACATTTAACAGCTAACATATAATTTCAGTTACTAGACGGGATAGAAAAAAACTGAATTACGTAGTTACTTAGGGATGGGTAACAACAAACTTGATTTCAGTAATTAAAACTTAATTGTTTATTTTAACTAATCAATAATTAAAATATTAATTAGTTAATTAATTAAGCGGTATAAGATGCCGATTTCTTAAAACTTTATCCTCGACAGCACCAAACCTAGGTAGATAGTAATATTAGTAATAATGATGATGATGATGTCGGTGATGATGATGATAATAATAATAATAATAATAATAATAATAATACAGTAGTAATAAAACATTTCCAATAAAAGTACTAAATATGCTGTAGTATAAGGAATTTTGTTCAAATGTTATACAAATTATCAACAACAACAAGCAAATTCACAGTCTTAACTGATGGTGAAAGAAGTCCTCCATTGCTGTCCATGCTGACAATGTTTCAATTTGAATGTTAACAGAACACGGAATTTCTAAACGCAACCTCGTAATTGTCTGACGATTAATGCCGTTGAGTGTTGGTGCCTTTATTCTGGTTACATTATGGTAGTTCAATGCTGTCCTTGCAATCGTACCAGCTGTTGTGTTTTGTTTCTCTCGGAAGGCTCGTAGAGAAAACTAGAAAACACGCCGTCAAATAAAACTAGGTTATTTAGCTAGAATTCTACAACACAAAAGTATGAAGGAACAAGAAACGATTACTGTAAATGTGAAAATCTGGAAAACGTTTAAGTATATCTGAAAATGTAAGTATACAAGTATATGTCCGTGCGAGATTTGAGTGTGTCCTGTGTGCTCCCGTGTCGGTGGCCTGCTTTGCCTTATATAGCGTGCTGAAAAAACTTCCAGAAGTAATGTTCCTGGACATTCCAGACAAGTAAGGCGGTCATTCCAAAGGAACATTCTACAATGTTCTATGTAATTCTAACAGATGCCAGCAATCTCCACAACAAACACCGGCAAATTGATTTACGTTTTCAAGTAATATGGAAATGCACAGTTGCCATCTTTTGATCTTTTGTCAAAATCACATCGTCTATTGGTCCTACCTCTACGGCAGTACAGTAATTTTTGTTAGTGGGGTACAAAAACAATGAATAAATTTCAGAACAACTATTACACCAAAGTATCACTGAAACTTTGCAAGTTAGGTCTTCTATCTTAGCTGCATGTCCCTTTAGCTTGGCCAAGTCATGCCGCAAATGAAAGAAAAGGTTATTTTTTAAAGGTGCAGCAGGCCAACTTCTTGCTTCCTGGAGGGAATATAATTGCCAGTTTTCTTAACACTCCATCTTGCCATCAGCAAACCTAGACTTCATGCAGGCATCAGATGCATCAGTAAATCTATTACAGATGCACATAAATGCGTAGAAAAAAATCTGCTTTCAGTAATATACAAAGTGGGTCTAAGACCACTTTAACGACGACTAGTGTAATTAAATTCAATTTTTTGTCTCTTTTACACGATATAACAATGTACAATATTTATATGAGAACAATGCTGATATGATAATTGAGACAGGGTGGCTTAATTTAGTCACATAATTAATGGGTCACTTAGCAGCCACCCCTGGTTATGCAACATTAATTAGTATGGTTAATCATGTAACCCTAGTTGCAGCTTTGTGCGAGACTTTTTTAATTGTGAAAGTCTGCCATTTTGAAAAAAACGAGTGTTGCATACTGCTGTGCATGCATCCAGCCCTTAGAAATTACACTCTTGCCAGTGCCAGGAGAAACTATTACCCTGCAGTATTAAGTCCCAAGATAGCAATAGTGTACCAGTATTGTGGAATTTATCAAGCCAAATTATTGCAAGTTATGCCTTTTGTCAAATGGCCAGATATCTGCTGTACATTTGCTGATCGAAAAATTGCCTGAGTATTTGTGTGGCAGCCAACACTTTTTCATTTACTTCATTCAAATAAAGGGAACGTATGATTTTGTCAATAGGGTACTCAAAGATCTGACAATTAAGGAGTACAGGAGCAATTCGTTATCAGACAATTAAAATAACGTACATGCTCAGTGCTTACATCTCAATCCCCATGTTAATACATGAAACAACAAGTCAAACATCCATGCATGGTCACTGGCTCAATGTACAGTGCTAATTTCGACTAGTCTCACTTCACCTGTGGAGTACCTCAGGGATGTGTGTAGCTAAGTACGATCCCAACTTGTTCAACACTCATTGTCTATCTGATAACAAAAATCCGCAGCTACATGTGGCGCTATGCTCGTTATCATATACGAGATGACTTTGATTATGTGATCTATCATTCAACTAATATTTGCTATGAATAACGGAGTCTTAAGATCTGTACAGCACTTCTTGTATTTTTATCGGAAGGCGCTTACTATATAGTAGCGATGATCCATGAGAATGCCTGATTTTTCATTATGTTATGCATCCAGTTTTGTAGTTTTTAATTCTTGTTAGTTTGCAAATGGAGAGCGCTAAAGTCACAAAACTTACATGTAGATGCTCCGTAGAAAGTGTCAATGTGTGGATGGTGAGCATGCAGTAACCTCGATCGAAGAATTAAACACACTTCTCCTGGGGCTTTAAATTAAACTAAATTTTTTGACAGTTATTGCAAGGAAGATGTGTAAAAAAAGCTAGAATTCTTTAAGAATCCGATTGAGACCCAAAATGGGTAACTTGAAGAGTACATATTTTATTATAGTGTGGACTTGAGGAAACTTGCATTGACTGAAGACGGCTATGGCAGAGACTCAAACTATGGTATGCTTAAAAAAGTGGTATTGTTTAATTTAGCACTCCATGATAGGAATGGTGTGGTGAACATGCAGTGACCGTGGTCAAAGGGTTGAAGACATTTGTCCATTGGACATTGGTCAGTTTTTTCGTTAACATTCAACAATTCAACATCTCCTATGACTTTAGTTAAATTCAATTTTTTTCACTGATGTTTTTAGGTATTGCGGGACAGTGCACGTGTATTGGGGTTCTAAAAGCAAAGATTCTTTCAGTGCTTGAGATAGAACAGAATTTACACTGAGTAACTCTAAAACTATAGTAGCTAGGGTCACAAAAGCTGCTGGGAAGATTCCTGGGCCTGGGGTAGGGACTCCAGATACAAAAAATAGTATAATTTTCAAAATTATTATATGTAAGGTGCACATAAGTAAGGAGTAATGGTACAGAACAATTTATCGCATCAATCAAAATATTTTTATGTTAGTGTTGTTAAGGTTCGGGGAACATTAATTTTATCTCCTACGATGTCTTTCAGCAGTTTCGTGATCGCTCATCCTGGTATTACTAAGATCTATTGCAAAGGGCGCGTAATTAAACAAAACCGAAATAAATCAC
The DNA here is from genome assembly GCA_030141605.1 of Tubiluchus corallicola. NCBI lineage: Eukaryota > Metazoa > Priapulida > Priapulimorpha > Priapulimorphida > Tubiluchidae > Tubiluchus > Tubiluchus corallicola. Next base: position 132,651 of record JAQGDQ010000116.1, read on the forward strand.
TTCGCATAAGTGCTGAAATGGGGAATCTATTTGTATGCATCAGCTGATTTTGGTGATGAATGATGTTCAACGTATATAATAAACTGTTATGTACAGAAAGCCTTCACTATTTCATTCATGTTCGACAGTCAAAGATGCAGGTACAGTAATCAGCCAGTGTTCCTTGTGACTTACAAGAGTAAACATCATATAGCAAATAAGAGCAAAGAGTTAAAAAGTTTGAAAAATTGAGCATAAGACTAAATATCTGACAGTTAAGGAGAAACTGAAAATTTTAGAGCAGTACGATAAACTTCCAAAAATGGCACAGAGGTGTGCAACAGCACATTTGAAAATGTGGAATTTAGGCATTACTTCGTTTCTAAAATTCATTAAAAACCTTTGCAGTGCATACTAAGCTGATGACTCATCCGGAAAAAAACCGTCCCTTATACTTAGTTATAGCTGAAGTTGAGTCAGACTGATGGTGTATCTCTAGACCTGTACGTTTCTGTGCTTTTACCCATATTTTTATGGGTTATTGCTACACATTCAGTGCAAATGGTATGTAGGACACGGGACCTGATGATGTCGTCCCTTATAACCGAAAGTTCCTTATATATGACGATTTTTACTGCGGAAAAACGTTACGAAAAATCGGGACCAGTGTGGTGGCCCCTTATAAGCGAGTGTCCCTTATAAGCGAGTACCTTATACCGGAGGTTAACTGTACTTCTATACCAGTAATACTACACCCATCAGTTAAATGGGTCAAAACACTCTGGTCCCAAAGGGAGTCTATTAAGCAGTGCCTACTGTAAAATGTGACTCGCAGTAATACATTACAACAAATTTCACTAAATCATATTTAAGCTATACGACCGCTATTGTCAATGGCAGTGCTCATTGGAATCGGATACCACAGTCAGCAATTTCTTTTTCCAGCCAAAAACGAACTAACCGGTCGCTGCACCAAACACGACACCCAGACACAACCAAACATTGTACGTCATGAATATTAACATAAGTAAATAACTGATACAGACTTGGAACAAATGTATCGTTGTCTGCACTATGTGTACTTGATGTTTCGGCTGGCTGATATACACCGTACCTTCGTCATCTCTCTTCTCAGGTGTTGGACTGCAGTACTAGACTGGTTGCACTTTCTGCGTGCACAGCAGTAAATATTCACGTAGCAATTTTAGTCCCTCGTACAGCACTGAAAGCATGAAACAAATGACTACGGCACCAAACATGCTGCCGGCCGAAGTCAGATGCCAAGCATCGAATAAGATGATTTCATTTGTGCCAAAATGAAACCACATCTTCATTTGATAATCACCAATGGTTGGGTGATGAGACATGGACTTTGTTTCATCCTCTGCCATGCCATCATGAGGGGAGTTTTTCATCATCGTCATTTCACTATCATGAGTTTCATGTGTCATGATCGTTAAGCTCTTCCACTACAGAACTACAGATAAGTATTAAAAATAGAATTCTGCTCTTCTAATTTACTCCTGCGTGCCAAAAATTATTATATACCTGCAGGAGGACAACTGTTAACATATTTAGATTTTGCACAGAAAGACTTAAACACTTAGAAATAAATCCACTTGGGGCATTGCAACGAGTAGGGAGTCCTGGCATAGGGAGGTGAGCAGAATCATGTCCCTGTACGTATGATTCATTGGATGATGATGATGATATATAATAATTTTAATAATTCTTTGTCATGTCAAGTACTGCAAGAATTATGCAACGTGTTATCTTATGACGAGATTACCTCATTATGAATAAAGCTACCCGGAGTGACAGCCTTACAAGATTCGCGAACAGAAACACAATTTGAATATGAGAAAGCTCTTTTTATGTGGTAAGGCAAAAGAGCCGGATTCTATGGTTAGGTGTCTTTGAGTTATGCAAACTCGCTTTTTGCATACTTTAAGATTTCCAGTGAGTGCAGGAGCCGGCGAGTAGGTACTCCCTATTCCATCGCACTTCATCTAGTCCAGCACATAACTAATGAAGTTCCGCAGGGCTTCATTACGTAAATGGAAGTATTTAGTTTAGTCACTCTAATTGTTGCCATCACCTTGCTTCTGAAATGTCATAACAGCAATTGAAACATTTGCTTTTCTTAGCAAGAGAATGTATCGTGATAGGACTACTATTATTTTTTTCTATATTATCTTCCTTTACTACCAGCTAATACATTAGTGAAAAGCATGAGTATTTGTTTATTTAATCCTGGTATCGAAGCGTTGTACTACTATAAAAGATAAACTTTTGAACATTCTTAGTTTCTTCACCTTTGTTGAAATAAGTTGTTAGCAAAATTTAATTGTAAGCAACCTGGTGAGCCTGCACAGAACCAAATGGTGCTTTTTGCTACTTGTTGGTTCTTGCAGTATAATTAACAACCGTTGGCCCCTTGCTAACCCTTCTGTTAGGTTAAAATTTTATGCATCTATGAGTACACTATGAGGGAAATATTTAAATGAATGACTTCATAAGTTTCATACTAAAGCAGTGGCTTTTCTATTTGATTTTCACATTTTTATTGTATGAGAACAATAAAACTTGATAAAATTTTCTATTACAATTCCTTTACAACCCTTTGCAGTAATAACAAACGATTAGATATGGCTTTATGACGCCACAATTATAAACTCTTGCTTCCATTTGTGAATTTTTGTATATTAAGTATAAATTATTTGATCATGATTGCAGGTAGCTCGAAAAAGCGAATGTGATTGTGATTACAATAAAAAATCTTCATGGTCATGATCATGACCTCAATCAGTTTTTATGACTGCTAACAAAAGTGACAATAACAGCTCTAGAAATTGGAACTGTCCCATGAATAAAAGGATTTCTGGCAACTATTTTTATACATAATTAAATTGTAACTGCCGATTAATATGTAAAATTGGTGCGTTATGTAAACGTTTGCCTTATTCTGTGAGTTTAGAATTTCACTTGGAAGTATTCAGCTTTTTAAAAAATTTTCCTATATTTTATGTGGTACATGATAGAATATAATTTTGCAATTTGAGCAAGACATTTAAAGTGTTTTTCTGTATTTCTAATTATTTTATAATGTATTTTACTATCACCATCACTCCATTAAGCAGCTCACATAACTAGACTAATATTTCTTCATGATGAAGCTAATTTCTCAACTAACTTGCAGTGACGGGCTACTACTTTTTTCATCTGAAAGTTATGTTCTACTGGTAACGTAGAATTATATACCTTACATGGCACTTGCAACGCCACACTAGCGGCATAAACGTAGAGCTATTTATGTATTGAATTGATATGTTTCAGTTGGTGATGTTCATATTAAAAAAAATTGTATGTTATTATTTTCTAGATTATAAGACACAGCTACCAATTATTATGAGTTGAAAGCTGTCTGAAGAGTATTTGCCACATAGTGCTTATCTTTGAGGATCAAATCGTCATGAAAGAAAGTGTGACAACAGCTGGAACTGTGACTGCTAATGTGGTACCTGCCGTGTTACCTAGTGTCAGACTGAGTTTAACCATAGTTTACACAGTTCTTTATTCATTTTTATTCTTTGCTGTTTTTCTGCAGTTGATACTCATACTGTATTATAGACATAAGAGACTGAGCTACCAAAGTGTGTTTCTGTTTCTATGTTTAATATGGTCAGGACTGCGCACCACTTTATTCAGTTTTTATTTTGAAGAAGAAAATATTGTTCTCGTAAACAATTTATCATCGTTTTGGTATTGGCTTCTCTACTGCTGTCCAGTTTGTCTTCAGTTTTTTACTCTGTGCCTCCTTACAGAATTTTTCACTCAGGTAATTTTATTCAGTTCTATTATCCTTTGTTTTAAGTTGAATATGCTGGCTACTATTGCACAATTTTTACTCTGTAGTTATTATGTGGTCCACTTCGTGGTATTTTTCCTTGATCAAAACATTTTTGTGTAACTTTTCTCGCATTTTCCTATTAAAAATATTTATAAAATGATTTAGCTTAAGCCTACACAGACTTTGAATGGAAATTTAAATTTCTTATTTGGTTGCAAGAAAGGTAATATGTTTATTTTCATAATTTTAGATGGTATTTCGGGCAAAAGCTAGAAATGGATTAAGCAGATGCAGGTATAATGTGTTTAATATATCAGATGTACTTTTTATACATTACATGTTGTTTTTTATCTCAGAGCAAAATCTTTAAAGAAGGCACATAAACAAAATTTTTTTGGTTTTGTACCTCCACAAGCAAAACTGATACACAGTCAGAACCTAAGCAGACAATATTCCTACTAAGAAACTATCAGTCGCAGTTATGGTATCATGATTAAGTAGCTATTACTTGTTCTTTTTGATATATAGAACTAAGTAGTGTAATAGTATATGTTGAACTTATGTCAATTTACAGTTCTGTTAACTTTCATATACTTTCTTTTCAGAAAACCATTTTATGTCAGCCTGGTAGTGTCCGTGTTGCTTTTTACAATTGTAAACATAGTCAGTGCAGTCTTTACAAAAATATATCGACAAGACATCCACGAGTCAGTTCCATTATCACTTATTTATCTGAGAGTTATTGTAAACGATGGTCTTTTCATTGCTCAGGGAATTCTCTTGTCCATTGCACTTTATCAGCTAGCAACTGTATCAACAGCAACTTTGTTGCTAGAAGCTAGGGTATGTTGTATCATTCTTTGATTGTTTCTATTACTCTGTTAATTTAGGAAATGATTTTAGTTGCCTTTTTGCCTGGGTTTAGCGAGAGGCGAGTTGCTGTTTGTCATTGAAACTACCTCTGATGAGGCTTCTAAAATGCTGAACACCAAAAATGTGCTGCGTATGTCTAAATGTCCTACTCTTACAACTGTTGAATTCTTGTGTCTGAATGTCCTCCTCTTACAATTGATGAATTCTTATGCCTAAATGGCCTATATGTCCGATTGACCCGTGTGTTCAAATAACTTATGCACTTCAAATACCTCGTGTACAAATTACGTACCTTGTGTACAAATTATCTATGTGTATGTGTTACCCATATGCTTTCCGGTGTCCAAATGTGTATGTCTATTTTAATCAAAATTTAGGGCCTGAGGCAATAGCCTTATTAGCCTAATGATTTTATACCCCCACTTGGAGCATGGAGGGTCATACTTGCTAAAGAGTTAGGTTTCAGCACTGTCACAATCATACATCATTAGCAATAAGCCCTGCTATTGGGTGCTAGATTTTCATCTGCAGTCAGCCTAATTGTGTAAAAACATAATGTTGTAAATGTTTGTTAAATATCATTTTGCTTGTTTTGTTTTTGCTAATCTTGATCATATTTTGCAAGTACAATTAACTTTTTTCAGGGTACAAGTAAATGTCAAGCAGTTACAGCATGTGTATTTGTAGTTCTACTATATACCTCACGGGCTATTTATAATATGCTGGTGGTGCTCTCTCATGACATTCGTCTACCAGCCTTTGGCTATAGCTGGACAAATGTGTCAGACCAGGTAATAGAAAAGAAATGTGAATATTACTTTCTGTTGGTAAACACATCATTCAATAAACTGGTTTTATTCGGTTTACTGATTGTTTCAAAGTGCATTGTGCTAGATCATGAATGTTGCATTTGCATTTTCATTCTGCTTTGCGAAGAAATTTACTGATGCACATTTCTTTATCTTTTTTTTTTTGTTTTAGGCTGATATTATTGGTAAAGATCTCACAAACGTATATGTGTCATTCGGAGTAATTTTGTTCATTTGGGAGTTTCTTCCGACATTTGTAGTCATCTGTTTCTTTCGAGTGCGAATTCCTGAAGGTAGAATGGTGCGTCTCTTTAAATGCTGTTTTTCTAAATTATGAAGTTTCAATGCAGTTTTTCACTAATTAACTTAAGAAGGCTTGAGTATACCAGACTTTTATTCACAACAGAAGCAATATGGATATAACAGTAATACAGTAAGCCTCGGGAAATGAGTCATTTGCGTAGCATTTCATGTTAATTTATACTTGCAAGTTTAATTAAATTTGAAGGTCTTAAATGATGCAACATTTGGAAAAGTTGCAGTTTTAATTGTCTATTGAATTTACTTTACCAAGTTTTCAAGTTTCTCTTGTTCAGTCTTAGCTCTTTAACCTCATACTACTATCATTCTTAGCAAATAAAGCACTCGGTGCATTGTAACACAAAAGCACAGTCGCGCAAGTTTTTTGAAAATGCTGCTTTTTGTATAAAAATTTAATTGTGCATGTGCCGTTCATATGTGCATGCTTTAATTAAGTATTTTGTGATTCAACTTTTTTCATTTTAAGTATGCTGTTTTTTTGTGAATTTTTTTTTCTTGAATATATTTGAGGGTGACTGCAACCATTTTTCTAGTAATGTAGATTTTTGGGTAATTCTAAACTTAGCTGCTAAATGCATAATTAATTATTCAGATTTCATTTGTCATTGGAGTCGTTCGAAAAAAGTTGAGATTGAATAAAGAAATCAGGAAACAAAATAAATTCGGGTTATTTTTTAGTCTACTTCAGATTTATCTTCAAGGAATTACAATAACTCAAGGGCGTACTTCTTTGATAATCCACGACGCTACGACAGTGAGGAAAGTTTAGCATATCACTGTGGGTCAGCAAGGTAAGGTGGCACTTGTTCTTGGATTCTTTTTTGAAAAAAATAAAGTTTGCATATTTTGCCAAGAATTTTAATTTTGAACAGACTTTCTTAAACTAATTATTTAGCAAATTGAATTTTTATTACGAGTATGCCAAGTGTAAAGCATTTTGGCTGGTTTCAACATTGTATTATTTTTTTATCATTATATTCTTGGTGAAAGCTGTATGTAACAAATATTTTTTATACCCTACTGATTATTGGTTTTTAGTCATTCTCGCCCAAGTTGGTATGGTGAAGCAAACACACCAGTACAATCTCCAGGCTACTCAGTTAACAGTCCGTTGGCAAGGCAGATGTCAGGTGTTACCTATGGAAGTATAGCTCAGGGATGGTGGCAAACCAGTACTGGTACACCACCATGCAGTAGTGCTCCATGCTGCCAGGCTGCAGCACAGAAGCCATTCTTTAACTCATATCAGAGTCAACAGAGTGAAGGAATTCATGATCTAGTTTCACCTTAGATAATGAACATCAAAGACAATACACAGCACCTTTTATTGCATCTTTTTCCCTGCGTGCAGACCTTCCTGGCTTTGAGGAATTGGCCCTTCCCCAATGTGCTTTCAACTTGACCAGTTGGTATATGGTATTGTCTTACTTGTCATTTGAAATTCCATTTCTGGATATATCAGATATTTACCTTTTTACTAATGCAATAATTGATTTCTCTTAATTTACCAAATAACTGAAAACGTGACTTATATTATTACAATATATTTTTTTAATTTATTATTTCAAACTTTTATTTAATTTATAGTTAAGTTTGGAAGTTGTGGTAGACGTATAATAAATTTGATGATGACAAATTGCACAACATGCGAGTAATTCAAACACTGTTTTTTTTATTAGAACTGCCCTCGTCAATTTTGCCAAGTCATTTAGTACACGTGTCATCGATTGTGTCAAATCATCATACTTAAAGAAAAACCAAATCCTAAACTGTAGGCCAAAGCAATATACACTCATGTCTCGGTTTGCCGGACAGACTGCCAGACAAAGACGTTCTGAATTTGCCGATTGTCTGTATTTACCGATACTAAGCTAATATAGTAGTGTCGTGTATTATACTCATGGTAATGTAGAATCAATTGCCTAATTGTCTCAAAAACATGTAGTATGGGCTGCTCCTATGCAAAAGTATATAAAAACTGTTAGCAATTGACTCAAATAACTCTACATAATTGACTCTATATTTTTATATATAGAGATATACACGTGGTTACACTGATGTAATGATGTAAACAAAGTGATGGCCTGCCAACTAGCAGTCAGCTCGGGGAAACAATGGACTGTGTCCCTAGGATATGGGACTTTTTAACGGTCCAAATTTTGTCCAATTCTTCTGACATTCGTAAAAGTGAGGTCCGGCAAACCGAGATATGAGTGTATTCTTTAAAATATTGAAAGAGAACATACTATTTTTTCAAGAGTGACTTATGTGAATGAATTACCGTATTTTCCCGTGTATAAGAGACCCTTGTGTATAAGAGACCCCTTCAATTTTTAGGCAAAAATTCTGGAAAAAAGTTTTTTCAGACGGACATTTTTAGAGGGTAGAGTACAACTTTTTTCAACTCAGTGCGGTACTGAAAACAAAATAAAACCAGTTAATGTGTTGTAGAAAAAGAGTACTGGTATATATTAAAGTGCGTACCTGCAAACCTGTAACAGGAAAAGAGAAAACGAGGAGATAATGCCTGTGTCACGATGCTTGTATTGCTTACAACCGCTTCATAGTCGAACGCGACATGCAAAACAGTTGTAGAGCACTTATTTCTTTAAAATCATTAGTGTCACAATTTATGCATCTTGTTGAAAAGACTTACTCCCATGTATAAGAGACCCCCTATTTTTAAAGTGAAAATTCTGAGCAAAAAAGGGTCTCTTATACACGGGAAAATACGGTATTACCACAGAAATATAATTTCGCATTTGTGCGCCTAGTTCTTCGCTATTGTATGCTCTTCGCCATTTGTTATTTAGATGAGCACTGCGCCTACATTTCTGAAGTGCTTTGCACAAAAAATAAATACTGTACCTCTCAGTTCAGATGTGTTCAGTTGTAACATACTGCACACTTTTAAGAGCTCATGCATGAGCACAGCGATAAACTTGAAATTTGAATTTTAAACTTAAAATTTGTCGAGTTTTTGTACATCACACGGAATGTTGTACAGTAGCATTGTACTTCAATTTTCGTTTTCACAAACATGTTCGACATACTCATGGAATGTTTTTGCTGTTGAAAATTATGTTTGTTTGTGATATCATCATTAGCTGGACTCATCTGCCGTCAATTAAGTTTTTAACCTACCATTTAATTATAAGAATTGCTTTGGCATTATTTTATTAGTTAAATGTACACATTTTACCGCACTTCAAAAAATACGAAAAATTGTCCAGTTTTGCTTTAAATGCAACATGTCATTTATGCAAGTGCCGTATGCCGAGTTAAAAGATGCTGCCCAGTGTCAATTCTGAAATGCCATGAAAAATTAATGACCTGTGTTTAAGGTTACATTAAATAATTAACTAATTTACATTGACTAACTGCCAGCTATTTATTTATAATACACTTGATATAAGAATATAATATAATGAAGTTTAATTAGCACATTCCTAACGACTGGATTATTTATCCAAGAATGTTTAGTATAGCAACTCTGCAGGTCAGATATCGAGTACTAGAGTGCCCATGTGTTTGAAGTATTATTTTATATTGTATTTGAACTCTTGCTTGGAAAATAGTTTCACACAAACTTGAGCAGACTAAATGCAAAAATTATGTTATTTATATTGAAAACTGTTTAACTTTAACTATACAAATCGAACATTTTTATTAGTAATATTAATATTGAAATATGTTAATGCATGTTTATATATTTAGTGCATGACATTCATTTGTAGATAGTAAACCTTTAGATGCACACTTCCTCCTTAATAACCATAATTGACAATTTGATATTAATATTAGCAATCAGTAATGTAAGTTTGACCCGTACATACATTCAATTGAATATTAACAACCCAAGTTTGACGTTTGTGAGCTGCACTTCATCTTGGCAACAGTTGGCTTTATAATTAGACATTTTTATATATTTGGACAGACATTTTATTAATTTATCTGCAAACATAATAGTGCATAAAACCAATATTTATCATTATATATAAGTTTACTAAAAGTGCATAAAAACAATATGTATTATTATGAGTTTTTAAAACTTGTTTCTATAATTCCTCAATACTAATCACCACTTTTATGTACAATTTGCAGTAATGTTATTAATATTTCAATGTAACAATATTCCATGTAATTTTTTTATGATACATGCTTGCATTAATGTTATTAATATTCCTATGTAACAATATTCCATGTAATTTGTTTTATGATATACGTTAATCATTTTCATGTATCTATATATTACATTGTAATAATAAGCATTTTAAATTAAATAAGCTGTTCTTAATAGACAAACTGTTTGTACCCATGATTCAAAAAAGCTTAACTTTTTTCATGAAATGTTAAGAAAGTCAATACCTCAATACATGTACTCAGTGTATTTCATGCAGTAGCAGCAAATGTTTAAGTTTAATAATAAAAATACTAATACATAGAAAGATGGATGCTGGGTGAAAAGCAGCGACGTCATATGCTATTGCTTTATGATGTTGGGGCTGTTCGACTATAAAAAATATCATATTTGAAAATTCAGTATATTGCAATATCAAATCCCTTTTAAACTCAAAGACGTTCATACATTAAGCAATGCATCAGAAGTGTTTTTTAAAGAATTAAAATTACACTTTACAGTAAGCCATAGAGGAGCTTAATATTAGACACAATACAATGAATACAAATTACATCATTTAGTATGTAAACTAAACGAAAATTAAAATTCCAACAAAAACATCTCCATTACTAACAAAAGAATTTATGATGTCTTTTTACTCATCACAACAGACCTTGATTTAAAAGACTGATGATAAAACATTAGCCAAGAGTATAACACTCCTATAGAGCAGTAACATGAAATCAACATCAGAGGCAAAAATGGTAACGTTTCATGCAAGGCAAGAAGCTTGTGTACAAAGACACAATAGGATTCTATTACTACAATGCCACTAAGATAAAGGCACTCTAATGGACTCAAAATTTCTCGAAACACATTTTCCTTTCCATAAAACTTTTTTAGGAAGGTGAACATGACCACAGTATACAGTAATAATAAGCACGTTTTAGGAAGCCACTCTGGTAGTGTGAGCACGAGAGGAAACAAAGAATAATGGCCAGTTATTGATAAAATGCTAGAAATCCGAGCCCCATGTATGTTCTCAACAACTATTAAGGTCAGAGGAATTATAATAAGCAAGATCGCCTTTTCGTGGACATGCCACCCAAATAAGAATGAGCCAAATGCACAAAGAATTATGCACCGCACAAAGCAGTTCTTGTCCTTTGGCTTAAGCCAAAGATCGATCAATGGTGGTACTATGGACATGGCAGTCATAACAAGAGTTACGAAAGGAGTAATCCGTGGAAGAACGGTGTGGTCATACTCTTGTACGAGCCCACTTGTCATAGAACCAGGTGAGACATTAGTTATATAACCTGATTTTGCTCCTATAAAGGTCAGAAGTTTGTCAGCAAGATTGTACACAGCCCAAAAGTTTGGAGCCCAGTATGCATGGCACAGTCCTCTCTTAAATGGAAACAGTCTAGACAAAACTTGACGGAGTTCTCCCATCAATATGAAAGGTCCAAATGATGCACCAAAAACACCAATCACTGTAGCTGAAAGAGTCATCAAGCGGAAAAAGGAAAAAGATTTCCATACAACACGTCCACATGGAGTAAACCGTTGAAAGCAGTAATACTTGAGCAGATAAACAAAATAAGCTGGAGCAATATAAATGTAAATATGCTTAAAATTCAGCAACAAACTAAACCAAAAAGCACTAAGTAAATAATTACCACGTATTATGCAAGTAATACTTAATAACATCATTCCAAACAAAAACCCATTATACTGAAAGTGAATATGATCAACAATAAGCAAGCCAAAATTACCAACCAACAAAATAGAAAGAATAGATTTTTTATTGTTGGCAGTATCTGGGTTATTATGTGCATCTTTACCTAATGTAAATGTTTTGCAGTATTCCTTCACCGCAATGATGTATACTAAATCCAATATTATCACGGAAGCTCTTTGAAAATACACTGTGGCTGGGCTGTCATAGTTCAAATTGTTAATGTTCACCATTTGCGGATCTATGTGAATGGCCACTCGTGACAATGCAAACTCAAGCCATGCAAAAAAGGGTGGATAATCAAGAGTCCATTGAGATTTGTCCTCTCTGTACCACCTACTCAAAGGCAGGTTGTAAGTAATGGCCATCCAATTCCGATGCACTTCAAAGTCCGTTGATCTGTAACACGTCATTAGCAGCAGTTTGATGCAAGTCACTACTGCAGCTGTCAGCCATATGGATATATCTAAATTCACTATTGTTTTTCCTTTAGCTTGCATCATTAGTTCGTAAGTACCTACAGCTTGATATCAATTGCTGAAAAAATTAAAAAAAAAACAGTAGTGTCAGGCTGGTAACGAATATAAGAATATTACATACGATAAAAATCTGAATGCCTAAGACTAAAACCCTGGATTTTCCTGCAATATTACTGAGATAAAGTCAAACTATTAATGACACATCATAAATTAAACTAGAAACAAGTACAAGTTTTACGACAAACAGAAATGCTACTAATAAAATAAACAAAAATATCTTACTACACAACAATCTCCAATCTTTTATGCAATACAGACATCTATCAGCAGTGCCTACGTTTATCATTATAGTGAGATTTCCCACTTCAATAACCATTGATTACAACCTGTATTAAATGGCTACAGTGCAATGAAAGTCAAATAACTATCCGCAGTTTTGAGAATTTTGCATTGGCTTACACTTAATGAGGCTTAGATAAAGATGATCTGATGCTGATAGATTAACTTCACGTGCTGAGCTAGTATTAATCAGAATTGTTGTTTGAACATGATAGTGCCATATTTAGGACCGTCTACAGTTAAAGAATTTCTGCATATTTTAATATCACAAAGTTTCACATCTGATACATGCTGAACATCAATGCCATTATTTCCTGTTGAGGTAAAGATGCTTAATAAATTTGTGGCTGTCACATTCAGGTAGCAAGTGCATGGATTTGGTCGAAAAACTCCTACATTATATAGGAAAAGACCAGAATGAATGTTAAGGTGATGATCATCAATGGCTTTCTTATTGATAGTTGCCTGTATTTCTCCTGTTTGATCATGCAAAGAACCATGGCTTCATTTCTTTTGCAGCTGATAGCTTTATAAGAACACACAAGAATGGGACTTTGTCTTTGGGTAGTTGCTGTAATGCAGACATTTTCCTTAGCCATGATATTGTATAGTATTTTATTTCTTGTAATTGCTCAGCTGCTAAATGACACTGCATGCTATACCAAGGTTCAGTGGTCCAACACTGAGGTAGTGAGTTGATATCCCTGTTACAATCAGACAATACGCTTTCTTTGTGTGCAAGTTTGTCACAAGAAGGGCCTCTAGAAGGAATTCCTGCAGGCTCTGGAAATCTCCTTACATAATCCCTTTCACTACCAGTAATTCTATTGTGAACTAAACTCATTTTATTATCAGATTTACTTGCTATGCTGCTTGCATGTGTATAGCATATATTGCCTATTGGCATGTTCTCAGTTAAATACTTTGTCTTATCTGTGTTCAATAATGAAAGTTCATTAGTAGGTGTTCTTGCTATAGTATGACTAGTACATGGAATACTGACTCTTGGTGGGCTCAAATTTGTTAGGCGATTTATTACATTTGAATTCGACTGAGCAGATTCTTCTGCGGGTCTACTTATTATAGCACTGTTAGTATGTGCTTGCCCTGGAGTGAATGAGATGATTGATATGTTACTGTTTGTTGGGCCAGTTGATTGCAAATGACAGGTATCTGGATATCTGCTGACTTTGTATCTCTCAGTCTTTGCTGTTTTACTATCAATGCCACTGTAACGTGAAACCATGTTCTGACTGGTTGCTTTTTCTCACTTTATGAATTGTGTCTCGCATGCCTGAATATGAAGCACCTGCTTTTAAGCATTTAGATTTTCTTTCAGAACTTGCACTATTTTCTAGTAAAAAACATTCAGTTGTAACAGATTTCAAAATTTCTTTTTGTGGTGCCACACTTTCATGATTATGCAACGACCTGTTGGCCAAATTACCACTGTGAGTGGCGTTGTATTGCTGGCAATCGGAAATATTCATTTTGAATCCACTAATATATGCATTCTTTTCATAGGTATTCATCTCAGACATGCTATTTACATGATCGTCATCAAGCTGTGAAATATATCCTTGTGGAATGCAGTTCAAAGTTTCTTTGGTAGATGCACAGTTATGATCATAGCAATTACCAGATTGCTCAATGTTGATGAAACCGCAACCAATCTTTCTAAAATCATTAGAGTAAGAGCCATCACTATTTAGTCCTGCCATAGCAAATTCAAATAATGGATTGTCATAAAACTCCTCCTCCATGGTGCAAATGAATCTGAAAAAACCAAAAGGCCTGTCTAAACTATACATCTTTATCTGTTTAAACAGTTTAAGCTTTGAAACAGCACCTAAATGAAATAGCTGTATTACTACTTCTTAATCATTAATGAATAATGTTCGGTTACATGAAAAATAGTGTAATTTAGCTTTTTGGGAATAGACACAAATGTTTGGCGGTTAACAAATTTGACACAAATACAAGACAGTAAATGAGTAGTTTAGCTAATGAAATAATAAAAATTTATACCTTTATATCAATGCCTTAATTTTATTAACAACACACCTATTTATTTCAACGTTTGCTTGAAATTGATCTAGCAGCTGTTGTTTCTGACTTTTTCAACATTTCCAGCTGTCTCTTTCCTCTGCGAAAGAGGTACTCTACATGCATAACATCTTTTTTTGACACCTCCACAGAATTTTTCCTGCAAGATATAACAAAATGATAGTACATTTTGTACATCTTGAGCATTTTAAAACTTTAAAGAGAACTACAGCTAATTATACAGTCAAGCATTCAGCAACCGAATTGTACCAGTGAATCAGTGCAATAGTATTTGACTTAACCACTAGCACCTTTTTGGTGCAGTAAAAATCAAATAGCGAAATAAATATCACACATTCTTCTCATTGTAATCGTTCGTTTCATAAAAGCTGAGCAGTACACACTTTTGACTACTTTTCACATCTAATTTACACGACACCTAAAATTTAAATGTAAATTCGGGCAACCGAGACTCAATGTATCATATGCTCATCATCCAGACAACTGAGACCTCTCTAGAATAAGCTACTCACTTAAATTGCTGCCTAATCAAATCCTTTGCACCAGGCTTTCCTTCAGCTGCTCTAAGGAAGCTTTTATATAAACCAAGAATCTGCACTTGTAAACCACTGTGCCTCATCACCAAACCATAATACAGATTATACTGTTAAGTATTTCTGCAAAAAATAAACCTTAAAATCTAAATAAAATAAAAAGGAAGTTATCAAAGCAAAGTTAAATACTGTATAGTTTATTATTGGTGCTGTTTGCTGTAGATAAGTGAATTTCCACTGCGTTAAAGTCTACAGACATTCTTATCAGTTATACATGAAATTAATAATTGATTGGCTAGGTAGTATTACCTGCATTTTGCATAGATATTTGGAAATGCATTCTGATTAGTCTTTGAAGTAATAATCTTTAACTTGTTTAGTATAAAAGACACACTCATACAGTTATGTCTTGGGGTTAATCTGAGATATAGCTCAAAGCACGAATGCAGCATGTACAGTTGAATCTAAAAACTGCTTTTATAAATTTACAAAGTTTTCTTCACCCACTTATGAGTAAGCTTATATTTTAAACTTCCGAAATACAAAAGTTAATGTAAAAACGGGAAGTGTGAAAAAGTTGGAACACAACCTGAATTGAACCAGGTGCCATAACCACAAGACTACCACATTTCTCATCGATCATGACAGTCCAAAGTTCATCTCTTTTTAGTCAAAAATTATATAGGTAATTTAGTTGGTAAGAATCTCTCTTGTGGTAGTGATGATCAGCAATATAACATTATGGAATGAACTGTAGACTGTTATGGTCAGTGCATTTGGTTACAATGTCAAACTAATTGTGAGTTTGTGCTACCATGACTACTGTGAAAATTTATTTGGTTAATTCACAAATCTCCTTTGCAATAATGAGTTAACTTCAGCGAATTGAAGGGATTAATTTAATAACAATTTTAAATTCTTTCAATTAAATGACCAAGCACGCGGGTTTATCGAAGTAATGTGTGCATAAATAATAATTGGGGCCACCTTGGAAATAAGTACTGAGTTACTTAAGGTGTTATCTCTGGACAATGTCCTAAGGAAAATGATTATTATTATTATCGTCGTCTGTAAAATCAGGCATCCAGGGACAGAATTCTGTTTTACACCTTTTTGTAATGGACCAAGCACTTCTGTCTTTAAGGATTAGTGCTGAAGTGTTTAAATCTTCCTGTCATCATCATCACATATCATCATGTATCCACAAATGTCTATTGTAAACATTGGATAGGCAGAAACTGTAAAATAAAAGAAATCTGCCCTCAAGACAGGTAAAAACAGCAGTAATCTAGTAAAAAAGTAGACACTGCCGTGGGTGCTAGTGACACCTAGTTAACGTTTGTGAAATCTTGTTAGTTTCAACCTTGTTTAACTTTGTCATTCGTTACAGCCAATCAGATGTCAGAAGCCAAATTTAGGTACAGTCACATGACTTTCATGACCTGCTTTTCCTGGTCATACTTACACGTATGCGATTCGCTTTTTCTTACTGCTGTAGTTCTGGTGAACTCACTAAATACTGTTTGTTATCCAGGATTCCATTTAATCGCCAAATTATAAGTTCTGTTAATTAATTTAGACTAAATTATTTTTATTTTGTTAATTAATGCAATAATCTGCTATGTGTGCTATAGATCAGAAATCAATTAGAAACACGTCATATTTTTATGTAGCTGCTGTAATTTTCACCTGTTAATCTGTTAATAATTTTTCTATTGTTTGCATCTCTTTGTCGTTGAATCACATCTTTACACTGAATAAATTAATTTCAGGTTTATTGCACCAAGTAATGCCGGAGTTAGATTTTTCTTTTAGATATTCTACTTGGGTGCATCCACACTGCTATGCCAGTGACTTGTCAGCACCACTTCCAAGCTGTTCATCATGTGTGTGCTTGTACATTCTAAAACACAACTTGCTCCACCTCTGGATGCTAGGCACTCCTATCTATCACCATCGCCCATGTTGCACCATCCTCAAATCTAGTTGTACTTGTTGATTTTTTGCAGTATACATCAATAACTGGTCTCCAATTGTTTTTTTTGCAATTTCAAGCGCTTTATCAGTTTACGTAACACTATATATATATATATGAAGAGGAGATTCCTAGGTAGTCTTACTTTAGTACATGGCCAAAGCAATGCAGCCAGTTTTCCTATTGCATAATGAGATTTCTTACTGTTAATGATTTGTAATTCAGCGCCAAGCAATGTGCAATTCTACTGTCACTTATGTTTTTGAATGTGTCATTGAGCAGATGTAAAATTTGCCAATGTAGGCTGTAACTGAAGTATTTGTGCAAAAACTTGAACTGAAATTGTTTTCTTTACTTAATGGTGCTTCTTCACCACATCATGCAGACTATCGTGATATTCTATCAAGCAATTTAATACCTAATAATTTTCTATAGAGATGTCTTTGAAAAGTGTCAATTTCCTTCAGTTGTTTAACTTTTATAGCTCAGTATTGCATAAAAAACATGTTTGCGGAAAACCTTAGCTAAACAATATAGGAATTCTTCTATTAAAGGGACGCGCATAGATAATAATTTTTACCAACGTAATTTCACACTGCATCGTTTGCACATCCATTGTAAAAGGAACGGGGGTAATTTGCCTTGTAATTAATTTTACCCATGCTTTTGCTTTATTAACTCCGGTATGTAGCATTTATCTCAGATTTATATGAAAAATGCCTTTTTATTTCGTAAGTGGAGAAAGCGATTAGGGAAAGGAAACAATTCGTATCATAGTCTATGACTTGGGATTCGACGTTGAACCACAAGAGAGTGCTCGCGAAAATATGCTATAATTATAATATGTCATCGAAAATTGAGAAGAATTGTTTTAATAGTGGGTTTTTTAATAAAGTTATGTTCAAAACGTTGTTAATGCACATTCTTCTTACACAGCAGATCTGTTTGATTTACCCCCGGTTTTTATTTATTCTTCGACCTTTTTGTTTTTTTATTAACGGAGCCTGGGCACAGGGCTAGGTTTACGAAACTCACATGTCTAACCGAAGAGGAATTTTCGTTACAAACATTGTTAGTAAGATTTTTGAAAGAATAATCAAAAACAGAATCAGAGATACATTTGAGAATAAGTCAGAGAAATACCAATGTGGAAGAATAAGAAACGGGAGTGCAGTAGATGACATATTAACAGCAAAACATATAATCAATTTTGTTTTGCGATATTGAAAAATGTTTTACTAGTGTGTGGCTGAAGGATTCTCTTGTTGAGATGTGGAGAATTGGAGCTCCTGCTTATATAGCAAATATCATATTCAGAATGAATGAATGGGTTTATGTAATAACAGAGACACCTGTAGGCCTAACAGAAGAAGTGCATTTGAGTGAATTAGTGAGACGGTACTGTTCTTGGCCAAATGTTGTGTTGTGCAGCAATCAATGGTTTTATGAAAACACAAACAGCAAACAAACTTGTAAAGGATGGACCGATATGAGGCGATATGAATGGATTGAACTAGCAAGAATTCAAGCATATTCTTTAAGGAGAATGTTAATGACTCTACTTCTTAAAGGGGGATGTTAATCGGATTAGGAATATGGCCATTGTAGCAAAAGGTAGATTACAAAAAATTAATATACTTAATGATTCCATCAACTAAAACAAGATTAGTAATGAACATATTGCATATCCATTTAAACAAAGTTGGTTTCAACAAGTGATAGAGGTTGCAAATTAGTATGACATAGAAACTGAAATAGAAAAAGTGAAGGAATGACAAAGTCAAGGTGGAGGAGAGAAATTAAGATCAAGATAGAAATGCACTGCAAGTAAAATGAGATTACTCGAAGTAGTAAACTGACGTTTTTGAAAAACGATAATTGGGCAGTGGCAGCTTGTAGCTAAGATTAGTGTGGCGCTACTTCAGAAATTTTTTACCATTGTTTTAACATTGTGTGAAATGAAACAAACATATAAAAAGAAGATTTATACATAAACTTGATAAATAGCCTAAAGTGTGACAGTTTAAGCTTAATCCATTATTTTAAAAACAAAATCCATTCTTTTTGTTTTACTTTGCATGAAAAGATTAATAATAAATCAAAAAGAAACAGTACATTACACTTGCACAGCAGGGTCGACACTGTACCTAGCGTGCCGTGTCTTATCTCAGACATGTGCACACGGCCATGCGCACAACAGCCAAACACCGTGTTGCTGGAGCTGTTAGGTTGTGCTGGAGCTGTGAAGCACATGGTTCCGTGCTTTGATTCCATTGCAAATATGTACACGTATAAAAAATAAAGAAAAAAGACTCATTATGTTGAATATTATCAATAATATCGAGTGAAAATAGGGGGTGCTGCAATTCTACAGTGTCTATACATGAGTAGTCAATGATTGGGGATGTAAAGAATCTGTTAAAAGACAAAAGAAACCAGTGAAATTATGAAAATTAGGCTGACCATAACAAAAATTAAGTGCAGTTACAAGAACTTTCGTTAAAATGATTTATTGTGTCCTATGTGTAATTCAGAAGAGAATTCAACTGAGCATGTTTGCAACTGTAAAGAAAACCAAATGTTAATAAAATAAGCACTGAAAATTGGCAAACATTGAAAAGAGTATGTGATCTTATTGGAAACTGTATAAATGTCAAAAAAATGTTTGATAAACAACTTAAACTGAAAAGTGATGAATAAAATTGTATTTAAAGAAACCCTGCCCCCATGTTCTTACTTGGGGGCTCATCCTTAGGGATGAAGTAGGTTCTGCGTATTTACAGGCATAAGCCCTAGCTTGGGGGATTTATGTTACCAAGAAGCAGGATCAAAGGTCACGGGGTATTAACAGGCTTTCTTCATTTTTCATTAGGCAGGATCTTCTCTTAGAGGTTTTAGGGTAGAGAGGTAAAGCATGATTTTTGGTATGCAGCTGCTGGCTAGGTGAGGTCGAGGTTTTTATTGAATGAGTGAGTATGATCGAGCCAGATAGGGGTGAGAAAATTTTTTGCTAGGAGCAAAAACTGAAATTAGGATTGCGGAGACAAATGCTTCCATTGTAAAGCAACAGTAGCTTGTAGAATACAGATATCAGATGAAAGGTCTAAACGAAACAAATGGAATAGTATGAGTTATGCACAGATTGCCTGACTCCAGACCCCACTATAGGGGTAAAAACTGAAACTGGGGTCCATGGAGAGAAATGGTTCCATTGTATATTGTAATATAAAAAAATGAAAGGGTTCATTGAGACAAACTAAATGTTATAAGAAACTCTCAGATTGGTTGCCCCTTGACCCCGCTAGGGGTGGAAAACTAAAATTGTGTGAGTTGGAAAGACAGATGCTTCCAGTTTTGAAAAACAAATCTCTCTTGTAATGTACCAATGATGTATCCCAATGAGATGGATTGAATGATATGAGTTACGCTCAGACTGGTTGGCCTATGATTCTGTTAAGAAGTGAAAACCGAAGTTAGGGGTTGGGGAAACAAATGCTTCCAGTGTTCAGCAATGGTGTCTTGTAATATACCAAATTTAAGGTCTCATCAAGACAACTTGATTGGTATGAGTTTTGTCTAGATAAGTTGACTGCTGACCATGCTAGGGGGCAAAACGCAAAATTAGGGAGTCGAGGAGATGAATGTTTCCTGTGTCAAGCAACAGTAGGTTGTAGTATACCAAATGAAATGTCTTAGTGAGTGGTATGTCACACCCACATTAGTCTTGACCTCTAATCCCCAGGTCATGGGTTAAATTTAATGTTCCAATTTTGTATCTTGTAGTACATCAAATGAAAATGTAGTACATTAGTGAGGCAAATTGAATAGCGTATGTTGACATGTATTTGACTGACCCTTGATCCACAGGTCAAAAAGAAAAACTTTCGATTTCTTTCAAGCTATTAATGTCAAGCACCACAAAAGTTGTCACTTAAAGTATCTCCTGTCACAGAAGCAGATTATCACAGTTTTGACTGGGTCAAAAATGCTCACTAATTGTACATTTTACTAGCTATTATACAATTTGTAATGGAGCTACTATCCCGAAAAGAATTTGCAAGGATGACAACACCTGGCAACCACTAACTCCCATACCATTAGGTACTGCAATAAGTGCATTCTTAGTTTCAGGAAGGAAACCACGGTTTTACAAATATGAGACCAAAGCTATTTGACAAGTGACAGAAAACCATGGAGCATATACAAAAAAATTGAACCTATTTAAGATCAGTATCTATCATTACATGTATTATTATTGTTAAATAATGCTTCAACTTGCCTTAAGTTAGCATTTAAAACAGGTTTAGCTAAAATTGTTGTCATGGTGTCAGTGTGATATTCGTCTAGGCAATGGCTCTGCAAAAGTTCAATGCATTCATTTTTTTGTTGTTTTTTTTATTTAGTCGGTCACTTTAGCAAGTGATAATCACTCACTGATCAATCCATTTTCACGGTTAAAATCTCGGTGCATTTGCACCGTATAGTTTGTGCTGTTTTCAGATAACAGGATGTCTCTACGGAGATTTTCATGTGAACAAGGCATTTTAACAAGACCCGATGGCTCTTGTAATTTCCACCAAGGTATGCAACTTTGCATATTTAATACATACCACAATGCAAAATAAATGTATATTTTTAATTAGCTAAATTTTACTTTGGTATAACAAAAATCTGTTAGTAACTTATTTTTCAAAAAAAGGGCTGGTTCTTGTTTGGACTGGAAAATATAGTTGAATGCTGGGACTATTTTCATCCGGTAGTGGTGAGCATCGGAGGTTCCAGTTCGAACGAGTTTTTGAATTCGAATTTGGTTCACACCTAAATTCTATAGATTTGAATAATTCAGTACTTCAATTACATACATTCTTTATCATTAAAACATCTTAAAATCAGCACAATTTAGCTGCAATTATTGTGAAAAATTTCCATGCATGATTGTTAATGTTTTTAGTGCAAAAAAATCTAGTATTATGCATGATCTTTCTTGTGCTGCTTTTTCTTAATGATTTGAAAATCTTTAAAATTCAATTCTACCGGAATTTGCTTTCTGGCAGAGAATGCTTACCCCTGACGTCAAAACTGTCCATTACTTTGCTTTTAGTAACCTATCTTTGTTTTTTTGTCATTGTGCAATTTTCACACACAAGTTGGTTTGTCAAACTGTGCTTTTAGACCTACCAGTGTGTAATACATGCCTGCTATTATGATAATGTGGGTATAATACTAATTGTGATATTTGGAAAACTGGTAATGTATTAATGTTGATATTGAAATGAAGTGTTAAACTTGAGCTTCAGACTTAAAATAGTTTCTGCCTAATAGTTTTACGCTGCACTAGCTAACATTCTCTGTTCTAAATGAGTTTGGTTTAAATATTATAGGTGACACTTCAGTCTTGGCAGCTGTGTATGGTCCTGGTGATGTAAAAGCAACAAAGGAAAAGATTGAAAAGGCATGTGTTGAAGTTGTATATAAACCCAAGACTGGTTTGCCTGGTAAATATTTACACTTCAGTCAACGTAGTTCAGTAAGTTAGATCAATCTGCTTAGAATTATCGTTAGATGCTTTAGCTGAATGTAAAATGAAATTAGTGCCTCCATATGTCTGGTTAATGCGAAATCCATGAAAATGTGATAAATTAGAGTGTGTGTAATTAAGCAGTTTACTAAAAGTAAATTGCGACACTTGAAGAATAAATGTTATTATAAATCGCTAGCTAATTTAAAATGTGACACAATTTTCTGTTTCTAGGTTGCAGTGAAAAATTTAAGGAGAGACTCATACGCAATGTGTGTGAGTCAGTAATACTGACTGCAGTTCATCCTCGAACTGCTATAACAATCGTTTTACAGGAAGAACAAAACATGGGCTCTGTATCCTTTAAATGTAATGTTAAGACTGTGATTCATTAAATGAAATACTGGATTTTATACATTTCAAAACGATATAAACACTTGATATATTAGGTATGCATGTTACGGCATATGAACAGCACCTGCTTAATTATAAATTTAACATACATGGGTAATGGTGGTTTTGATAAACTTTATGTAAGTCGGGTTGGTCTAATACATGCATACTATGTATTATAGCTTCTGACGATTATAAGTCAAACTCGAAAGCAAGGTAGGTATAAAATTAGATTAAACTGGTATTGATCACATCAGTGCATACAGCGAACGGCCTTACTACATAGGGCAGGGACTACTTTTCTAACCATGACGTATTACTGCGCATTGAATTAAATAATACCTTGACGCCATGCAATAGTACATTAATGAGAAAACTGCTAAAAATATAAGTAAAACATTTGTCATCTCTCTCTCTCTCGAACTCAATATATATATATAGTTTATTGACAAATTCAGCATTTTCTACACCCAAGTAAAATAGCAAAACATAACATAACATGAAAAAACAATTTGTCCTTTTACAAGCGAGATGCATCGTTACATGAAATATAATTTTAGTGTGATATTAATTGCAATAGTGAATATTTACATGTGTTTGAAAATTAATCAAAGATAATTATGTACACACACTTTATCAAGTTTATACAAATATTTGGCTTTGTTTACAGTAAGTTGTGTCATAAAAGAGCTGATGTTCAACATAGTCAGCATATTTAGTTTCAGGACATTCTTAGATCGCGTGAGTAAGGGTTTGAACGACATTCACATCACAAAACTGACACATTCTATTTTCCCATCTGGTCCTGCTCCACCTGCCAGTCTCAATTCGTAGGTGGTGATTTCCTACTCTGAATCTTGAAATGATTATCCTGTAATGTTCGGTAAGAATGCTGTTACACTGTTTAGAGTCTGGGTCATTTCTGAAGTCAATAAGTCATTGGCAGACATTATCTATATATTTGTTATCAAAATAAGCCTTCATTTTGCTGCCAGTATTGAAAATAATAACAATCATGACCTTGACAAAAACTCTTAAGATGTTGTCCTGCTGCATAAATGCAAGTTGCGTGGCCTTACTGGATGCAGGAGTCAACATTAGATGCATGGTGGCTGCAGTTACAGTAGCTATTGACAAGAATGGAGAACTTATAATAGATCCAACTCTCCAGCAAGAACAGGTTAAACATTTTAAAGTTCTGTAATGCTGAGGAATGGACCTGTATGTAATTATTTTCTGTTTGTTGGGCAAGTAGTCAAATCATTTTATAATACATGTAGCTTTTTGTTTGACAAGACTGAGCATGTATTATGTGTCTTGTACCAGTTATAGATAACACATGAATATTTTTCAGGCTGCATCGTCCGTGGTAACGTGTTCATTTGAGAGTAACCACAAAGCATTATTGTCAACGAATTTGTCTGGACAGGCAATAACACCAGAGCAGTGTCAGGCTTGCATTTTAGTTGCACAGACGTCAGCAGAAAATGTTTTTCAATTCTATAGAGACTGTGTCACAAAAAAGTTATCTAATAGCAATCATGGCTTGTGACACGACTGGTGGTGTGCAGGCTTTTCTCATTAAAAATTCTTATGAATTCTCTGAGTTGTTTCACAACAAATACCACTTCATCTGTGTAAATCTAATTGATGCAATTTTATCCCAGCTGATATGATTTTATAATGCTGAGACATCCTTCATATGGTTTGACAATACAGTGTTAGCATTTTTTCCAACATTGTGATGTTGAATCTACTGGTTGGAAATGCATGAACAGCTATGTTAACAATGGAGACTATGCCAAGGTGCCAAGGATGAATTTATTTTTTGAAATAACTATTAACCAAACGAGAAAGCTTGTTGATTGAAATTATTGCTCCAATAAATGCAAAAGTCAATGCTATATTTATTAAGCCTGATTACAAAGTCAATACTATATTTATTAATTCATAATAAATATTTTAGTTCCTACAGTCGTTCTTATGGTGTTATTGCTGCAATCACATTTTCATAAAAATGAACAAACTAAAAACTTGCTGATGGTGCAAGGTTAAAAAGTCAACATTCAAATATTTTCATGACTAAGCAGCTTAATTTATGTAACAAAAAATATGCTATGCACAAAGTAGCAAACTACACTATAAATTTCCTAATTAAGTCACTAGTTTAGGTCAAGAAATCTTCTTTTCTGTGAGTTGGTAACTGTGCTTTGCACCATTAAATAAAACCATCTGGATCCCAGAATAAACTTCCTGTAAGCAGTAAAATCTTGGCCAGACATTCTGTCGAAAAAATATTTCCATATGTAAACATATAATTACATCTAGTTCTTATATGTGCTAAGAGCACATCATTGGAATGTGAAACTTTTTAAAACTTGTAGTCTGGCCATTATTAACACCATTATAAAAAAAGTGCTGACAAAGGTATGTTAAGTTTAGATTAACTTAGCAAGGTCCAAAGTAGTATGTAAGTTAGTTACAACAGTCCAGCTTTTTGTAACTCAAAAATATTTTTACAGTTTTGCACTATGTTCAGCATTCAGTTAACATAGCTGTAGTGGTTTTAGGAGGAGAAGAATCTATCTCTGTCACCCATCAATTTACTGACCAGATGCGGCATCGCTTAACTTCGGTCACATTTCATTTATCCAAAAAGTCTACAAGCCAAGTAGCCTACTTGCTTGCTACTGCCTACAAGTATTAATATATACAGAAAGGCAAAACGTGAGATTTTACATGTCCAAAACCTGGAACTTACAAAAATACCACAATGCTTATAAAGCAAAAGACTTGCTGTACCCACCTGGAACAATGGCAAAAGTCCACCTTGCTGAATTTTGTTGTCATCTTTAAGGAGTATTACCAGGTAGAAAATGACTCTGTGCTGAAATGCAACATAACATATGCAAGCTGAGTTCTTTTGTTCATTGCACATTGGAAACTTCTTAGCTATGCAGTAATAAGGCAGAAACTTTTTAAAAAGGGTTTTCCCATTCAAGAAAATTGGACCAAATTAAATGAAGTAAGCATTAGTGCTGTGAGGCTAATTGATAAAAACTCTTAATCTACTGAGCGCTTTTGTTGTAAGTCGATTAACTGACGGTGATAATTAACTGTTTACCCGACTAAAGTTATATCCTCCCTGGACGATTTTAAATCGTTTGTTAGTCTGGTGCTGAATGCTGGATGTATTGCATGAATTACAATATGGCACAATTATTCGTAATGGGCTTGGTGAGTAGCGACTCCCCCTCATGTAGTGCAGTAGGCCTACTTCATTACTATCATTACTAGCTCATGTCATATATACATACATACATATTACAATACACCTGAGTTACTGTTTGCAGGTTTTATAAAAAAGCTAGATGGAGCTGTTAATAAGAAATACTAAACATATTTATTCAATCAACAGTTTTTAGGATCGCTAAGTGTTAAAATAACTTGATAAGCCATTTGATTTTTATTTATTACTTGTGTAATGTGTAGGCTATTGTTTGCATTGTACTCACCAGACAAGCAAAAACATATCAGCACTTTAGGTTTAAAAGTTGCTTGCGCAATTTTCTGGTTCACATTTGTCAGTTCACAACTTTATATGCAAACAAGGTAACTAGCCTACTGGCTTTTACAGATTAAACACCTTGCACTTTCAACTGTTTTGGTTGCTAGCAGTGCCTTGTCAAGTCAACTACTGCTCACTGCGCTGATAGAGAGGTAACTACAGTACATGATGCACTTGCAACTTTAATAATGTCAAATTGTTTTCATCAGCATGCAGTCAAGTGCATGCTAATTTGCTAAATATCACTGAATTAGATTATCACGATACAAGTGCACTTATACTAAAAGATATCATGATGTATCATTACAGGTACACTCATTATTGTATTTTAGTGCTACAGAAACAATTAGTATTGAGACAAAAATATTTTGATCGAACAGGATGACAGCAATGAAATAAAAATAGTGACATAGGCAGGAGGTATAAGGCATGAGTGAAGTAATAATTCTATGATTTTAGGATTGTGGTGACTTGCGATAGCTTGAACTTGTGTACCATTTTAGATGCCATATATCTTTTTAACTTTTGAATGCTATACTATTTTCTAGTTGGCCCAATGTAGATCAGGCACTACCAGACCGCAGTTGACAATTTCATTTTGGAAAGTATACATTTGGAGGCTAGAGATGATTTATTTTACACTAATGACAGTTAGACTTTTTGTTTTGCTTTAAAAGTGCCAATAAAATCGAATACAGTTAATTGAATAAGTTTAACAAGAGTGTTCAACTTAGAAAAATGCCTAACATCTTTAGTAAACATTTAAACATGAACTTACCATTGTTATACCTTCGTTGATGACAATATCATTGATATACTTTATGTCGACAAATTGAGATTGTTTTCTACCAGATGCGAATGTCGTCGTTAACTGAACTCCCAAAGAAGCAATGACTAAAAGAGATTCTATTAAAAACAAGAAAGGGAATTTTAAAATACGTCTCAAAAACTTTCCATACAAATTTACATTACGCATGTCGTGCTTGAAAGACGTAACAGAAAATTCTTAATTTAGAATGTTTGTGCCAGCTGGTAAAATGTCAAATATATCACTGTTTCACTATCCCAGTGTGTAACAAAAAAAGTTACCTTGTTATCAAAAAATATATTACATATTAGTCTTATGACAAGATAAACTAATATATTTTTGCTTAGTGAATATAGATCTTGTGGTACTTAACAGTAACCTTCATCGATAAATTAATACGAAGTGCAATTTTGCAAATTTGGGGCGACTGTCATATTTGGAGCAGTAACAAAGCTCGCAAAGGCTGAGATTCAAAAAAGATTCTCTGACTGTAAGAAAAAGGTTATGCATGCTATTCAGTTCTGTGCATTTACACCTGTCCTCAAAATAAATGCAAAAGTGGATAAAAATCATTTTATAGGACAACATGGCACTATCAAATACCAAATACCTTTAGTAACTTTTCTGTGAAGTTTGAATCCTAATCCAATTATGAGCACGAAGAGCACCAAAAATAAGATTTTCGTATCCTAGATGGAGAAATCAGATTACATCAATTTTACACAAAAAAAAGAACATGCAATGCAATGAGTCCAACTGAAGCGTATTTGAACAAATACAATTATATTTATACAGACTACCACACACCATCATGCCAGATAATTCTAATATAAAGCAATATGAACTTTGACTGCTGTTTGTTAGTTTTTACGAACATGTTAATAACCATTAGTTAAACACAGATGCATAATGCAGTTTTAAATTGTTTTAAAGTGTACTACCTGAGATTGCAGCTCCAACAAGAAACCAATAACAGAGAGAATAGTCGTCTTAACCAACCACCATGTCACGTTGAAACCTGGACTCTCCAAGATAAATTCCTTGCAAAGTTTATGATGAGATACAGAATGGAATGTAAATTTCAATCCATTTATGTTTGTCATTTCCATGGCAATCTTACAAAATACTGAGCATTTGAAACACTGATCAAAATTATCTGTTATTGGCAGATGCACAAATAAATTTTGCTATAAGTTGTTGTGAAAAAACTACCAATGAGTGCCTTTTTTAAATTGTCATTTTAGGAAAACTCAAAAGCTATTACCAACTCAAAATATATTGCTATCATCACGATATATGAAGTAATGTGGCATTTTAATGAGTGTCTTAAAAGACACTACCAACAAGCAGGTAACTTAACCTTTGACTCTTCATCACATCTGATAAATCCTGTAAATATACATAGAAGAATTATATTAAATTGACTTGCATCAGCTACTAAATTAAATTTTATAATATACAGAGTACCAAAGTGATAATTAGGATGCTACTATTTGCCAACATGAATTACAAATATTATCACTGATTTTAATGTATATACGACATTACCATACGTAATGAGGATACAGAAACGCCGCTTTAATAGACTCGCTTTGGGACCGATGTGTTTTGACCCAATTAACCGACAGGGGGGTGTAGTATTACTGATATAAAGTATGAGTCACCAGCTTAGTATGCACTGCAAAGGTTTTTGATGAATTTTAGAAACGAAGTAATGCCTAAATTCCTTTGCGCAGTTAACAATTAACAAAAATACTTAAATTAAAAAGTATACTTCTAAATCACACAAGTCTGTTTACAGAAATTACAGAAATTCCTTCAAAGTTAGCTGCTTCATTTTCTTGCAAAGAAGTTGGCTCACAAAGTTCTCATAATTACAAAAACGCAGAAAATCTATCGCTGTGTGATGCACGTATTCTCGTAAAGCATTTAGCACTTGGCGTGCTTGAGCTGCAGTTGGTAGTGCCCTTGTTTCCTTGTAAGTGGTTTCGTCATCCTCTGTAAGTTTGTCTTAACTATCCCATGACAGTGTCGTCATCAGTTATCTGGTATGTGGCCTGAATGAAGAGCTTCAAATCGAAATCGCTAGACAAGTGATTAAATGTTTAACTTCCAGAAATTCTTTGGGTAACGAGGTAAATTTCAGTGGACGAGCAGGTAACAGATTCAAAGCAGAACCGCTAGGCTAACGTATTAGCGCATAGTAAACATACCTGTTTGCAAACAAAACGGTATTTAATATGGCTGTTTCTACATATGTTATAGTACATAAGAGCGAAGTAAGGATGACATAAAAGTAGGAAAGGTATTTGATCACATGCAAATGTCTTATTTTAAGTACCTGAAGGAAAAATATTGAGTCAATTATGCAGAATTATTTGAGTTTATTACCGACAGTTTTTATGTACATTTGAATAGGAGGGGCCCATATCAGGCGTTTTTTTAATCAATTAAGCGATCGAGTCTATTAATCGTGAGTCTAATAAACGGTACCTACTGTATTACAAAACATGTACACCATGATTAGGACAATTTCATGCTTAAACTGACAGCTAGCTATAGTATATCTCACTGAGAATGTCAATGGTGTGTATGGCAATTATAGACTAGTATAAGCTAACCATGCATGGGAATTAGGAAGGTTCTTAAAGGAAGACAGGATAATTTTTCATATATTTCCCCACTTCAAGTCTGACAAAAACTATACATTTTAACACAATTAATACTGCAAAAGTGTTTCTGTTAATTAAATAAAAAATTAAGATTTTAATTAACGGCAGGCAAGCCCAACTATTGATGACATTACAAACTAATATAATTTTTAACAGCAAAAATATTCCAAGAGGATGTTGCACGTATTTGTGAAAGCGTAAACTTAAGTACAGTGGTACTGTCAGATAGTCAGTGTGTTGTACTAAAACTAGGCAAGCTTCAAGATAAAAATTCAAGTTTCAAATTTACCGCTGTGTTCATGCATAAGCTATTGAACGTGTGCAGTTAGTCATAAACTAACACATCTGAACTGAGAGGTACAGCACCTGTTTTTGTGCAATGCATTTCCAAAATAATGGCGCTAGTGCCAGTCTAACCAGTGAATGGCGAAATGCATGTAACACTGAAGAACAAGTGGCGCGAATGCAAAATTGTATTTGAGTGGTAATAATTTTTTCACACAAGTCATTTTTGATAAATAAGTTTAGTAAAGTAGTATGGGATTCCTTTCAATGCCTTAAAGAGTAGATTGTTTTGACCTACTGTTTAAGATTGGGGCAAGTTTTGCTTTGGTGGTATTTTTTGCAACAACTCTTGATGCAATAAATAAACAATATGATGTCACACAGCACTTGAATATATGGAATGCTGCACATGATGGCAGATAAAAAGTGAATTTTTTTAGTTAAATAA
Source organism: Tubiluchus corallicola (assembly GCA_030141605.1). Classification (NCBI taxonomy): domain Eukaryota; kingdom Metazoa; phylum Priapulida; class Priapulimorpha; order Priapulimorphida; family Tubiluchidae; genus Tubiluchus; species Tubiluchus corallicola. Next base: position 163,429 of record JAQGDQ010000116.1, read on the forward strand.
AATATTTTTTGTTTTCTTTGTCAAACAAACATTAAAAAAATAGTTTTCACTTTAATTTTTGAACAGTAAAATAATACAAGAAAGTATAGTGATTAAGTGTAAAAAATATAGGTTATTGTAGATTTTTTTGGTAGCCAAGTATACAGTGCTTGTGCTACACTAAAGGCTACAATGGGTGGGAATATAAAAAGTTAAATCTTCTAACAGATCTAACTTGATAATAACCTTGCTGAAATAACCTCAAACGCACCTTAATACACCATCACCAGGAAAAATAGACAAGTACATGAAAAATATTGCAATTGTAACAAAACAAAATAAGTTTTCAGTAAAAAACAAAATAAAATGGATTTTATAGCTCTGTTCAGTACACATTCAAGAATGATCTTTTACCAAATGTAGATGAGGAGACCGACTTAGGACTATTAACCAATAATAACTAAACTTCCGTAGCCACATTACAAGCAAAGCTAAAAAGGGAAACTTAATCCTCGGTATGATGTCTAAAACCATTATGTCCACCAATGCAAAAGTTACACTTCCAATGCAAAAGTTATACTTCCACTTTACAAGACACTGGTACGACCACATCTGGAATATCTTAGCCATGTATGGAATTCACACTTTATCAAAGATATGAATCTACTTGAAAGAGTATGAAAGCATGCAGTCAACATGGTTGAAGGACTCAAGAGCTTAAAGTATGATCAGAAACTAAGAAACCTGCAACTCTACAGCCTTTCCACGAGAAGGCATAGAGGCAAACTCATAGAAATGTAGAAAGTCTTCCATGGAGTTACAGACGTACCAGCAGCACCAGAGGACACAGTTATAAGCATTATCAGAAAAGAGCCAACACTGACAGATATTGACTTAATTTTTCCAATGCTGAGATTCATCTTTGGAACTCGTTACAGGAACATATAGTTACTGCTGCAAATGCGACATACTTCAAAAATAACGTTGACAATCACCTCTGCACAAGAAATCTCCTACTTTCTGTACAAGAAAAGAGCAAAGCTGGATTTAGGAAAATGTTTTTTCAGTCATAGGATAATTGATTTGTGGATTGGTTTACCTTAAAAGGCTATCGAAGCAGTTACAGTTAACAAATTTAAAGGGGCCATCCAAAAGTATGTTAATGCCACTGAAGAACGAAATATAGATTGGATTCATGAGAAACATGTCTGCAAACATTCAGTTTTTCTACAGTTTGATACTAGTACCCTTAGTTATAGATGCCTCGTTTTTACTCTATGTATGTGTATATAAACTTATATACTTTTGTTATAGTGAATACATATAATGTACAAATCATTACAATCTTTGTAGTTAAAGTGCAAACGCTGCAAAAGTTTTGTTTAGAGATTGAGTGTATGATATAACCCAGTTTTGGGTTCCCTACTCAATGGCTACCAAAATTAGTCTCAAAAGTATCCAAAACAATGGGGATAGCTGCAAAGGTGAGGAACATAACATACTACCGCATCTATACCAAGAATGTACGCAGCTCTGTAAAGTAAGTTACACAGCAGCTCGTTTGCCATAGGCGTTTATTATCATGAGAGCCAAGGACTCAATAGATAGCGTCCTCACCAACTGGCGAGTTCTGATGAGTTTAGCTGTTGGTGTTGGGAGCCGTTTGGACCACTGCGCCAAGTAGACCAATTGGTCTACTTGGGCTAGCCCAAGTAGACCGCGGTCTACTTGGGCTGCCCAAGTAGGACACTAGAGACAGGTCGTGAATTCAGTCGTTAAGTGTACTGACACCGTCCGTTGTGCTTGTTTATGTAATAATAATAATTAAAAACGTTAATACACGTTGAATAATTTATTATACATCTAATAAAATAAAAGAATTTTATTCTGAGCTGGTAGAACGGACAATATTAAATTTGGTTTCGATATTAATGTTGTTGAAGTGAAAAAACCCCACTTTTTTGCGAATTCAACATTTGTTTAAGGTATATCATTTTTGATTTTGTCTCACTTCACAAACAGGTGATCCGTTTCACTACCTCTTGGGCAAATAATTGTTTTCTTATAAGTAAACGTTCTAGCGATCTATGTGTCCTACATGGGCTAGCGAGCCATGTAGGACAGTGCCCTACATGTTACAATACTACTGATAATATTAAAACTAATTATCCTTGCTTTTCTTAAATGTTAAAAATTACTTTTTGGTGTTGTGAAGGCTTAGCAGCATCTGTCTCATTTTTAAATTTGCAATTATTTCTGTAATAACCGTGTGCAGAATTTCTCTCTTTAAAGCATTAGATACTAGGTTTAATGTTATGATATATTAATGGAGTTAATCATAATGATGAAATTATTGTAAGAAATGCATTTGTAAATTGCCAAGGAATATCCATTTCTAAAAGAAATTTTGTTTTATGCTTTATTATGTCATAACAATACTTATAAACAATGGTAATATAAACTGGAAACAAGTTTTGCCAGAGCAAGTTTCTCGATAAAAATCGCTAGTGTCCTACTTGGGCTGCCCATGTAGGACACTACTTTTAGCGCATCAAGTGGTCTACTTGGCGCAGTGGTCCAAACGGCTCCCAACAGTTGGTTCTACGTACCACTCATGTCATCATGGTTTTTAAGCCAATGAAAACATAGTATGGGCAATCTTTGTATAGACCGATCGCTGTGCCGATAATAATATGTCTATGGTTTACGCTATCGAAATTGAATTGCAATATCAGCATACATTTTTGCTATGAAAATAAGACAAAGTCTATGATGTGTTTCTGAAGATGGCTTAAGAATAAAGGGCCAAAACGTTTTCAATTATATTATATCTGCATGCTTTGTCGTTTGTCCTCCTCTGGATAGTTAAGTTGTCGTCAAGTCGAGGTGGTAATCGCAACAGCAACAACACGTACAGTTATAATACAATTAATTTTGAAAAAAAAATTGTGAAGAAAGGGCAGCGAAAGACCAGTTGGTCATCTAGTCAGCTGCCCTTTGATTAGTGATGAACATTTTTATAAGTGCTGTGCTGGTGTATACAGCTAGTGTATTATGTAGTGTTAGTACTGCTTGTAATTAGGATTTAATTCTTACAAATGACATTAAATTGATATGCTTATAACGTGGTATATATAACATATTAATACAATTCATACGCAGTAATAATAAGTGTATTATTATACACTGCTACAAAATCCACCACCACCACCACCACCACAACAACAACAAAATTTAATTTTTAATGCCAATAGGTACAATAATTAATGAAAAATCCCACGATGAAGAAAAAGTGGGAATACCAAGTTTTTCAAAGACCTATTCATGCTGTGAATAAAAACAAGGAGAGCATCAGTTCTGTATCTTTGATGTAAGATGGCTGTGCATTACTACTGCTTCTATGTTTCTGCTCTTATTTGCTGTGTTTCTTTGGCATTTCTTCCATGATTGTAACTTTTCTTATGTGTGATATTTTTGTACGTATTAATAATATAAAAAAATCAAATCTGAATTTTGCAATTTTGCATAATTTTTTCTCTTTATAACCTTTCGTATGTTTTTTAGTTAATGTGGATGTTCATTAGTAACAACATACTGTTGAGAAATACGACATTATAATATAGTCTAGGCTCTAGTTGGTACTTTCCGTTCTCGTTCAACAAATTAAAGTTGATGCTTAAAATTAATGCAAACGTCCTTTGGCTTGAAAATATTCGTTAATTTAGCGGGAACCTTGAATGCCAGAAATTTTGAACTAACATTGCGAGCATCACTTTTTATAAAATTGCAGATGAAGAAATGCAAATTTTATAATTTGTTGAAATTTGTCATAGTTAAGTGTTTCATTTAGGGAACGTTATGCATTAAATGTAGCATTTTGCCTTCCTAGTTTTGCTTTGTGAATTATTACTTTGCATAGTTTGTTAGCAGAATTTATAGATTGGGTAAGATAATTACACAGAATACATTAATGTCCAAAAATTCTTCATTAATAGTAGGCTTCAAGACTTAATAAGCCTAATTTTGGCTTCACTCGGAAGACATAGCAATGCCGACTACTGCGATAACAATGTGCAACAGCAGCAACTGCAACAATAATACTACCCGCCATGCCAATGCTGGCACTGCAGCGACAATGGTAGCAACGTATATAATTACATAGACATAATAACAATTACTAATTATTGCAAGAACAGTAATTGTAATGGCATGGCAATATTAGTGCTGCCAACTGCAATGACAATTTCGGCAACATTAATGCCAGTAACTCTTGAGGTAATGGTAAAAGCGGTTCTGCATGGCAACTGCAATAGAAATATTAGCAATGGCAACAGCAATGAAGTTTTTGTATTATTCATTGATGTCAAACAACAATAAAATTGTATCTCAAATAAATAAAAAGATTTTAAACATATTTGAAAGCTTATTATATTTTTTGCTTTTTTTGCCTACATTAAAATAAATGCTGCCGCTGTTGTTCTCGTCATAATTATCGTCACCGTTATAGTCATTAAAATAACAATTATCATAATTAAACAATTAAGATGTATTTTCCTAATTAAACTCCTCGACATGAAACACATTAATACAAAAAACTTAATACTGAAAAAGTGAACCAATGTTCCTTAATGGGTTACTGTTATTTTTTCAGCAACCAGAAAGCCAGCAAAACACTTTGCTGATAGATGTTCTACAACGTTTTGGTGATAGGTCACTGGCCACATCATTAACTTAATCGTGTTAACGCGCTGTGAATGACGGATTGTTGTTAGTACTTTACGACGTTTGACAAATGATTAAAAACAAGTTGACAGTTGTTCGTTTCTCTTGATAAATTAAATGATAAATGATGGATCACCAGCAACAAGTCGATTGTTGTTCGCTTTTTGTGATGTGAAGCACTAATAGCAAGCATTGAATAATTAAAAAAACCATTAATACCATTTTTCTCTTTTCATGATCGCCCCTAACTACATGCAGATGCTACAGTTTATAATGAAACGTTAACATTCATACAAGCTTACACACTTGTAACTTTTTACAAGCTTATTGCGCGGAAAAAAGGCTGTGAACAAAACTGTGTAACGTATTGTTTTTCACATTTGTCCATGTATCCTTTCAGTAAAGAAATCGTAAAAGTCTTCTCTTTTTAAGCATCGTGGGATTTTCAGCTGATTAACGGCAGCCATTGTACTTTCCAAAATAAAATTTCTAAATTCATCAAAAGTTCCGGGCATAACAATATGTACTTGGACCTTCTTTATAGCATTTTTTACGCGGAATGATTCATAAGGATAAGATTCCTTCATTAGCTGCCGGTCCAACTGAAAAAAGAAAAAGTAATCCTTGAAGTAATGTGTATGTATTGTAATAACGTGGGTCAGGTCACCCAACAACAAGATTTTATGTTATTAGTGTTATGAAAAGCACAATTATTAATAATATTATATATATATATATTAAGACATATGTTCTTACAATAATACATCAATTTCACTCACCAATTCTTTGTCTTTATTGGAGAGGGTTTTGCTTTCTTCAGCATCTAACTCTATAAATACTATGTAATAAGGCAGATCATCCATGTCTATAAGCAAGGGGAAAAATTCTTTTTAAAGCTCATATAAACATAGTTTAATACCTAGGAGTTAAAATTTAATCTTATGTAATTATCGTAAAATGATATCACAATTGATTATAAGAAAAAACTGTGCCACCAATTTTCAGCCTGGCAGTTTTTAATACATGTTGTTAGTCAAGTTGTCCTCAGTGAATGCACTAATATTACCAGCTTTTGTTGAATAAATTTTATCTTTGCCGCATGATGTGTATGGTATTAAGTTTCTAGTTTTGTAGAAATGTAAAAATATACAAAAAATGTAAAATTGTGTAAAAATATAAAATGAATGAATTGTTGCCTACTCTCCCAATAGGATACATTGTATACAAGACCAAAACTTTTACTGTCTCACGAACTTATGTGATACGATGCACGTGAAACTGTACGTTCTTCTTCCGTTATTTAAACTCACCTGTAGATGATTGTGAGAGAATATTTTCACAACACGTGTAATCCTTTATAGTTACTCCCCACTTTTCAGCACTTTTTTGCAAAGCTATGTACATGCTGTGCTCAGAAGTTTTTTCGCCTTTGACGTTTAGAAGTTGACCAATTCTGAAGACAACAAGTTAGCTACAATTCGCTTCGATAAAAATAATGTTGGTTATTGTACGTTACTGTGCGTATCAGAATTTAGCTGCAGAATCTAGTACCGTTTCTAGTTTGGTTAGATTGACTGACAAAATATAGGTAGGCCTATCTGTAAAATATGAGTTTAAAATCTGCTTACTCGTAATATTTTAAACTTAAATAGCTATTAATTCTTTTCAGCAATGAATTCTCACGTCTACACACTTTCAAAATACCTGTAGCACACTTCCACGACTGGACATTGGTTTATAAATCTCACGATTTTCACAGCGTCTCCCATCCGATAACGAAAAAGTCCAGACGAAGTAGTGATAACTAATTCGTATGTTTGTCCTAGTTCAACCTGCACAGACATGAAATCGCGGCTGTATTTTGGAAATCATAATCGGTGGACACTTCATAATTACTACATGTATCACTAAAGGTGACTATATAGGCAGCCTGGGTACGAATTAGGAAAATTTCCAAAAACTTATGTAAAGCAATAAATAGAAATCTGAAGGGAAATATGAAATACACAATAACCATGTATGCAAGTTACAGATACACAAAACTTGTTGCCTCTGTGTGTAAGGAATAACAAGTTATAAAAATAGTGAAATGGCACAATGAGCCAGAAATTGCAAATAAGTACTACATTTATACAACAGTAGCAAGTTACAAGAAAACGAGTGAAATGGATATCGGGCTGCGGGTCTGAAACTGCAGATCCATACTACTACACTGTCAATGACTAGTGATAGCAAGTTGTAACAAGTTGTGTGAAATATTATAATATACACGTACCACAAGTTACAATAAATACAACTTGTGTAAGTTGTAGCAATTTAAAAGAAGAGGAATGAAATGTCACCCAGAGCTCAACCAGCAGTTGAGACTGGAAATATATTTACAGAGTAATAAAACAATACATTCGTAGTACTGCAGTATCTATGCTTAATAACTGCAGAAATTGCAGATGTATCTACTGTGTCTGCCAATGTAATAAAATAGCAAGCTATAAGAAATAGTCAGTGTGAACAGTCTTAATGGGCAACTTGCTGTTCTTGCAAATTACTGATATTATCGCGTTACCTATATAATATTATTAAGCATGCATCGTATTGCTTATATAGGTAATACAGTATCAAAAGTGTAAGCACAGTGTGGATACAGATCATACTATATTATGCTCATTTAAACGGAACATACTAGGTAAGCGGACATTATTAAGAATTGCCCCCATGCTAGACGTGTCTAGAGTTGTGATGGATGGCTATAGGTCATCCGCGAAGTCTCGTACATAAGGAGTGTAAGTGGCTAGCACATCGCTCGGCTGTTTAAGATGCGGCCAGAGAATCTTTGAAATAGATCTTTAATACCCTACATAATGATACTGAGGATTCGAACCCCGAAATTTGGATCGGCAGCCAAGCACCGTGCCGACTAAGTCACTTTCTGTTTGTAGAACGCCTCAGCAAATGGAGTACAGAAATAATACCTGGTCAATAAATAAAGTTTTCGGATTCTGTTCGTCGCTGCTTTCTACAGGTATAAATTCATAGAAAATTTTATCGGTTAACAACTGATAGACTGGAGTGTAGTCAAAAGGCAATAAACAGACACCTGTAAAATGCATTTTATGAATAATACGCTCGTATCTTGAAAAAAATAAAGAAGTTGCTGTTCTGTTTTTCTGAAGCAATAAAAGTTAATCTCATCTATATACATTTATATATTTACATTAATAGATATTTTAACATAACATACCATTTTGTATTTTAATGTAAATATTGTGCATGAGTTATAACGCATCATGTGTACTAATTTGTTTACTCTGGCACTTGATTAAAGACTCTAGCGTATGACGTTTGCACACTATTACCATTTTGAAATATAACTTGATTGGCGCGCCATTAATTTTGCGACAGTTAACTCTTGAATGACTGATCGACAGCAGCATGATTTTCCCCAGTTAAGCTTTAATTTTAGTCTTGACGTTTTACTTGCCTATCGCTCCTTCTGTAGAAAAGTAGTTCGATGGAAAATAAGGGATCCCTTTTGCATAGGAGGCTTGCAGCTTTTGGGCGTACATTTGGAAAGAGCCACCGATAACGGCACGAATAAAACTGCAGTGTGGCCACAACCTCTTGAAGATTCCGTCAAATCCAAGATTGCATTCGAACTCTATCTCATCAGCACGAAATTCATCAGCTGTTAAATGCTGCAGAAAATGATAAGTTAGAAACTGAAATACACAACAGAGAAAGTAGTGTCTGTGCTGTCAATTAGCTGAATCTATACCAATTTAAGTTTTTTGTCGATAATAGCGGGTATTGTTTCGGTTTTGAAAACATTACACCTGGTCAGTTGCCAGCATCGCGGGCATATGTTACGCAGTCGCAACTTGCGGAAGTCAACATGAAGTTGTCTTCTTTTTAAAAAAGTGCAAAGAAGCTAATAGACATGATGAGAAACGAAAAACGTTTTGCCGAGCATCTTACCTCGTTTAAGCGCCACTTTAAACTTTCATCAATTGGAAGAGCAGGGTCAATCATTCCAGTTCTAATGTCTTGGACAAACTGTCTCCACTTGCGTTCCAGCGTCTTTCCTGCACTGTAGACCTTTGATACAAATGCGGCGTCAATGCTACCTAACATTTTACGATACTTTTAAATACGATCCTTTAATTTATTTAAAATAAATTAATTAAAATCAGCTTGAATTGCACACGTGTTAACGTCATTCAAGTGAAAATTTTCAACCAAGCAACTTTGATTTTTCTTCAGACCCCCAGTAACGTTATTATCGATCTTCTAATCATTCGATTGCAATTGTGCAGATGGTAACTAAAATGGCAAGTTATTGGAGATCTGATGATGGGTCAACGTCCTAAAATAACTAAGCATACATAGGAAGTGGCACTTTCGTAGTTCCGAGCAGTTGCCAAAAAAGGGACACAAGTAACTTTATGACTTTAGTTGAAATGTTTTTATTACCAGTACAAATATATTACGAAGTTATGTAGAGCTAGTTGTTGCTGGACAGACAAGGAGTGATTGAGTTTAGAATTCGCTTTAAAATAACGTGCACGGACAAATTATTTATTACAGACATCTTAGCAATGCAAGGCGCAAAATAATCTTTGCAATGCAACGTTTTACGAAAACATGGACCTAATTACGTGTTGTACTTGCACTTTTGGGCAAAACTAACAACAATAGGTCGACCAACTACTCTTATTCAAGAAATGTAAATCGTGTTAAACTTACAGGTGTTTTTATCTGCAAGAGCGAACAATAAGTGAATGTAAGTTAGGTTTTCTTCATTTGTTATTTCGTAAGCAGGTAATGGCGTCGTGAAGCAAGCCAGCAGCATTAAATCTGAAAGTAAACAGAATTATTCGTGTATAAAAATGTAAAAAATCTCTCGCTCTCTCTCGCTTTGTGAAGCAGTCGAGCTCTTAGAAGCTCGATTGCTTCACAAAGCGAGAGAGAGAAAGAGAGGGAGAGAGAGAGAGAGAGAGAGAGAGAGAGAGAGAGAGAGAGAGAGAGAGGAGAGAGAGAGAGGGAGAGAGGGAGAGAGAGAGAGAGTGAGAGAGGGAGAGAGAGAGAGAGAGAGAGAGAGAGAGAGAGAGAGAGAGAGAGAGAGAGAGAGAGCGAGAGCGAGAGAGAGAGAGAGAGAGAGAGAGAGAGAGAGAGAGAGAAATATGTCAAAACCGTGACGTATTTAAAACTAAAGTATGTTTTTTAGTATGATGAAACGATGTAGAACGATGATGAAACGATATTAAGGATGTTGTCAGCAAAATGCGAGTAATGTCAGTCTGACTAGAGGATTACCGAACAACTTTGTTGGTTTTGGACTTGACACCGGCCCCATTGTGATGCCTGCTTCAGTATAACGGTAAACAGGTGTAAAATACAATCTCAAACCTTTGCTAAAATTAAGAGATTCAGGGAAATAGCGCAACGTGACGTAGTTAATGGCTGGTACCACCTAAGAAAATATATGAAAATGACTACAAACACTGTCTTATGTCATACTATGCACAGCCATTCATTAACCAAAAACAAAAAAAAAGAAAGAAAAAAGAGCAAAAAGACTAAGAGGAACACCTACAAACATTATCAATGGTGTAAAATATTTCCTATTTTCGACTAAACTACAATATAAAGTCGCAGCTCTACCATACGAATTCATGTATATTTTTCACTTGCATGTCCTTGAGGACTATCCCTGAAAACTAATCGCATCGCTTGGCTGGACAGTTGCAGCTGGCCATCCTCTGCTCCGCCCGATTGGTAAATTCGCAAGTTGCTGCTTCCGGTTGTTCAGTTGGAAGCCATTTGTAAAAATTAAAAAAAACAGCGCCACCGATCAACGATTACATTGACACAAGCTGTTAATTATGACGACCATACATACACTTATGTAGAAGTGTCCCTAAAAACTTATGTAGAAACACTAAGGCACAAACCGTATTTAGTACAGTTTTCATGTAATCCGTTGTCACGGGAATTGTTTTTGATTTTCCACCGCTTGTACTGGAAGTTACTCCTATCATATATGGCTTCTCGGTTAACATAACGTTTTGCTCTCCTTTCATTGTGCGTTCAATGTAATTCTGAAGAAATTTGAGTATAAAGGCTTAGAAGTAAAGCCTATATAAAAAGTCTGTTACAGTGGCTAAACTTTCACAAGAACATTGGTCATTGGTCTATTAATGTGACTACACCATAAATCATACATCAGTTAACGCTTATATACTTAAGCAAAATGATGGCATATGCAAAAAGCCTACATGATATAAAATTCGTTTCTGTGGATAAAAGTATCATTCTTTTTGTGTAGTATTATTATGCGAGTCTATCAATTAAGACAGTTAGCATGTAAAAAATTAACTAAAACCTGTTAAATTTTCCCGACTTTTTTTGCTGAAAATTAAAAGAATATCATATAAACATCATTAAAATTATCACAATAACAAAATGTTATGTACCTCATAGTGAGAATAATCCGTCAATGCATGATATTTTACAAACTGCTCTCTTGAACTTATGTTAGCCATGTTATAATCGGATCCATATTGTGTTACCAAAGATCTCTTCAAATACTTTTTTAGCAAGTCTTCCTAAAATTTTAAGATTATTAATCAATAAGCCGAAATTGGACAGATAAGTTTGGCGGGTAAGAATTAACTGAATTAAGTCCATTAAGTCCAAAACCACAGACAATGTATCGTATACATGTTTTAAATTAGAAGGATAATAATCAACACCTTAAAGGCGTCTTTCACGCTATTTGAACTTAAGTCACCTGTTACAAATATAGTTTTGACAAGTTTGCACATTTATAGTGCCTTAAACCTATATAACATTTATAATTTTAGCCATAACTTTCTGGAACTCTAGTAGAACAAAATAAGCTGTTTATTCCTTGTGTGTATTGTAAATGTTGGCAGAAATGACGAATTTAACTAACAACATAACAGGTGCATTCACTTCAGTGGGAGCGTTAGCAGCTCCGATCTACTCTCATTAGTTGTGAATTTGCAATGGATCGTGATGAAAACTCACACGAATATACTAGAACGAATTCCGCATCAATTTCGATCTGCCATCATGAATTCAAGATGACACTAATAAGATCATATTCGAAAAAAGCCAAAGTTTCCAGCAGTTACAACAGATCATAGCAAAACTTTATATGAATATACTAGAACGAATTTTGCATCAACCCACGAGTCCGATTTTTGATCCGCCAATTTGAATTCAAGAATTCAAAATCATGTTCAAGAAAAGCCCAAGGCCTAAGCCCATTCACGTATTGCGCTGAGCACACGCTTTGTGTGTACGAACGATTTATGCATGCTTAAGGAATTAGTTGCGATTCAGGTATCACTCGTAAAAATTTGAAGCGGTAAGTACATTTAAGCTCCGCATGCATAAGCGATTTAGGTCTAATTTACTTATGAGCGAAGTTAAGCACACGTTAGTTATGTGCATTTAAGGATTTAGGTGCGATTCACGAAACGTAAAACATGCATAAATTTACAAGTGGCCCGGAGCACTCGTAACTGTGTTTTAGCGGCGCAAGTTAATAGTGAAGCCAGAAATAACCTCCTTGCAACAATCTTTTTACAAACAACAATCTATTATACAAACTAAAGTGTCAGAGACGAAAGTTAGCTTAAAAAAAGAAAATACGATTTACAAAAAAAGTCTAGCAGATTATTAACCACAGTAAGTGCGCCCAAAAATGTATTAATGACACGCTAATAGTGTAAGGTATTTAATTGTTGATCATTTTCTCGATTACTAATACTCGCTGCATATAAAAATTCTTACGTGAGCTGCTACACCCTACTTACGTGAGCCCGCGTAAATTCTTAATGCTGATTGGTTGTCAACGGCTGAAAAATCCGAAAGGGCACACACAGAAATATCTATTTACGCAAGCTTTAGATGCGATTCACTGAAACATGCGTACGTGAACCTAAAGATCGTTACGTGAATCACATTTAACACCTTACTTACGCCAGAAATCCAAACTTGCTTATGCAAAGCTTAAAATAGGTACATGAATCAAACGTGCTTAAGGCTCTCGTACGCAAACAAGCGTACGAGCGTTTCGTAGGCAGGAAATGTGAATCCGGCACCAAGTTTCCGCCAATTCGCAATGAATTGTCATGAAAATTAATAGGAATGTACCAGAACGAACTGTGCGTCGAGTCATCGATTAACGGAGTTCGATTTTCGATATACAACTTCGAATTCAGGATGGCACCTGGTTTGAAGAAACTAAAAAACTTGAAATTTAGTTTTAAGATTTTATTCTGAAGTGTCTGCATAATCAGCGAAGTAATGTCATGTTGAAAAACAGAAAACCAAGTGACCAAAACTACAGGTGAAATCATTTAGGTGTGAAAACAGGTTTAGAGATTATGCATCCATAAAGACTGTAGAAGCCAATGAAAATTTAAACAGTAAAGAGAAAGATTTAACAATTTTAACAAGAACACCTGAAGGTGGCAGCACTATGCAAAATTTAAAAAAGTATGATGAAAATGCAATATAAATTTAAATTTAGTGTAATTAAATAATTTTCTTCCGTCCAGCACCAATAACGTTATTTTAAAAATTTCAACTCCATAAATTTGCAATGGATCGTTTTAAATTTTATAGTAAGATACTATAATGAATTCTACATCGACTGGCCGTGTTTTCGATTTGAATCACCAATTCAAGATGTCGGCATTGATGTGGTTTTCTAAAAAAATCTAAAAATATGTGTGCAAAAATAAACTTGCAAATGAACATACTAGAAAAAATTTCCTGTCTAATGGGGGAGTCAGATTTTTGATCCACAATCTCGAGGTCAGTCAGTCCTTTGACCAATATTTCGAATCGAACTTGTTAATCAAATCGCCAGTCGAGTTTTCATATAAATAAGTTTTGGTTTGTTTGTTGTTTGTGTTTGGGTTGTTGTTTTTATTGCAAATAGTCATTGTGAAATTGTATCATTTTGAAAGTGCATAATTCATTTGTGTGAAAGCCGACAAGTGTAGTTTTAAGAGTAACCAGCTTGTAAAACAGGCAGACTGCGCTGGACGACCTAGTTCGGTTAGTAATTTTGCGAGTTCTCTGTAAGGTTGAAACCGGGGTTGTACTGCTGTCGCTAGTACCAAAAATTAGTACACTCGCTTTAAGTTGTACCTGCATCTCTTTGGTGAACTTGGTTTGCCGGTGAAGCTTTCTCATCCTGTAGACAGAGCATGGTAAGAAAATGAATGTCAAGAAGTATTGTGCAACAAGGCTTGACCATGTGTGGGAATTGGAAACTGGATAAACAGCTAAACTTGTGAAATGAATACAAAGAGACGCAATTAAAACTGGAAATGCCACAGTGATCAAAGCCCAGAAGAACTTCGTGCACACCCGCAGAGCTAAAAATATGAAAAATAGACGTTCACGTATGATGTTCAAATGTTAGATTATTGTTAATTTTATGATACTAGAAATTCATCATTTGTGATCTCTTTAAAAAGTCGCACACAGTGTATACAAGAAGAAATAAGGCGAAACAATATGTAGTCAATATAGATAAGTAATGTTAATTTGATTTGTATGTAGACAATATAGTAGAATATCATTTTGATATGACTATTGCAATAAAATTGCATCGTAATATTTAGATTATTGTACACTGTTTTTTAAAATACTGCTTACGGATGTACGGTAGAGGCACTATAATAGTAAATTTTACCGGAAACTCCATTTACTTATATACAAAGTTTTATATGGGTGTGATACTCACAAAAGGCATGTTCGTACTATTAATTCACAAAAATATCAGTATGAATCGAACTAAGCTTTTATTTTGCGGGGGCCATGCTAGTCAGGCCCATGTATTTAACGAGTAATACATACAGTAGAATAGCCAACTCACGGTTGTGAAATACTCCATTTTCGTAGTTACATAATTCAGAAGCTGTGACAAAGCCAGTGTGAAATATTTGATAAAAGGCGTAGAACAGTAAAATTGCAGCAACACATAAAGCGTTTTTTACGCGAGGCGCCATAATTCAGAAATACTGCAAATTAGGTACAAATCAAACAATAATTATAGCTAGTAATAGTTTTGACGGTTTTCACTCAATAGTCTATACTGCTTTTACCGCTGTAGTATACTACTAAATTTGTATCAGACTTCGTACTAAGGCTCCAGCAGATTGGGTGTCTACTCTGAACCATTATTTGCTCGGCTCGTTTCGTACCGGCTGAAATGTGCGAGAAGTACAAAGCTGGATTCTGCTGCAATAACACGTTATACGTCGTAGTAGAGGTTTTCGTTGACCTTGACAAAATATCAACATACTTTCAGTTTTTGGTGTGATGTTCTAAAAAGTAATAAATTTAAAATTTGGTTTACTGTTATAAAAATATTATTAAATTTAGTGATTGGCTGCAAGCTGAAAAGGTTTTGCGAGAAATGTGCCCAGTACTAAAATTTATGTCAGGCAAGTTGACCTAGCCTCTACTTTGGCATAAGCAAGCTCGTGGGAAATCGGGACGTCCCCAACTACCACAGCTACGAAGAGTCAACGCAACGTCGTGCCAGAAGTTCCCGCAGACCTGTGTACAAAATATCCTCTTGTTCTACCTTAGAGCCTTACCTAGGTAGATTATACCTAGGAAAAAAGTTGATGGTCACAGCAGAAAAGAAGTGACCAATGCTGCAGTGATTCTGTGTAATCTTTTCTGTATATGGTACATGGTAGATTTAACATACCTGTGGCGATGTGTCTAATTTTCGCTATTGTAAATAGGTGGTCCGTGGCTTAAGTGTAGCCCTTAGGTAAAGAATAAAACACAGGGGAAAAACTACTGAATTAACAAAATAATATAGCAATTTAATGAACATCTCGAACACATTGTAAGGTAAATATTAATAAAAGAGATTAAGCCGGCTAAGATAAAAAAGAACAACAATGTTTTTTCACCAATCGGTGTTTTTTGTCTCGGCATCACCAGGCGACTTTCTCCTGCCTCCATCCAATGTCAGCTCTCTGACTCCTCATCAGTGGGCTTCGTCGAGAAATGGTGCATCACGCTATTTCTTCATGCATCCGATTACATGAACGATGTCTCTAAACTTTGATGACTCCTCTTGACGTTCTCGCCTCCACTTATATGACGCCAAAAACAGTCGCGCACCTGTAGTTGTCACAAGGTAAGGATCACCAGTTTCGTAACCACAGCACGGAAGCATCAACGGCAGTATCATCAACATCAAGCAAAACATATCATGAGCAGAACGTATCATCGACGATTGGTTAATATCATCTTTAACAGGTTAAGTATCATCAGTGTCAGGAAAATATCATCAGCAACAGGTAGATATCATCGGTAACAGGTAGGTACCATACCATCAACGTCAAGTAAACTTTATCAGCAACAGGTATCATCGTCAGTAAGCGGCTACCACCTGTGTTATAACGATGTTGACAAGATTTCTTTTCTGCAAGCAAACACTCCAAACTATCATTTTATGACGTGAGAACGTCCGCACCACTCGACAGCTTAGAGTGGAATACCTGGGCGAACACAACTGCCGAAAATTTCGCTTACGTGGCTTCAGTCACATGATATAGTAATGCATAAAACGGTGACATGGAACATGCAGGTAAAATCTGATTTCAAAACATGTTAGCCTCTAGCGTTATATCAAAAGCAGTTTAACTACATTTTTTTTATAAAAATTGAAAATAATTCATTATAAAATTATACGGTTTAGGAACTAGTTACATAACTTGTTACATTATATGAGCTTGAGCGTCACAGTAGCATTTTAGTGTAAATTCTACGGTAGAATAAAAGTAGCGTTTTTTACCATCATACGTGTGCATATGTCATTATATTTTTTTCCTCTTTTTATCTGTTCACTCTCTCCTCCTTTTTTTCTCAACTTCAGATGTGATCTTGAAAATTGACTCCTATGAACCCATATGAATGAACATCTACACTTCTACAAATTGTTTTAACGCATCTTCGTCATATTTTACACAAGTTTTTTGTCCATGCAGATAAAGAATTAGACTGCTAAAGAATTTCTGGGTACGAATGCTTTTCTTTTTTGTTTTTGCTGGCTGATACAATGCTAATGACAAGTTGGCAGATCATATCAATTTGCAAAGTTGGTGTTCAAAATCTTAAAACTTATTAGCTTAATTTCGTGTCAACTTGGTGATTTTACCTATTACATGTCGCCCTCTGAGTCTGTGATTGAGAGGCAATATATTTAAAAAAAATCAACCAACTAGCTACCCTGATTGAATTTCAATTTTATTTTGAGAAGTACTTCTATGCAAAAGCTGTTTAAAAATTTCACCGGCATTATACCCAGTTTGCGCCTGTAGTTATAGACTAATAAAAGAAATGAATTCGGCCTTTAGAGATCCGGTGCTACCTATTACTACTCTCTTTAATAACTTCTTCCATTCAAAATGTCGTGGCGCCATTGTCTTGACTGACGCTTGTGTTTTGAAAATCAAAAGGTCGAATTCGGAGATCGTATCTACCTGTCGCTCCCGTCTCGCAAACGGGCGCCGTACACAGTTACAGCTGCCTTCATCACAGTGCAGATCATAGCTTACCCTCTATTACCTATTCTGTGGTTGTCCGGTTCACAGCCGGCTGCACGATGCACCTTGTGACTTACAACAGTGAAGGGCTGATCGTTGAAAGGATAAGGCCTTGCTGAGACAACATTTGCTTGACTGAAGAAGCAAGGATCTAGTCCATCTCTCCCCAATAAACTTTGTCTTACCAAAATGTATATATGAGCAATCATCTTCTAAAACAACAACTTGTAGCGTCTTAGTTGCAACGAGTAAGTTATTTGCTGCGTTGTTTTCAGGTTACTACGGAATCCAAGCCAAGGTCGAAAATTGTGACATTTATCGGCAAAAAGAAAAAGCTTCTTACAATACATGATTAAACTTTCTTCTCTTTGTAGATCGCAGTTAGTTGTAACTTTGCACACAATGCTAAAATTATTAAAATCAGATTTGCGGTCCTAGATCGAAGAGGGATTTTTAGTTTCTTGCCATATCTAGACGAAATACTCAGCTGTTCACATCTTCTTACTTTAAGTGTCTGGACGTTTTTGTCATGGTAGGAGCATTTTAACTGTTACAGTGAAATTTATAGATTGTAAGAATGTGTAGACATTTTGTCTTTAAATGGAAATAACGAACATAAACTATTGCCAGATTTTAGAATAACGCATAACTGAATATGGGTAATCTTGTTCTTTATTTGCAAAGACGGAAGACAATTGACCTGTATGGTAAAAATACATTATTTTTTTGGAAACAGGCAGTACGGTGATTTTCTTGGAAAAAACTTTATCGACATATTTTTCGATAGTTAAGTCGATTAACCACATTGGAAACAGACAGTAATTCTCATAATCAATAAAATTTAGAAAATAAGCGCAGACGTGTGTCTTCTTTGCAATCCAAATGATAGTTTTTCAGACAAGCAAGGTTTAGCATTCATTTGTATTCACGTTTTTATTTGTCATAGTTGTGATCTAATTTAATATCGGTGTTGCCCGAGCCTCTTAACTTGTTTAGATTCGGTCATTGCTCATTGCCTACCTCTCCCGAGAAGAACTATTATAGGGTATATAAACCACTTTTAGTGACAACTGCAAATTATTATTTTTTGTACAGTGACATCGAGTTTCTCTTTGATTTGGAGGGACGCACATCGACCATTAGCTTATTTTGTGTAATAATTCATTATACGCTCAACGAAGCCTCTGCAAACACGGAGTTTGCCAGCCCGGGTTTCCATGACAACCGCAGGAGATATATTGGACAATGAGCAAAATAAGGGCTTCAGGTAAATTTTGAATCCCTATACGCTGGTAGATGTAAAATGATTTAGCAGCAAAGTGGCATTTATTTCGTTAATTTTTGTGATAAAGGAACGCTAGATTGTGAATTATAAGAAAATACCGAAGGTGTGCAGATCTTTTAACTGAAATTATAGACAAACTGTTGTAAACAGTGATTAAGTCTAAAATTTGTCGAAGATGCAACAAAGAAACAAGTGCCTCGAACATAATTACATCTGAACAAAATTGTGAGACTGAGTAACCATAACCCGTCGAGTAACGGCATTTCACGAGTCGTATTCCGGTGAATATGAATAATCAAGATTTCCAGAAAAGGATTTTTGAGTGCGTTTTATTTTTGCACATTACTTGTCGTAGGAATGCTTGCAACATATCAAGTACAACTGCATGTTTGTTCACAACATTGTAATCAGAGTGCAGTGCAAATTAGGTATCCACAAAAGACCCAAAAAACCATCTCATTACGAATAGGTTTTCGACAATTGGGCGTTGTAACTTTGTTCAGGAATGCACAAATTTCAATCATCCATTTCAGACAGCAGCATCAGTTTTAGGAAACGTCATAGGTCTACCTCAGTCAAGGTATCGCAAAAACAGCCAATAATGTAGGATCCCCAAGTCGTATTTGGTCACTTAAAAGAGGTGCTTACAACACCCTAACAGTGACTCATACTTACAATACACAATAATCAGAAACCAAATTCTGGATGAGGAGTTTATTGGCGCTTTTGCGTATACACCATGAAGTCATAGATTGGCTTCCACAACCTTGCTGTCCTGTTAAACAAAACTCCTGGTCATTAGTGATATATCACACGTATCTATACTTTGACTAAGTGATCAAAATTCCACATGACTAAGTGATCATCAAAAATCATGTTTTTAAAAAAGTTAGCCTTTCTCTGTGGGATTCCCAGACAACCTTTATTTTACGACTCAGAACTTGCTCGCCACCGGCGTGAACAAAATCGACAGAGAGAATGCTGTGCGACGCCAAAGTGTTTTTTCGGGGTTTAGGTAGGATGGAGTCATTAACATGCAGTGTCACTGGAGCATAACGGAAAAAGTAAAGAATGTAAAAGTTTTGAAGCTGCAAAGAATGCATACGTGTTATAAGATATCTTTTGGATTATTTAATAATTTTAAATTGTGCATCATACTAGTACACCTTTTGTAGATGTATTTTTGACATAAATGTCACTTGAGTTCTTCAGGGGTGTGAAAACCTACCAACGGCTAATTCATTTGGCAATTTACCCTACCCGAAGATTGCCAACTGTGTGAAGGAAACCAGGAAACCGGTCATTTTGATTTCAATAATGCCAAAATCAATCTTTTCTCGAAATTCGTTCGGCTTGCATAGTGTCGATTTGTGTAAAAAAACACTGAATGACACATTGTTGAATCAACTTTAATTTCTGATAAATGCCTTAAATGTTTAATTTGCGGGAGAGAGAGAGAGAAATTGATTAAGCAAACTATTTTTGATAAATATTTAGTTTATCAAGTCATTCAACGATAAACATTTAATTTAAGTGATGGGTTCTCTTCTGATATTTTCTTTTTTTCACCTTATCACTTGATTAGTCCAGGTACAACAGCGATCAGAATTCGTATAAAACTTTGATTCTTGCTTTCTGTTTATTGCATTACACTACAAATAGTTTGGTGTAACATACATCTCTTTCTTCTCGTAACACATAATAAGCAGCTTCAATCTTTCCTTTTTTTGTTTGCTTAAAACATCACAAATAGTTTGTCTAATTTAGCACTTCATAAATACAGTGTTTTCGTGCTATACGACTAAATCTGATACAGATGATCGTGCAGGTATCCAACGTGAAAATTTTGTAAATGGGTTTTGCACGAGTGCCAATTTTTTCTTGATAATTTTTGTGCTATTATTGCGCTGTCATTACGCAACAAACATGTTGTATTACAGTACTGTTACGGGTACATATACATGTATAATAATACAATTTCAGTTAATCTGACCCTGTAGCGCACATTAGGTTTCGCGTGGGTTTTCACGTACGATTATCGTATTTCGGAACATGTTATAATGCTGTTTATGGGGAAATTCTCAATTCTCAGGTGACTTGCCACTCACCTGAACGCACGCTGTTAATTAATTAGTCCTGAACCTGTTGCAACAAGCTAACTCATTTCCGTGCAAACTTTAGGTATATCGACCCAAGTAAAATTATGACTAGCTGCATGTTCAATTCGCCATCTAATTAACTGGCCAAAAGCAAGTGGTTTTTTTAAATTACATTTACGATGATTATGCAGTTCCACTGTAGAGGTCTATACTGCACAGATCCAAATACCACAATTCTAGCTAGCGAAGGTTTTGCACATTTTAACTCTTTCTTTAGGTAACAGAATTTATTTTTTTTGTGTTATCTGAACAACCAGCTAAACTAGTCATACTCTATCTGAAAGAAATTAATATACATGTGATTCACTAAAAACTCAAGATCAGGATGTGCTTTAAGGCAAAAATTTCTTTTTGATGTTGCAACATTAATAAAAACAATAAAAAGAATAAGAATTAAATTTTAGGAACTAAAATTATATCCCGCTAATTATATTAGGTTTATAAAGTTATATCTCAAATAAGTATAGTGTACTCGAGTGAGCTATTAAAATTAAATGTTACTTTGAATAAAGGCTTTTACTATGAGGTTATTATATTAATACAATTTTTTTGGCTTTTTTAATTTGTAATGCAGTAGTTCTTTTGTGCCTCTTGAACAATAATAAGATATGTTTGTTGGAAATTATTTTGTGGCCGTGAATCAGGTGATTAATAGAAGTAATAAAAATACAACTTTTGCATTTCAGGTTTCATCCATTCGAAACCAAGTATCATGGATAACTATACTTTGTCCAATGCAACAACTGAAACTACGCTTACCAGTGACGCAACCACCGGTTATTATATTGGCAAAACAATCCAAGTTTTATCGTTGGGCATCCTGACTTTACTTTCACTGTTAGGAAATTTGTTCGTCGTTTATATTATCCTTTCTCACAGCGAACTTCGTACTGCAACTAACGCTATAATTGGATGCCTTTCTACCAGTGATTTACTCAGGACTCTCCTTTGCATGTTGTTTGCTTTTCCCATCCTGTTCACCGACAAGTGGTTGTTTGGTAACGTATTATGTGTGGCAAATGGCTTCTTTAATCTGTTCTTCTCAATCTCATCGACCCTTATGGTTATGTTAATTGCACTGGACAGGCTATACGTTTTAATTAATGTTTCCAGTAACATCAAGAGCTACCTGTTTGGCTTAGTGTCATTGTGTTGGTTCATATCGTTTGCATTTAGCTTTCCGTGGTACGTGATGTCAAAGTGGTATGATGTTGATGTGTATTACAAACAAGGATACTACCATTGTATGTATATATTTCACGGAGAGGAATCGTACGAGGGCAGAGCTTTTAGTCTTACTGTAATTCTAGTTTGTTTCTTGATTCCGTTCACAATAATGGCAACTTGTTGTGTAATAATGTGGAAGACCTTTCACCGAGGCCTTATTCAGGTAAACCCTGTAACACTGCCAAGTAAATTACTGAGATTCCAGGGAGAAAGACGCACCGCCACTA
Source organism: Tubiluchus corallicola (assembly GCA_030141605.1). NCBI lineage: Eukaryota > Metazoa > Priapulida > Priapulimorpha > Priapulimorphida > Tubiluchidae > Tubiluchus > Tubiluchus corallicola. The sequence continues at coordinate 185,642 of JAQGDQ010000116.1, forward strand.
CGGTGTTAATCATGATCGCCGTTTATATAGCTTGTTGGAGTCCCTACTGCATCATGAGCATCATCAGTGCATTTACACACCTCCCTTTTACTCCTAGAACGGACACCATAGGCATGTGGTTAGCTTGGTCCAATGCTGCTTTTAATCCCATTATTTATGCAATTCGAAATCCCAACGTTTCAGAATTAATAAAGTTGGGGCGGAGAAGAAGAGGTTTATACAGAAGTAACTCCTGCTCGATCACGCCACAGTGTGGACACCAGTTTGAGAATGTGGAGAGTTGGAGGCGGGGTTCGTGGGCTTCAATGACGCCTGGTTTTATATTCACAGCTGGGAACAGAAAAGGATCTGATATGTCTACAATTACAACTGCAACGCAAATATAATTTACACCTTAGTCTGGAGGCTCAAAATACAATCATTTGACCCGATGTGAAATTAGAATTTCAGGAAACGTAATTAATTTTATTGGTGCAAATCGTTCATTCTGCGTTATTTATTTTGCAACTTTCTCAAAAGAAGTGAAGCAATTTATCATTATTTTACAAAGATTGTTTACTTAAAATTGCGAATAAAATCTCTTTTGTTTAATTTATAATTGTATAATTCATAATTATAAATTAAAATAGCGATACAAAATTTTCGAACACAGCATAACAACACAGTATAACATACACCGTACATATAATACAATAATGTATTTAACTGTGTTAAAATAATAAAGCAATAATTATTATACAGCGTAATATCTACCGACATGCACAGCTTATTTTTAATATGCAAGGTAATAAAGTGACTTCATATATCACAGTTTTCAGGAAATTTAATTTGTTAAAAGTGGTTATAATTTAGTGCTTATACACATGTAAAATGCAAGTGGCGTCACACATGAATTAACAGTGCTTGTGTCATGCTGGACGGTAGGGCAAACATATTGGCTATGCAACATCTTAATGTAGAACATTTATTACAAAATGTGATGCAGACATGCAAGCACCAGGCGCAACTAATCTTAAATAATCAGGTGCATTCAATGTAATATCAGTCACATTGGTAATATACACAAATATTAATAGCGTAAAGAGCAATAAAATATCTCATATGCACCTCATTTATATTAATAATCTTAAAAAATATGTGCAAAATGGTCGACGCAAGGCACATCTTCTGGAGCTAAGTCGTTTGTTAGAGTTTAAAAGGTCATGTATTTGATAGACATGCATGTAGCCCTCATGTTTCTTGGACTTTAGGCCACCAGTCTTAATTGCTGGTGGAGATGAGCACGATTTTTGAATAGCTGTGGATGTATGTAGACAGCGTGATGCGATTACTATAGAGCGGAGGCCATGGCGTGTTCTATGACTTCTTGTCTTGTTACATTCACAGCTTATTTATTTTATTGACAAAAGACGTTTTTTTGTTCTTATACACGTTACAAAGTTATAGGACACTTACACACCAAAAGCTTTTGCTTGCATAAACGATGTAAAATTGTCAGAGGAACAAGTTATCAGACAGAATCAAATATGCCCTAGAATACAGTTTCAGCAAATACTGTAGGCACGTAATATCACAGTAGCCGATCACAGAACTTTCGAGTTCTCGAGAATATCTTTTACTTTGACCGGGATATACGTTGCCTTCTCGCTGAAAATAAACACATAATTAGATTGTTATTGCCTTTCTCTGTCTACAAAAAATAATATACGAAATTTTAAGTAAAAAGCAGTTTACAATTTACATTGAAAAGCTTGATACGATTAACGGTATCATACATACGCGATGTCTGCTTGCTGTCGTTGTCCAGCTGTCCTGTTCCTACACATTGGGATAAATGTAATTACAAGTCCGCTGATGATAGTCAGTGTACCCGCCATGTAAAACGCAGATGAGAAAGAATGCGTTGACTCGATCATAATACCTGTACGAAAGCGTAAGTACAACATAAAAATGTATTTAAATCATATTGTATTTTAAATGTGCGGCTAGTACTGAAAATGTAAACAACCCTCGCGACTCAACATAGACAAATGCAAACCAAAAATCGTGGTCCTAGCTCAAAGCTAGGAAAAGGTGAAGCCTAAAGGAAAAAATACCGCCTACTCCATGACCCGTGAGTAACGGATCACGTATAATTGTAAATCCCACAGGAGGGCCCAGTAGTTCGTAACCCTAGCCATATGCGTTTGCGAATCATTAAAGATCTGAATGTGTCCAAAACAACAATGACGATGACTTTGACGACACATGACAGAACTGAGTCCGACAGACCACTTTTTAGTTGAAAGTTCTCTAACTCTTAGTACTTTATCAACTTTATTTAATTCATTTTTTCAATTCAGTGCAAATGATGCAACTCAATCCAATTCAAAGCAATGATATGCCATTCAACGCATCAAATGTATTATGCATTTGCAACTAGTTTTACTGAGCATTGTTAATAGCTTTCTGTCCTGATCTTGAAAACTAGAATGAACACAGTTAACCATATGGTAATCATTTGGTTATTGATGAACCTGGCTATAATAAGTACAGATATTATTAAATTTAATGCTGTTGTGAAAACAGTGACTTAAATAAAAACTGAATTAAAAACAACGAAAAATGAAAAACTTACTTCCTAAAGGCGCACCAGCAGTAAATGACAAACCAGTCCAGACGAATTGCCAGCCCACGGCACCAAGCAATTTCTCTTTGCCAAACAAATCTGCAAGAGTAGCTCCCCAAACACCAAATATAAAGCCGAAGAAGAGGCCATAGAAGCAGACAAAAATTGCGTAGTGGATAAACTCAAGTTCAGCTATGCCAATGGCTACTGCAAAACATCCAGATAAGATTGAACCAAGGTAGAAAAGATGGACGCTGCACAAGTTAAGCAACTTGGCTTGATTAATCAGGCCAGCCAATGGCCTGCCGACAATATTTGCTATACCAAACATGCCCAGCAATTTTGCAGCATCTTCTGTACTCCATCCCTGAGTCACAATGTATTCGGGAAGCAATATCAACACTGGACTATTGGCAAGGCCCCACAGAAACGTCCCCAGTGATAGTAGTGCAAATGTGCGATCGCAGAACAAATGGAAATCAAAACTAACTTTCAAATGATGAATAACACTCATATACTTTCTTTTCTCATCCATATGAGGTGCTTGTTTCATCAAAGCTCCTATAGCGCAGCCATGAAACAGAATCCCTCCAGTGACTAGCATTGCACCTCTCCAACCGTAATACATGACGAGGCACTCCAAAAGAGGGGCAAAAATTAGAGATCCCGCTCCAACGCCAGATGCCGCAATACCAAATGCAATTGGTCTCCATTTGTCAAAGTATTCACCTATTATAGCAAAACCAGCCGCGTAACTAACGCCTAATGCTCCTCCTGAAATGTTTAAGAAGTCACTAATTTCCCATTGCAAAGTTTGTGAAACACTACAGTTATGCGGTAAATTCATATCATAAGAGTGAGCCAACACGGTCTCACATCAAGATCAATTAATGGGTTTTGCGTATTTGACAAAGAATACCTTTTACTATATTTTATGAGACCGAGTTTTTGACATATTTATAAGTCAAACACACAGTAAAAAATGTATAATGCATATGTGCATTCTTGTTAGGAGGGAATCCATGCATCCTTATTTAGGAGCTTTCATCAGATTTTTAAGGAGTTCATGGCTCAAAAAAACCACTTCAAATTGGTCGAACACATGCAGATACATAGTCAGAACAATATGAACAATATATATTATGCGGTGTATAAGCCAAGGTACTTTAGCCTAGATGCCTTCACAGTCGCACAAGCCGCATGAATGTGAATACACCTAATACAGCATACCTGTTAATATTCCGTATGTAAGTATTAATTGTACCACAGATGTAGCGAAACTTGCTAGGACGCATCCAACAGCGGCAATAGCACTTGTAACGATTATTGTTCTCCTGATACCCAAAAATGACGTTATAATGCTTGCAATCGGCCCTAACAAGATTAAATTTGTGAAGAATATTAAAGGTAGCAGTTATACAATCAAAAAGTTTTAATAAAGTCGAAGAAACCTGATGCTGTTAAGTAATTAAACCCATTACTGAAAACGATTCGCTGGTTTTCTTTTACGAAAGTCATCTGTAACTTGTGTACTGACACGCGTCATAGCCTATAAAGCAGGGGTGTGCAAATTATCTGACTAGCCGGGCCACATTAAACTTTGTCGCAATTCCTGCGGGCCACAGGCAGTTTGATCAATGAGCCAAGTACAGAAAGGCCTAAAAACGATTTTTTCACATCCGACCTGCGTACATCATTACTACTACACTCAAGAAACTATTTTAGAAGTTATTAAAATTTATATTACAAACCACATATTTCTACTTTCAGGACAGATAGTGGTAATTTCATTACAATGCATATTAGTAATTTGTATCACACAGTCTGTGTAGTACAGTGACATTAAGCTACAACCGTCTTGTAAGGGTTAATGGCATCCGATCTAGTAGAAAAAACTACCGGCACTATCTTGGGGGATTGTGGCACGGACTTCAGCTGGATACACTCAATTAATCGCCCGGGCCGCACTTTCATTAGGTCGACAAATCTCTTCGCGGGCCGCACAAATTCTCTCGGCGGGCCGCAAGTGGCCCGCGGGCCGCAATTTGCACACCGCTGCTATAAAGTGTTGTAATTTTTTTTTACAGGTTTATAACAACAAAAAAGCAGAGCGTTTAACATTGAGTTCATGACGGGGTGAAATAGTGACTCAAAAGAAAACTACTACAACGTACAGGGCAGAGTTTCTCCAAAGAATGGATTGCTGTAATCTATGTGTTTTTATTTATACAAGTTGATAACGTTTTACCAAGCAATATTGATATATACACACGATTAAGGCCAAAAATAAGGTTACAGTCTTATAGCATATACGTGTACATGCATAGTTCAGGTATATGTATGTATGAACTTGCCCAAATATAAGGAAAATGAACTCAATTAAGTGACGTATAAATCAGCATAATAATAAAAATAGCTAGACAATACATGTGGAAAGTATCTTAAAAAGAGCAAACTATGTTTACATACCGGTAAAATTAATAAGTTCATAAAACAGTAATAAATAATTATTATAATTGCGAGTCTGGGTCAATAAAACTATAAAAATTCTAAAATTTAACATTATGTTCCTATGTTTCCCAACTTATATATGCGATTGATACGTGTTTTTAATGCAGAAACAATAGATTAAACCGGTGATTAAGGTGAAAAACTTTTTTACTCTTTTTAAGTTTTAGTTAAAGTTCAGTTACAATTTATTTTCTTGGCTTTCATATGTTTATCAACTTTTTACCCCACCTTATCCTACACTATAAAAAACTACTTTTTACTATATATTAAACTGTGTCATCTATAGTTCATTTTTGTGCCTTCGTGAAGAAAATACAGCCATATTTTAACAGGTAGAGCTTACTTAACCGGGTGTCCTTGACACAGAACTGGGCTGAAAATAAACTCATAGCGGCACTCCGATATATTTTAATTAGAGACTCCGTGGAAGAGCTAGTTTCTGCTCAGCAATTTACTTTATTACAATCGTTTTGGTTCGAGAAAGCACTGACAATATTATTAATGTTTTCTACAACCGAAACGATCGTAAGCGCCGAAACAAAAAGCGTAAATTTATTATTGAGTGCAGAATAGTTGCCGTAGCCGCTTATACTGGCTTCTGTGTAAACAAATTTAATTTAATCGCAAATTCAAGAAGAATGCAATGTGCGAATACAATGAAAATAGCTGGTCAACAGTTTCTGAGAGTCAATGACATAAGTGTACTGTTGCACTGAAAGATATATGAACATTTTATCTATACATTACTAAGCCATGCAGACCTGCTTCTACTTTTATAATTCAGATGTCGTATTTTCTGCATTTTGTAAAAGAGTTGCTAAAAATATTTTATTGACGCTCTTGTACATAACCAAGCTAGTATATTTTGTTTACTCCTTTAAAAAAACCAATTGACCAAAAGTTGCTCTGTACCTGCTCTCATATTTAAAAGTTTTACATGAGAATGTTTCTACCCTAATCATTAAAATAATTATTGTCCAACGTTTACAATAGATGGTGAATTAGAGGACATTCCGTGTAACTGAGGATGATAAAAGTTGCGCAAAAAATTGAGATTACAGTATACATGACTAAGAACGTTTAGTAATTATAACTGTAGGAAAAACCTAGGTCTGCTATAGAGTGTAACAGTTATATGCGCAATATTAAGTGAAGAAATGTTTATAACTGTGACTTCGTGACTTGCACGCTTAAGCTCTTACCATATGCAACCTTCCATTATATTTTATAAGTTTCTCTGCAGTGTATACTTGCTTCAAGAAAAGTTCAATTTGTTCACGCTCACAAGCTATTATTAGTTTATGTCTGTTCTATTAATAAACATTCATTTGTTACTGTAGAATCTAGGCTTACCTATCATAAATAGAAGTCCACTATTTGTAGACGCCACTAGCGCTATCAGCGATTTGCTTTTCTTAAAACTTTTTGTCCACGATACATAGTAAATTCCTGTACTGAATGTTACACCGAATATTAATAATGTATCTAAAAAAGTAGCTATAAGTACTATCCATGCCCAACCTCGATCAGTTTTCATACTCACTATGATCTGCATTCACGCGTAATCGGTCGAACATTGCCCTAGCTAGGGGCAACAGGCATACATGTGCTGCGACTTTACTCTACCCTTGAAATGAGCAACTTATTAATAGACTCAGTTCCCCATTTTCTTAGTTTATTTTTAGTGAGTTACTCGTGTACTTTTTCTCAGTCTGTGCCCTTTATTATCTTATGCACAAAACCTCAATTGCTGGTTTTGCTTTAATTTAGTGGGATGTAGACAGTCGTAGGCCTGCACTTGCATGATAACATCAAACTTTATCGACTCAAGTCGACTATGCCAAGCAGAACTCATATTTTGTCATTAGCACTTCCTTGCGCTATATAGAATTTTGTTTGTGTGTTTGTTTGCTTGCTTGTTATTTTGTTTATATGTAATTATTTATTTACTGTTTATTCATTTAGCGCCACATGGCTTAATTGTATGAGGCTCAATCAAGAAAAGTTATCGAACAAACCTTGGGACTTGCACACACATACAATCGCACGCACGCACACACCCTCTCATGCATAGAAATGAGTTTGCATATTGTTATTGTTGTGATACTGGGATTTACTAGGGTCGGAAAAATTGTTTTGCATGTGAGAATTGTGAGCCAATTCATTGTGCGTCTAGGCTGATCCCATCATCAGCCATTATACCTGTGAAAGTTAGTTATGAAGTTGAAATTGAACACTTTTAGAAAACAACTAAACACAAGATTACATGTTTACACAAAAACTGGAACACTTTTATTACAATAAATACACAGTAAAATGCACAAGTAAAATGAAGATCACAACTGTTGCACAGCACTGAGTGTGTGCCAGAGAGACAGTGTGTCCCATGAGTTGCACGACTGCACTGCCTGAGACAGAGAGTGACTAGCAGTGAAATCTAGCCAGTTTATATAGGTAGAGAACTATGCAAAAACTTGGCTTCACATATCCCATTACAGTGAAAATAGGGGAGATCCAGTGAGTTTGAATATTCACTGGACCGAACAATTGTACTAAGGGTGAGTTGAACTAGTAAAATGTTAAAGTAACTAATCAATAGATGGCAGCACCTAAAATATACAGTTACAACTTTCACAATACCTGACACTATTCACTTCTACGTATTCTTGTAAAATGTTTCGTCCCAGGTATTTATTTTAGGAATATTGGTAGATTAATTGTTTATGGTGTATTCAATAAAACCTTTTTCAGTATGTCAATAATGCGTGCGGGCTTGAGTTGTTTTATGGGCTAAGTTACCGTGTTACTTATTATATTTATTTATTTAAATATTTATAAATTAATAATTAATTTATTATGAATTATTTTATTTATTTATAAAATTATATATATTATTATAAAATTATTTATATAAGTGTGTGCGTGTGTGTGGGTGTACATATAAACAAATTCTATTTGCTACAGATCATGTATTATTATTATTATTATTATTATTATTATTATTATTATTATTATTATTATTGTTGTTGTTGTTGTTGTTGTTGTTGTTATTATTGTTGTTGTTGTTGTTGTTGTTATTATTATTATTATTATTATTATTATTATTATTATTATTATTATTATTATTATTATGTTATTATGTTATTTTACTTATGATATGCTACATTGTATAAAAATTCTATCAACCTAGCCTACGCGACTACATTATCTACTCGTCTACAGCTTCAGACAGTAATATGGATACTCCTACAGTACTTCTGTATGCTCTAAATAGATTTTATTATTCTGAGCGATCTGCACTCATAACTTGGCACTGCCTAGTTAATGTTTAGGAAAATTGCGCAAGTTATTGCAGAATGTTCGCTCAATATCTCCTAAGGCTTTAAGATATGTTCCGACATAGTATAATACAATATTGCAAAAATATATGCTTACACGTGTACTCGCGACTCAAGCATTGTTTTAGTTCTGTTTCTTCTCATTGTGTTGGCGAAGCAAGTATGCGGTTTTAATTTTTGGCATAGGCGTACCGAAGAATTTGCTTCAGCAATTAGATGTCTGTGATTTTCTGATTAGTGTTAACATTGACATTATATTTACATAAATTTTTAGATGTTTGCTTGATTTTGAATTACTGAACTCCTTATTGGAAAAAAAATCATCGACATTGACAAAGTAGACAAAACACCTTGACAGTGAGGCGCGCAATTAGAAGGTTTCTTGTCTTGTCACAATGACAACTTGTTTATTCCAGAAAAATCGTGGATTCGTGTACTCATTTTTTTTCTCTGCAGGAATTGAATAAAAATTGAATTGTTGTAGTTTATTAAAGTTTACATAACGCCACTTATCAAATTTATTATATTTATTTTGTTATAATGGTGACTCGTGCGTGAATGCTAAAAGTGAAGGCGGCGATCAAAATCTTTATTCTGCCGTAACTAAGGATAATAGTAAAGGGTTTGTGTATAAAGGCTACAAACTTTTTGAACTTTGTAAAATGGCTAATCCAAGTAAACAAGTATTAGAGACAGTTGATAATGAAGCTATTGTTGACGAATTATTGTCGCAAAACCTGCAAGAGTGCATAAAACTATCTGACAAATTAGATAGCACCGAGGAAAACATTGAGCAACTTTGTAATGCAGATCTGAGTGGTACTGAGTCTGCTTGTATTACTGATAATATGGAAGACTTTATTATTAATAAAAATTACGAAACACTGAAAGAAGGTAAAAAATTGGGTGTAGATGAGGATGAGCTGGAAAATGAAGCTAAAAGTCAAGACTCTGATGAAACTAAAAGTGCTGGTGAAGAGAGTTTAAAAGAGAAAGAAAGTGAAAAAGAAATAGTAGAGGATGAATCAAACTTAAAGGAAAGGGAATTGCAAATGACAGAAGAGGAAAAAGAAAACTTTCGGCAGCAGGCTCAAATTTACAAGAAAACCGGAAATGATTTGTTTAGAAGTGAAAACTATAGTGATGCAATGAACTGTTACAGTAAGGGTCTACAAATATGCCCTTTGTGTTTCGCTAAAGATCGAAGTATCATGTACTCAAATAGAGCCGCTTGTCAACTTCGACTGAATAAAAAAGAGCAAGTAATTTTTGATTGTACAAAGGCGGTAGAGCTTAATCCTTCGTATCCTAAATGTCTGCTGCGGAGAGCTCAAACCTATGAGTCTCTAGAAAAGCTAGATGAAGCTCTGGAAGATTACAAGAAAGTTGTTGAACTTGAACCTAGCAATAGGGAAGCTATTGAAGCTTGCATGAGGTTGCCAGAAGAAATCAATATCCGGAATGAAAAGATGAAAACTGAAATGTTAGACAAATTGAAAGATTTGGGGAATTTAATTCTGCGTCCTTTTGGAATGTCCACTGATAATTTTAAGCTTCAACAAGATCCTAATAGTGGTGGTTATACAGTGCAGTTTAATCAGTCTCCACCACAGTCTGGTGGACCAAATGGAAAATAAATTGCTTACACTCTCCTATGTGTTGCATGAAGATCAAAGCTGCGAATGTTATATAAATGTGAAGATTATACAAAGTGTGTTATTAGTATTAATACATCTGATAAAGCAGATGCAGAAGCAACGAGGCAGCATAAGACGTTACCTTTACAGTAGCTCATTTCCATTATATGTGCAGTTAATTCTTTAAACAAACCTTTGTTAAATTTAAGTAAATATAATTATAATTATGCTGGAAGCTTGGGGTTTGATTTTTGAATTACTATTCTTGACTTGTAATAAAAGGGTAGGTTTTAAACTTACATTTCTGTAACTATTTGAATTTAACAATAGACTTAATCTAATGTGACCGCTAGTCATCTAGGCCTACCCAATAAAATTATACCATAATTAATGGATGGTAATTTTTTTCTTTTAGTAAAGATCTGAATATAGCATTTCGATATTTAGTTTGCTCTATTTACTTTATTAGTGACTTTCCAATTTGAAGTTGCATGTATACGAATCAGGCCATATTTCAGGGTATGACAGTGTAATTTAATACAAATGAATTTAAGAAGTACATATAATTTACTGTTCGAATTTTTATTGAGCATAGCATTCAACAAACAAGAGCTACACAATACACATACAACTGATGTTACTTATTCAAGTAATAACTGTGACCAACTTGGAGACTAGTCTGACAGGTCCTTTAAAATCAACTGTAAGGTAACACTCATGCAAAAAAACTTAACAATAATTGTAAAACAGATGGATTCGGATTTTCAATAAGAATGTCCATTAGATACAAGCAAAGAGCTGTATAAATAAAATACACATTGAATGGACGGCTGTACTGTTAATACAGGAATGTTCAAAAATATCACAACTATGTTTTATTTTACTGCACAATATTATAAAATAACGTTTGTAAAATAATGTTTATACTAATCTACACTTGCTGAAAATTTGTATAAAACTATAGCGAACAATGAACAAAAAAGGTTTTATTGCACAAGGGACGGATGAAATATTGACTAGAGACCATACTGTAACTGCAAATAATATTTTGGACGGATAGTTCGACAATATTCAGAGATTAGTATGCTGCATTAGTGAGACATTAATTGAAGTTTCTAACTAGTAATAAAATTTGTCTTCTCTAGGCTTTCCAAAATTAATTACAATACTAGCATGCAATATTTTCTGTAGACATCAATCGTGCGACATTAAGTATAAACAGTTTTTACCTATATTCTCTATAATAGACCGATTTTGGGACTTGCCTTTACATAAGCTACAATGTGCATTACATGAAAGTATAATACCCACACACAACAATAAAGGCAGTAAAATGACCCAGAACAAAAACTTGTTACAATAATGGCTAAATGCAATCTCTGCACAACACCTGATTGAAAACACGTAAAAATTTAGAACTCTCAGCAAATCTTAACTGAACACATGTAATAGATGCCATTACGCCCATCAGTAATAGTTAGGTATTTGTCTAGCACAACAACTTAAAATAGACAGATATAATAAATGAATGAAGAGTTCACCTACTCATTCAAGAAAATAATAATAGTGTCAGATTAATTCATGCATATTACGCTGATATTTATTTTTTTACAAATCTCTAATTCGTACAAGTGTCGTAAATGACGTTTGTAATGTCGACCTAGTGTAAACAGATATCACAAGTTAAGCCCTCTTAAGCTCTACAATAATAATAATAAACCTATAATTATATAACAACCATATAATCAAGCAATATACAAAAAGAATAACCATATAGTTCTTAGTGGATACTTACTTGTTGACTAGTTTAGATTAATTACATATTTTGGTAATTGATAACGCTAATGTTTTTATTACTAGAAAACAATGATTGTTATGGCTGAGATACTTACGGAAGTATACTGCAAAACTTTCAATGCGGTGTGAGCACACCAAAAATATATAACACATCTATATAACAAATTATTATACTAATAGCAGACCAGTGTGTTTGCTAAAAGCTTTTTCATTTTTTTTATTGTTGTCACAATGCTGTACAACATTTTGAAACCGTTGAGTAAAAACTGTATATCTCAGCTCACTACCTCAAGCTTTGGTCGTCTGGAATGCGTGAATGGCAGCACAGTCAAGAAGTCAGTGCCTTGAGTAAAGGCATTTTTGTAAGCTTATGATTGAAAACTCTGCTTCCCATTCTTCATAAACATCTTGACACTTTCCACTGCTTGCAACAGGGTTTTTGAATGGCTTGTGCAACACATTCATACTATACAGTTAAAATGATTAAAGCTGCAATCAAGATACCGTCAGTATGTTATTTAACACTGACTTGTGTTTGATATCAGCAACCTCCAGCAACTTTGGACCCATTACGGAATACAAGCTTGTGACTAGATGTTCAGTTGCCCCTCTCAGTTCAGAAGTGCCCGTTACTTTGATCTGATTAAGTAAATCCCAGAGAAGCGGCAGGGCATATCGACTGACAAAGTTTTGCTTGTGAGGATACAGTTCTGTTGCAATTGCTGTATTAAAATAATAAGTATTAGAAATGATTATTGCATAAAATAATACAATTATTGCTGCTGCTGCTGCAGCGGCTTTTCAGACTGACGTGCATCCCTACCAATTATGAGCGACATGCAAACAAACATTGCCAATTACAAAGATTTAATTTTTATGTTATTATGAACTTATTGCAAAATCATACTACTAATGGTTTACAATAAATTTTAACAATTAAAGATAAAAAAAAAAAATATCAGTTTACAAAAGTATAATTTAACTGCAATGCATGACCATGATTTAACGTTTTACAAATTAAATAGTTAAATATGGAAATACGAAGTTAAACAGTCCCTTAGACTTGAGAAAATTAGAATGATTAGTAACATTAACACATTCTATAAATAAGCTTAGAAAAATGTCTATATTATCGAGAAAAGGTATTAAATGGTCAGACATAGACAAAGAGCATGTTCTTATGTGCCAAGAGTCTGTATGGGAGAATCATGAACTTGAATACAAATTTCTTGTTTCTGGCAATTCAGCAAAGGAGCAAAAAACAATAAACAGGCATTTCAAACAGCCTCTTACTGATATAGCAATTAGTTACATAGTCGGTCTGGTAACAGGACCTTCATACAATACCTTCATAATATAATAACACGACGTTCATTATACGAAGTTTTCAAATCGGTCAGCGGAAGCAAGTGTAGAAACTGCTCCCCTGATCACATTTTTGAAAACTGGCACCATTTTTTAACTCTTTAGTTCACTTGCGAGATAAAAGTCGAACCTTTTTTATTTTTTTAAATTGCATGGCCTTGGAGGAATTTTCTGGAGTTATTACTTTATCTGACAAATAAGCGTGCATTGAAGTGTTTTTGAAATGAGCGTGCATTTATGCAACTCATTTGTCAAGGTTGACTGAACCAAGGATCAAATTGCCCCAAATTTGATATTATAAAACACTTTATAGTGTTTCATTTTAAATACAAAATAACAAAACTGTACCTTGCTTGTGTTTTGATTTTAAACACAAAATTAAAATGTATGATCAATGAATAAAAAATTATGTGGCCTTTTTATATGCTTGCTCCCCCTAACTTTAGAACCCGGCTTTGCCCCTCGTATCATTCATATCTCACACTGTCTATTATGTTTATTTGTGTTATGCCGTAGTGCCTGTGTTGCCCATGCTCACAAATTGTAGTGCATTTCAAAACCATGCTATGAGTGCATATGTACATGGAAATATAGTGAAGGCATTTTAGGAAAAGTATCATACTACATACTAAAGAGTTACAGTTGGTATAGATTGTTGATTTTTTTATAGCTTTGCTGGGACCCGTAGTAATGTAGTACCAGGACCTGAAAGATTAGTATCGAGCTTTGACAATAAAAACAAATTGTCAAGCCTATCAAGTGAAAAATGATGGTAAAAGAACTAAAAATTGCGACGTACCTGCCACTCTCATAACCATCGTAGGTTTTCCTTTTGGATTACCATACTGTGCCTGATTTGCAAATGGCTGTAAAAGTGTTGAATATTCTGCAACAAAAATTAGTTAACTAAAAGTTTCATATTGTTACGAAAAGAATTATAATAAGGAAATTAAATGTGGCGATTTTTTGCATGTAAAACAGAAATAAACTTTTATCTTTTCAGCATTTTCTTTAATAGATAACTCAATTAAGCCAGGCTGTCTTTCTTGTAAATGCTAACAGACTTCTTATCAACATGTTTTGTTTACAATAAACCACCATGCTTTGCATTATTAATGATTTGCATTTAAGATTTAGTGTAAGTCATTGTATATGACTTGGCCCCATTACTGTTCTCTTCAGCAACCTTAAAAATCTTCTGCTGTAGCAAGAAGCAAAATTAAAAGTGTGGTAATGATCTACAAATAATTGTAACAGTCTGAAAATGGCTCAGTAATTACAGAAACACATATACCAAGCAATTATCTACTAGAAGTAAATATTCTGTATCAGAAAGCAAATACAGATCGAATCAAATTCTTACTTTCAAACTCGAATCCAACTGAACTTCACAATTTCGAATACAAAAATTGAATTTGAATTCACTTGAAAAATTTTTGAATAAATTTTCAAATCATCAATAACAAGCAGTCTCGCAAAGATCATGCATATTGCTGAATCTTGTTCTGCAGTAAAAATACTCATATCCGTATAAAAGTTGTACATTGAAATTGCAGCAAATTGTGCTGATTGCATGCTGTTTCAAAGGTTTTAATAATAAGAACGTATGTAGTTGAAGTTGTGAATTATTCATATTGATAATTTTATGTTCGAATGAAATACTCAAATTAAAAAACTTGTTTTAACTCGAACGTTCGATGCTCATCCGTAGTATCTACCCGCATGAGATGCAATGAGTGCTTGCCTAAATAATGTTAAGTATTATAGGTGCTGGAAAAACAGATATAATGTTTTTGGCCTTTACAATGCTTCTGATTTAGCAAATAACATAAGCTGTTATAGCAAGTTAAGTAATCCTTTTAATATAAGGCTTACGTAGTACTGAAACTCCAAACTTCACTTACCCTTTCCACATTCTGTTAGTGTACCTAACAAGAGAGTCATATTACCTAAATTGCTCATTAGAAGATCTAATACATCCGATGCAGTTGACTCAATATTGGTGTTTTTAGATGCCAAGCAGAAAGTTAACGGCCCAACTACTGCACTTATGACTGGCTGAAGATCATTGTTTAATAACGGGATCATCTGTTGAAGAGTCTGCAGTGCCAACAGATTGACTTTGCTGTTCGTGTCACTTAACCTTGGCACAAGCTTGTCGAAGATCTAAAATAAGAATAAGTACACTTAATATTATTAATGTGCAGCAGCAAGTTTAAACTATATGTGAAACAGTTACACTACATAAAGGATAATAAGCCAATTGAAGTGAAGCTGCTGATTTGTCTGCAGTGTTTAGTTGTTTTGATAGCACTATGAACATTCGACACTGGCATTTGTTATTTACGTTAAACTTACCACTAATGCATGCTTAATTAAAGTATTATTTTGCAGTATTTTGAGTACATCAAAAGCGATTTAAGATTACCACAAAAATTTTAGTTATTATGGTCTAAATCTCTAGAAGCTTCAACACAGTTAAGTACAAATGTCAACTTTCCATATGATAAAATTCTGGTTTATGCTTAGCCATACTTTCAGACACGTGTACACAGAAATACGAAATAATCAATAACTAAAACTAAAGTCCAGTAACATTTAGTCTTATTGTATCACTTAATGGTTAACATTTGAAAACATATTAGATACTTCTAGGACATGGTAAAAAATACTTAAATACAGCTTAAACAACTCGCTATTGCTTGGTGTTTAAGTTGAATCAAGTCTGACCTCAGAAAAAATTTAAATTAAATCTGTTATATTTATTAATTCAGACCTTAACAACATCTGTAGAGATAATGTGAGGTTTTTCATTGCACACTTGTTGAAGTTTTTCCATTCCTTCACATTTTTGTCTCCAGTCCGACGAACCAATTTTGTCTGTAATATCTTTAGTGATATTTGAGCCTTCTATTCGACCTGCGGGGCGCTTTCTCACACTTGGCTGCTTCTTAACTGGTGCCTTTTTAATGACCGGTGCTCTAAGAAATATCATATTAGTAAATCCCACTCATAAATTCAGAATTACAGTATTTTTAATAGAGAGCTAGTAAGTCAAATCTTGGTTGAATATTAAAAATCATTTAGGCACTAAATTATTTAGGACATTTCAAATTATTTTACATTGATATGTAAGTAACAGGTCTTGAAAATCTGTTCCTTTTCTTGTTATTTTTTAAATGTTCCGCACTTTTTGTTTTTTTAATATTGATGATGATACCTAAACATTCTCAACTATATCGTTCATTCATTTAAATAAGTAAATGAATAAACATCTCATAAAAGTTTAAAATGCCAAAAGCAAAGCAAATGTTACCTATGCTCTTCTTGCTCTGGAGAGCCATCGGAGCCGTCATTACTCGTGTCATCCCCTAGACCCTATAAAAATTCAAATTACTGTGAGTGTGAGGAGCTACAACCAAAGTACTTGAAAAAGTTTTATAAAGCATAGTTGGAGTCTGTTTTTTAGATAACTTCTATCTTTTGTTATGTGATCACATAGACACTCAGTCATACCACAGGGCCATATTTACCAATAGGATAAGTGTTTAGGCAATCTATTTTCCCTACGCACCAAATTTTCAGGAGTACCAAATTTTCAAATTTTTAGAGGCCCAGAGTTAAAAAATCTAGTTCTTATAATTCTTCTTGGAAAAATTCGCATCCTTTCATGTTTCATATGACTAGTTTTGAGCATGCATTCAGAGTATTTACTGAACCATATTTATTGTTCGTCACTAAAATAAGTAAGCAAGCTTCAGTCAAGTAGCATTCATTAAAGTATTTATAGTTCCCTGCCTAGTGCAGATGTTAAAACAACAGGAGATAGGTGGCATATGGTGATTTTGTCAATGTGCAGCAAGCAGAGTGATGTTATAAGAGTTAATATTATAGCAATCTGTTAAATTACATTGTAGACTGGAAAACATAATTAATATTAGCAATGTAACATGTTCCTGCAGTTGTGTTAAATATCTGATTGAAAGTGTGTAGAGGTCAGCAAATTTTTCTGCCTTGTTTTTCTTGGAGGTTGTCAAAAATTTCAGAGGCATAGATCACACAGTATAAATGCAATCAAATCCCAAACTACATGTGGAATACCAGTAGTGACAACAGTTCATATAAGTGCCTTATAACAAACAAGTATAGTTTGCATAATTAATGTATAAAAGGTACTACCATATTGCACATAGGTGCACGATCTGTCTAGACATAAGCACTATGCAAATATGCATGTAATTAACAATAACTACATAGGTATGGCTACTAACACACCATAAGTTATTGTGAACTACTTTCATATATAAAAATCCATAATGGAGATGGCCAGGACAAATTATCCGCCTAGAGTGTAGTTATAACTTAATATGCCCTTCTCTGCAGATTTAACTATTTTATTGCTTTTTATTTATTTATAAAGTGTTGCACAGCCAAGACTGCTACTTTGCTCTACTGCAGAAATTGACATAAATAAGCAACGTACAAATAAAGTCAAAGTTGATTTTTTATGTAAAACAAAATGCCAAAGTGAACCGACCCATATAAAATTCTGATATTTACTGCTGACT
The DNA here is from genome assembly GCA_030141605.1 of Tubiluchus corallicola. Classification (NCBI taxonomy): domain Eukaryota; kingdom Metazoa; phylum Priapulida; class Priapulimorpha; order Priapulimorphida; family Tubiluchidae; genus Tubiluchus; species Tubiluchus corallicola. Next base: position 203,466 of record JAQGDQ010000116.1, read on the forward strand.
TAAATGAAAAAATCACAAAAGTGGGGCACTACTAAAAGAAATTTGATACACTGACACTGACACTGACAAAGTGACATTGCTGCTACTCAAGACAAATCTTTGTGGAATACAATTTACTTAAAAGTTATTCAAAGCGGCAGCTGAAGAATACAACAGTTAGTTAACAGCTTTCATTTTCTCAGAAGTTACAGCTTTCTATGAGTATCTGACAGCTTACAAAAGCGAATAAAGTTGAGAACAAACAGATCACACACCTTGGCTCGAATATCATTCACTTTATCCTTAACATTTCGTATCTGTGTAGGATTTAGATACTTTTCCAAGGCTTTCTCAAACTCAGGATGATCCAAGAGTAAATACAATATCTTTTTTGCATTTGCCCTGTGCAAAGACATTAATCTAATTATTAATTTCTACACAAACCAAAAATATACGTGAAAGTAAATATGCAGTATTCCTACATACAAATCCAAATTTCATGAAGATTAACTAATTCTTTTGGATGAAAAGTCAGTTCGAGAAAATTGTAATGACTGTAATTACTACAGGCATTTGTAATTATATCAGTTGTAATGACTGTGCTGCCAATTATTCTGTGGTGTACAAAAAAAAACTGAAGAGACGAAATAAAAGAAAGAAAATTACGAATACTTGCTCCAGTAAGACCGACAACTGGAATTTTGTCAAATTTACATTCTTGTGTCGCCTGCCAGGAGGATGTAACAATAAAAATCATTTTTCATAGCACTCAACTCATTGAAGAACTGATACTGCTGTTATGTACTTACAAATACCCTTCCATTATTAAACTGTAATGTGCAACACTACATTTTGTAGAAATTATTCACATTTTGTGAACCTGAACAAATTATTAACATTAACAATATGGCATGCTTAATTGGTGAGACAACCATGTATGTTAAACAGTTAATAAAAATTCACAATAACATAGGGATAATTCTTAAGAACAAGCTCCTTGTGGTGGGGGACAGGCCATTTGGTCACAGGAAAAATTGAGCACTGTCTCACTTGAACACAAAAAATTTGGCACCAGCACCAACATCGCTCAAACATAGGTACATTATGTCTCTGTTGAGCTACAAATCAGGCTGCTTAATATGAAACTTTTATGGCAATCCACGTCTTTTGTTAGGGTGGTAATTACCATGTAACTTAACATGGCTAAAGTTTTTGTAAGAAAAGAAAACTACAATTGTGTAGTTAAAACTGGAAGCAACTATAATCAACTCACTCACTTAACGTATGTAAAAACACTGCTGATGAGTGCATAATATTATCACACATTTCGTAACTGAATCGCAAGAGACATACAGCAAAAATTCGTACAATTATAATTGTACCATGCATCATTTGGCTCATTAATTTCGAACTGCAGTTTGAGCAGACTCTAAATTTTGAGGTGAAGAGACGTTTTAACACGCATATTTCCGAGGTATACTAGCTATTTTTAAAATAAAATTTGTCATATTTAAAAAAATATATGTGTAAACTTGTGGTATCTTTGGATTTATTCATTTTAAGAACTGCACATAATAGTAAAGAAAGTGCAGAGTCAATTGATTGGTTTTACTTTCTTTCTCATAAATTACTGCATAAGTTTAATACCAATCTTAAACAAAGCGATGATTCTTTTATGACAGTGTATCACTAGAATATCAACAAACAAAAACAAAAATTAGATGCAACTTTAAAATTGATTTATGCACACATATCCATGCTGAAGTGTCCCCGTGTCCAAATGTCGTGTGCCCTAGTCTCCTGAGCCCAAGTGGCTGTGCCCAAATGTTGGGTATCCCTTGTTGAGATGTAGCTGATTCATTAAAAAGTCCTTAAATCATACCTTGTTTCTTGAGACCCATCGACAGCAAAAGCAGCTACTGCAGGAATAACCCTGTCCGTTAGATCCTTCTGACCACTTAGCACTTTAGCCGCTCCCAAACGTTCAATTAGGATTGCCAAGTATTTACTGGTTGTTGTTTTAACATGGCCATTTTTATGGCTAAAAATACCAAAATGCAAAGTTGTATTATTTATACGAAATATTGAACCCTGGTGGCAGATAACTGATGAAACAGCTCTTAATTATTATAAAGTAAAGAAGCAAGAAGATCATTTATCACTTCTCTGAAGCACAGAAGCAGAATGTTGAATGAGAGTTTACCTTTAATACTTTCTTCAGTAATTTTTTTTCTTAGAGTCAAGTTTCCAATAACAGTATAAAAGCCCTTTTGCAAAGATCTCTTATCATGAAAAACACAATTATCATGGTTAGCGTCATGTGTAATAGCATAGCACGTAACACAATGTGTTAACTTTACCACAAAACCAAAATACTTACAAAGCACCACCAAGTATTAATGCTAAGACAGCTCTCTGTGGTGAAACTTCATCTACCATAACAGCCAATGCATTTTCTGATTCATCGCGAATGAATGCATTGCTCTCTCCGTTCTTTTGTAATAAAATTTTTGTGGTCATATCCAGATCCTAAATTTTCCACAAAAAATATTAAAAGAAATGAAACTGTTATACAAAATTCATTTATGTATATGTTCATGTAGACAAGAAAAGCTTTGAAAATTATGCCCTGAATTCCATAGCAATCAAAGTCAATTTTGAAGCATGCATTGCCTGCCTTGAGGCAGAAAAAAATCATTGTTTGTTATTGACATTTTACAGCAACCTGAGGAAGCTTGCAATTTTAAGCAAACTTCGCTAGCAAAATTTTCTAACTTGAGACAATTACTACCAGATTATTAGACATAATTTCTGCCGATAAAGCGAGATCTTGGTATTGGAACAGGAACAAGAACAAGAAGGAGAAATTCCACGTGAAATAAATATTAAAATCAATCAGCCACTATTATTATTGCTATTGCTGGTACAAGGCACTGCTCGGTTGTATTGATATGACTAGAAGAACCTGGTGTTACCTGCTACTGTACCAAAACAAACTCGTTTCTATAGCTTTAAGTTACAGTAAAAAAAGTGAAGAAATAAGAACTGACAGAGAAAAATATAAAGAAATACATATTACAGGAAGAGACATGCCTTACTGTAGGCAGGTAACATAATTATATAAAGAACAAATGTACAAAGTTGCCTAGACAGTAAATGTAAACCGTCAGTTTACTGTATGGTAAATAATCAATAAGTAAAAATTGCCATTTTCAAAAAAATTTTCTGAACAATTACAGAATAATATTGCTTGGATTAATGTTTGAGTATGTGCAATTGTAAATCAATATCATCAAGGAATGAAGTGAAAAAGTTTTACTTTTGAGTCATAATGGAGTGGCAAATAATTATTATAATGCATTCTTATTAGTCTAATCAATCACACACCACTTTCAAGGTAAAAGTTATAAAACAGTCCAGTGAAAGAGAATCGATTAAAAACACTATGTACAAGCTTGTACCATAAAAATCATTAAAAACAATATTCAACCTTTGGTTAATATTTAACATAAAAATTAAGCAATTTCTAGCACCACTTATTAGAATGTGTAAGAGTTAGTAAAATCATTACAACAACAAAAATTGTTATTACTAAATATTCTCTTCTAAAAATGTTAATTGAGCAATATTTTTGTGAATAAAAAAATCAGTTACATTCATTCCTTTTTTGTCATCATATTATTTTAAAAGAGTTCTGAAGGCAAAATACAGTTGGTGACAAAATGTAGTTTAGATATTCCTGATAATCATATCATATTTAAAAACTGATAAATAGCTTTGTACTCCCACAATTAAGTTGTATTCATTTTGACACGACGTCAGTGGTATCTCTAGTGTCATTAACAACGCATGCACAATTGCGCATGTGTGGTAAAACAAATAAAATGCTACTATATCAGTTTTTTTTCGCTGAATTTACACAAGTTACATGAAACTACTATCACAGATGGCCAAAAACAATTTTTTAATATATCGAATAAGGAGGCAATCAATTTGCTTGTGAAAATGTAACTCTATGGAAACTATATGATATCTGTAGTCTAGCTTGCATGAACAATAGGCGTGCAGAGTTCGGGAAATCAAATCATGCTGCAAATTCCTAGCCATAATTTTCTAGGTTATGTGTAGAGTAATCAAGATAAATAATTAACCTTTCTAGCTAAATTTCACTAAAATTACATTTAGTCTAGGTTAGCTGTAGGACATTCCAACCCTATAGTTTTTTGGCACGAGACTGGATTTTAGTGGTAACCTCCCTTTCTCCACATTTTGAAAGATTTCTCCTGAATTTCCACCAACTGTTGCTTCAACGTAAAAATTGTACAAAATGCAATCGCAGTGAGAACACCTCTTCCCCTTTAGCAAAACAGAAATACCCATCTGTCATACTAGATTAGGTGAAAAAAAATTGGAAGCAACATGTAGTATAGGTGCACGACTGCACCAAAATTATATGACAGTCAAATTTTGGACTACAAGCAATATTTTTGACTTAAAGATTTAAAGATTTTCTTTTTGGAACCTCATTTGCACATTTGAAAAAATGCCACAACGGTTTTTCCTCTAAAAATGTGGGGAGCCACTCTTTTAAAGGGTTGAAAAGTGCTAAGTGAAAGGCATTTCTTTTCAGTTTTCTTTTCCTTTTGAACCTCATAATAAGTCAAACAGTAAACCTGCCTGCTCAGGCTCAAACAATCGTCGGCAAAGAGCAGGGAACAAACTCTGTCATGCTGTTTCGCTGCCCAGTTTACTTATCATTGATCAGTCGATCATACCTAAGAATCTACTGTATCATACAATTTTATCTGTGTAAAAAACAAAAAATGATCCCATTTGCCCTATTTGTCAGAAGAATTGTTTGAATGGCACAACAAGCACAAGGCAACCTGGCAGTGAAACATTTAATAAGCAGAAATGATCAGAAAACAGAAAGTTAACCTCACTGCAATAATAAAACAATCCAGCATGAGATACTGGTGACATCATGCTAAAACTTTTGCACACTGTACCTAATATTTTATATAATATTAATATATATAATATATTATATATAATATATTGTTTAATATAATATTTTAATAATTACTAATATTTAAGTTTAGTTTAAATTTTATTTATTTTTAGTGGATTTACAAATATATACTAATATTGATTTCATCTATAAAATACAGTGCTTTGAAGTAGACGTGGACAAAGCTACAACTTAAGCTTAACATTAAAAATGAAATTCAGCGCAGCTTTTAAGGCATGGTTATCCCATGCTTCACACATACCTGTGTATCTGAATTTGAAAATGTGAGACCTTTTCTAGTTTTAAATTACCAGATAGATTCAAATAACACTTAAAAGTGTTCATATGAATATTAAATTAGAAAAAGTTTGATATTAAAAAAGTAATGCATTAATAGAATTTACTTACCAGGTCCATTTGTTTGTGCAAATTTCGATACATATCTGCCAAACAACCCATAGCCACCCGTGAAACTTGCGACCGTAGATTTTTCACCTCATTTACAACAGCCAGTATAACTGTATGTAGCTGAGCATTGACAGTATCTGGACTATTCACAGAAAGCCTTTGTATTGCTTGTAACCCATCAACCTTTGGCTCCCTAAAATTGGAGCACTGTGTCTGTTATCATATATAAGTTTCGTGACTTAACTGTCTTTGTAAGGCATGTATAACTGTAACTTACATTAATTAGTTACTTATATAGTAAATAAATTCATTTATATTTACTTGAACTATAACTTGATACTTAAATAGACTTAGAAAATCTACATTATCAGACTTGTTAGAGAGACAATGACAAGACTTTTTTGATGTGAAAAAAGCAAAACTAAAAAACTAGTATAAAGCTTTATCACTACATTTGTGTTTACTGTGTTATTATTAATAATTGAATTTGATTACAAGAATTTTACAATATAACAGTAGCTAGTTTCCTAGGCATAGTGAATATTTGCTGCCAGGAGTCTTTCATTTGCTGCCCGATGTCATAATTAATGTCCGAGGTGAAGCCCAATTGTGTTATTGATGCCAGAGGGTTATAAACGAAAGACCGAGCGATGCAAATATTCATCTTGCTTAAGAAGAACAACATTATTACTCTTATTTCTAATACTAACTTGATACTTAATTTAAACAGAATAGATTTCTCTTTTGGAAAATGTTTCTCTTTCTCTCTCTTACTATATATAAAAAAACGTATTTTAGTTATTGATGGATAAGCAGGCTAGCAATCACTCTCTTGTACATGCACAGCAATTTAAATCTATGAATACAATTTATTATTAATAAATTCAGATAAGTAAAGATCAAACAATGAAGTGAGTGCAAGTTACACACATTAGTGACAGAATACCATATTAAATATCATTAACAAAAATGATATTAACATGCATTAACTTCTTTTTTCACTAAAAAAGTCTGGAATCAATTTAGAATAGTATTCACTCAAGCCCTGGTCATCTTTATGTCTTTTTGGTAAAATTTCTAAAATCTGACAACTAGATAAACTGGCATATATATATCTGCCTATAGGTATCTCCATCTTACACAACCTGTTCCAGTAAAAAATGAGAAGAAATAAATAAAATAAAACCAAGTACCTACCATTCAGAAGAACTAAGATTGGCTAAAGCTGTTTTAATCAGTTTTTCAGGATTTGTAATTTCCTTGTCTTTTGCAGATGTTAACTCTAACGATGTTTTGACATCACTGTAACGAAAACGGTACAAACAAAAGTCACAAAGTGCTACAGGGAACAAATGCGACTTCACGGCTAATTTCTCCTAAACAGATCCTATAAGTTTTAAATAGCAAAAGTGCTGTTAAGCCAAAAATTGTGGGAATATCATATTCAACATTTAAATCGTAATAAACGACACTGATCAGCACAACTAGATTCTCGTTAAATCCAATAACGAGAGTTTTACTTACTCTTTGCTTTTTGGGAGTTGCCCATTTGCTTGAACTGAGCGCCTAAGAGATTTTCTTCTTTCCGTTCCTTCACTCTCAGTTATGCCTGCTATAAAATTAAAGAAAGAACTATATACAATGTAAAAACCAGCCAAAATATCAGTTTCATGCAAATCACAATCCAGAATTAAAAACAGAATATATATTATCAGCTGGAATATTTGCAAAGGTCCAAAAATGTAGAATATCACTTGTAATCTTTTCTGCAGTCTTATTTTGTTTTTAGAGTTGAAACAATAATCACATTTGTACTGTCTGCTGTATGCTATGTAATAGTATTATAGCCAGAATGTTTAATGATAGAGCATGTCCTCATGTTTTAATGCTTGCATAACGTTCAAGAGCAATATAAGTGGACCCACACACACGTAGGGATATTTGCTGCTCATTTGTTACATGAAATATAATGTTAAGCTATCTGATTTATCTAAGCTGTTTCATCTGGAGAGGCACTTTCACGGTTTGACCAATTTGCCCTTATAAAAAGTGGCAGCATGTCCATTCACCTTTATGTATTTTTTCCACTGACACCAAATCAACTATGCCATGTAAAGTTTCTAACTTTCAAGCTTTACAGTTTAGTTTCCAATTACTCAGCTGATCACTGCATTATTGCTCATCACAATAAAGACAAAAAGTGTAGTGAACGTAATGTAGAAGTAGCAAAAGCTATTATTGTTCACAACAGATTACCAAAAAAAGAATCTTGAGCAGCTTGGTAATCTGCAGTCAAGTAATACATGGCTAAAGACTCCATAAATAACTAATCCTAATGGTAATCTGTGCATTTACTTTAGTACAAATTGCTTATAAAACTTCTGGATAATATTCTGACAAAAAAGTTAATCAATTCTGAACTTTAAGGTCACCTAAGATACAAGCTTTATTTTACCAGCAAAGGATTGTTTAATACCTTCAACAGGAGCCTTAGAAGGCGAGTGAGGAGATGACATCTGAATTTCCTGTGATTTCTGTTGTTTTATGCCTACAGGTTTTGTCACAACACCTTGAACAAATGAAGAATAAAAGCAAAAACCATTAACAAGACAAAAAATGGACTACACTCAACTCAGATTAGTTTATTGCAGTTCAAGATATGACACAAGACTAAGAAAGGTAGGTGGGCGTACTGTCGAGAAAAATGCAGAAATACCAAGATCTGGAAAATTATTGTCACTTTTTTTTTCTTGAAAATTAGAAAGGGAACAGAATAAATAAACTCAAGTGCTACGAGTAAAAATCTAGTTCACACTGTGCATAGTTTGCACAGCTTATATAAGTGGATGAAAACAAAAGAAGAAAAGACAGTTTACCATTAGCAGTTGCAAATGTTGTGACACCAACAGGAGAAGACTGTCTGGGCGCGTTAACTTCTAAGAGTTTGTGGTCTTCGAGCTCCACTGTTTTCACAAGTTCACCTTGTACAAATGCATGACAAGTGACAGTTAAATACAAGCACAATAATAAAAATAATATTATTGTGACGACAAAATAATAAAAATTGCCAAGCCATAAGTATAAATATAATAGATTTAGGTCAGTCAATAGGCAAACAAGAGAAGGGTGCAACAGTTCAGGAAAGAAAGGCTTTCTGGATGATGTATTCCTGGACAGAAATTCAAACAGCATGGAAGCACATAAACGAATCTTGTTTTTTGGAGGAAAGAATGTAGAAAATGAAAAACTGGGACTATTTAGGCATTTTTAATGTCCGCCGACCTGCAAAGCAAGTTGGATAAAGAAAGAAAGAAATATTCGAGATACTACTTTCACCAAGTAAAGATACATAATAGAGCCTTACATATTTAAAAATTCAAAATCCCCAAAAAATATTAAACAGACTGAAAGCTGAAATGCGTAGAATACTAAAGAAACATTATGAGCTTGTAACAACTAAGACAATATAACCTATCAGAACCAAATATCAATACATACTGTAGAACACAACATCAGTGTTCATATAGGCAGCATATTGGAGAATTATTACTATGATTCATTTGGACATACCATTAGCTTTGTCTTTACTTTGCTGTGAATTAATTTGTTTCAACTTCATCTGCCGTTCCATCTTCTGTTCTTGCTGTTGCAGATATCGGCGACGAGCTTCTTCTCTTTCTCTAGCTACGTCAGCATCTTCTACAACTTTTGTGCTGGCCTGTTGTGGAACAGCTTTCTTTGCATTTAGCTGACTCTCACGTTTAACTTCCGAAGTTACTTTCTTTCCAATTGATTCATCTTCATGTCTATCGTTTGAAACAATTTTTTTGCCAAAAGCTTGACTATCTGGTTTTACTTCTGGAGATATTTTCTTCTGCAATGACTGATCAACTTTTTTAACCTCCTGGACTACTTTCCTTCCAGTCCGTTGATAATCTTGTTTAACTTCTGCAGTCTTCCCAATCTGCTGCAAAGTTATTCAGATTGTAACGAGACACAAAATAAATATTCTAGATATAATTTTTTTAAATCAATCCACTTAACTTGACAGTAATTTTATTCAATGTGATCATCAAATGTTTAAATAAAAATAGTGTGGTTTAGTGCACAGGAAAGCATCCTTTGCTTTTTTGTCATTACCAAAAGGCTTTATGTTACAAAATGTGTTGCACCTCGATTAGCTGTGAAACTGTCAAAATTTGTGTTATTATGTGAGACCAGTGAAAAAAGTTGTGTACAAGACAACATAGAGTGGTATAAAGTGATTTAAAAATAGAGCTTGGCGTGTTGGACTGTTTACGAATTAATGATGGCTGCAATAATTTATAATTACTCAATAAACTTAAATCACATTCATGTCCATCTTATACATTTTTGTTTATCTTAAGCTAGGTTAACTGGTTTTATCTGGTATCTCGTAACGAGTTATACAGAGTGCTCAAACTAATTAATAAGTAATTAAATCAATCAAAGTAAAAGTAGCTTTTAATACGTACGCCATTCACAGACACACCTTTTCCATCTTTGCCTGAAAAGTGAAAATCACTTTTGATGATCTCATCAAGAAAAAGTAATACAATAATATTAACTCCACTTTACAAAGCTTCCAATTTAATAAAATAAATTAATGTACAGTCAATCTACAAAAAGCAATCAAATAAAAATGCAACATGGCATAAGAAAAACAGAAAGACATAATGCATGCTAAATGAAAATAGATTTTACATTCTAATAACACTTATGGTGCTTGCCTATAAAGTTGAATGATGATTATTAACAAAACTCAAACATCTCTTGAGACTAATAAAAAAACAATGTGAAAAAATGAATAAGGTACCTGGTTCTACATAATAAAAGGATGTGGAAGTCGGTTGATCAGACGAACACGCAAAAAACATTCGAAGGGATTGCCTTAAACTTTTGTTTTTTGGCTTCGCCAGCACTGGCTTAGTAGGAGGAAATGAAAAGGAGCTTTCAGTAGGTATGACATCACTATCAGTCCTTACACGGTGAATTACCTTCCGAGTTTGAGTTGAATCAGAAAGCAGAGATTTTTGATGAACTGGTACATCAGTTAAAACTGGGGAAGATGGTTCAGATAAACAACGCTTTTTAGAATTTTGGCCAACACCAGGAGGAAAGGTACCAATTTGTTTCATGGAATCAGACATTGGTTTTTTAGGTTTTTCTTTGTGTCTAGATGCTAATGACATAGATAGGACAGGTAAAGTATCACATTGAGGCGTGGTTGAAAGGCTGCCAAAGACAGGTTTTTCAGTGGGAAAAAAATTGCCAGGCTTTCTGCAAAAATCTAAAAAAGTAAATCATTTAGAAAAGCTATTGGGTAACACAAAGTAAACATAGCTTTGAAATCCTTATTCTCGTCCTCCTAATCGTTATCGTCATTATCACCATCATTAAAATCATCATCATCATCATCATGATCATCATTACGATCATCATCATCATCATCATCTTCATCACCACCACTAATTTCCTAAAAAAGTAAACACACAGAAAACACAGTGTTGCATATAAATTTCCCAAACAAAATTATCCACACATGCACGCCGACATTAACAACAAAATTTCTATACAGGGTAGTCATAATTTTATTGATAAATTGATCAATAAAGACAATACTGAAGCCAGACAAATTAATGCCTGTGCAATATAATGATAATATCAAATTTTGGAAGATACTTATTGATGACTGCTCAATAATGTTGATTTGTATTTGACACTATGTCAATATATTGCACAGTATTCCATTATCCCATTTATACAGGTTGTTGGTACATGAGATAAATTTTGTTTTAGAAACCACCTAAATACGTAGAGAAACTTGCCTGGACTTGGAAAATGAAAAGTGATAGTCTACAAAGGCCTGTTGAACAAAAAATAGAAACAGTAAGAGAATGCAACAAAGGAAAATCATAAAAAGCTAAATTCTTTGAGGACCAATTTTCAAAATGAACTAAAAAAATTAAGGACTTTTCGAAGTCTAGTCCAGTGCAGGAACTGAAGAAGCATGCACAAACCAAATTCGCAGTACTTTGAACTCTTGCAAATTTTTGATTCTCTTGGAACATTAGTTTTTTTATCGTTTGCATCTGTTTAACCTTTTGTGGCTCTAATGCCATAGCAAACGCTAAGGTAGTAATTCCATTCTATGAACTCCTTAAATTTTTCATTCCCTCTGATCATTAGATTTTTTATAGTTTACATGAGTTTAAGCTTTTTTGGTTCTAGTGCTACAGCAAATGCCAAGGCAGTAGTTCCGTTCAATGTGAAAACTTATGAAAGTCACAACTATTAATCATTGCATTGATCAATATTATTGTGTTATGTGTAGCAAAAATGAAATTTCGTCAGTGAGACTGAAATGAAAAAATTGACAATTTCACTGTGTACGCTGCTTAAACTTGTAGATCACAATGTAGCAAATAATGGGAAAGAAGGACATAGAAAGGAAAGCAATAAACTGTGTGCAAAAAACTTTCCCCTAACAATGTGAGCGAGCATAGATTTATGCAAGGAGAAAGTAATACATATGTACTGGAGCAGCTATCACACATGCATATGGTTGTATGCATTATGTGTTAAGTTAAAATCAAAACAAGAAAATAAACTTACCAATGTCTAAACTGGCACGATGCCTTTCAGAATGTCTGCAAAAAATAGTATTTGTCACAGTGTTACTACTAAGAATCTAAAGTTTTGCACAACATATTATTAATGAAAAACTGCCCACATACAAACTGAAAATAAGTAGAATTTAACCTGAAACTTACATTTGATTAGGGCGTATAGTGGCAAAATGAGGCACATCTTCTGGCCACCGATCAACCTGTAAAAAAATAAAAGTAAGAATGAAGATATTTGCAAACTAATTAAGCTACGCAGTTTGATCAATATGTATATTCGAAATTTCATAAATACACACAAAACAAAAAAATCACTCTAATTCAACGAGAACTGACATAACACCAATCCTGGTTCGGCCATATGCAATCCAATACAACCCAGTTCAGCGTAACACACTACAAACCATGCAAAAAGTTTGGCTCATTCGTAATATAATGGGCCTAATATATACAGGCATGCAGCTATAACAAAACAAATGACGTCAATGATGATGACAAGACGATGAAAAAAAGTTAGCATATGGTTTCTCTTGTGTTCGTTCTGCTTGCGGATAAAAATCCGTGTAGAACAATCAGGTAAGTAAGTGAAGCGAAAATTGCAGTATTTACACGTTTATTCATCTAAAAAGTAAATTCGACTTACTATCAATTGCTGATTAACTCTACCATCTGCATCAAGCTAACTCCGTAGAGGCAATGTATACAGCAAGCCACAGGTAAATTGCTTAATATATTTAATACTTGTCAATAAAACGCGCAGGCTATACCTGTATGTGCGGTACACTATAACGCAATCAATATAGCAACATTCTTCTATTGAAATGTCGCTCGGTACGAGTTACCATTAATTCTAGGCATGGATCTTTTTGGCAAACAGTTTAAGTAAACTGTTAAAATGCGCGAGATACAAGGCACCTTGTTTTAAGTCCGATGTCACCAAATGTTAATTATTATCACTGGAATGTTAGCATATTTAAGGTCGATGCACCTTGTCTGTGACACAGAAAGTATATGCAATATTAGCTACCACCTGCATGTATTCATAAATAAATTATCTCCATCCTGGCTATTACTGTCTGGATCATATTTTGAATCCTATATTTTTATACACTTATTTTTAATCAAATAAATAAAAAATAGAATAAACCAAGACATCGTGTAATATTTTAGGCTAGTATGCAAAGTCATTGTCATTGCAAAGTCATGCAAAGTCACGATATGACTTAATTAGCGACAGAAATTAGGCAAAGCCAAGTACCTTTTTACCATTTAAATGGAAACATTGGAAGCAGTTCACCAATGCTTGTTAAAGACCAGAAACACGTCACGAATGTTAATTTTGGAATACGATTGAACTCCAAGTGTGACGCAACGGTAGCCGTGACATCTACTAAAGGTAGATTCAATACGCCGAGAAGTTTGCGTTAATGAAAGTGGCGATATAAAAACAATTAAGTATTCTTTTAACGTTACGGTTCATGCCAAGTTTCCGAATGTCTGGATATCAGTCTAACGTCACACGGCGATCTTTCACGCTTAACTGCGCGTGCTGACGTAAACCATTATGCTCGATCAAAAACAAAAGCCAGGTTAATGACATTGTCAACGAATTTTCCACTTTACTAAGAAGCGTCATAATATAATAATGTCATACCTATGTCAGCTCTCCTTAGGCGGCGATTTCATTTTTTGTGTTCTATTATACTTTACCTGCCCTTTAGGCTTTAGTAACATTCGGTTGACTTAACTTTGGTAACTCATCTATAAAACTTACAGCACCTGTTGGTTACTGTTATTATTATTAGTAATGGTACATGTTAATACATCTTAATAATATTACTATTTGCACGATAAATGGCCCTTCGAAAGAAAACTCTTGCCTGCTACCAAATATCCGAGTAATGATGTAACGACGGAGTTCTCAGTAACAGCACATAAGTATGACTCAACATTAAAATATTAGAATCATTATTTTTTTCAATTCACTTCAATTTAGAGACAAGAGCAAATGAGAAAAGTCACAAGGCAGTGGTCACCCACCCAAAGCCACGTATTTACCAATTAATACCATTTACCAATCAGAAGGAGATAAATGTAATAATGATAGTATAGAATGTATAGAATGACGTCAATCGCCTGTTCTTTCACCAGGTAAATAACTGCTTGAGGCGGCAATTAGAACGCTACGCACAAACATAATCACATTTCATGAACGGCTTCATTATATACGAGCATTGCTAGAAAATCGAATAGAAAGTTGCAGGCCACTGCCCTTCGGAAAGTATACAAATGACGGAACAAACAGTAAACATCGAACGAATTTTAACTAAAAAGGAAGAAAATAACAACAATATTCAACTTCACATCGTACTTCAAACCGCCCATGTAATCTACACAAGGAAGCATCAATTTAGTTCTTAACCTCTGCCTCTGCCTAGAACATTAGAAATAATAATTATTATTTATGAAATTCCAGTAAAAATACAGCCAGAGAAAATAATTTTGATTGTAACATCTACAAATTACTCTAGTAGGTAATGCAAATTTCCAAAAAAACTGAACGAAAACATATTGTTTCCACGTTAAAACAACAATTCTACACGGTACACATGTATGTCAAGTTTTAGAGTTGAGATCAGGCTTGGGCACTTCAGGTAGCGAAGCTCCATCGGCAGCTTCCCGCGTCGCGAAAAAGATGTCAGTCTTCAAATTGAAGCAGGCAAAGAAACCGCCTACTAAATACACATCAGTCTTCCCATCCACTGAGTAATACCAGCCTTCCCACATATGACAGCCGACAGTTTTTCTCTCTGATTTAACAAGTGATATAAAACTCACACATATTGTCGACGGTGACATCTAATTTAAAACTGTGCGCTCCCTTTTTTACAAAAAGTTACCGAGCACGTTGCTTCCCACAATGTTAACTAACAGAAAATTAGTTGAGTTTTTGTAAATGGCAACTACAGAAGATAGGTGTATGTCTATTAACACAGACAGAATACTGCATGGCAGATGCGCCTAAATTTAAAAAAGTCCAATGTAGCCAAATTAAAACCACTCTCAAGTTTTGAATGTTTTCTTCATCAGCTACTATTACTGTCATAAATAATTATACTGAGTGATTGTGATATTCTAATTATGGATAGTTTCTATGTATTATTCATTTTGTAAATTTGTAATATTGTCCTAAATGTTGTGCATGTTTGTATCTAATTATTGTGCTTAATTCGACTGCACTTGTAAACAGAGGAAACAAAAGAATAACAATAATAATCTGATGTTAATCTTTGGCCCTTATGACTTCAGAAGCAAATTCTTTGACCTCGGGAGCATGACAGAGAGTTATAGCGTACCTAATCTATGAAATTAGGTTTCACAACACTTATTCACGTTCGAGATATATATTGCACAAGAACAGAGAAACATAAAATCTAGGAATGCAGGTATTCGTCCTATCAATCAGAAATAGTCCATCGGCATGGGTAACACTAACAGCCAACATCAAGGTTATTACACTACATTACAAAAAAATACACAGATTAAATCCCTCATTGCTAAAATAAAATTCCCGAGTTATAGAAATGGTGCTATTGATAACAGTTCCAATAATAACAGTCCACAAAGCCCATCATGGAGAAAATCATAATCGATCGAATCTCAGCAAACCATATTAAAATTTATCATAATTCATAAAAAAGACATCCTTGACGACGCGACAATAGAGAAAACCTTACAATAGACGACAAGCTTAGTAGTCTTTTGACCTAACTTGGGATTACACATCATGATCGTCTGAAATGAAACCATTTCAGAAAAAAAATGAATGCTGCGAAACAGATACACATACCTCATCACGCCGAGTTTTGCTAGGAGGTACTGTGACAACAGCAATGGTTGATGATTGTGGGTCAATTAGGGGATGTACAATGTTTGAACTCCGAGGCATAGCACCGTACGAGTTGTCACCCAAACGACATGCGAAAAATTTACCACAGCTCATATTTCTGGCAGCACAGACTTCCATCAATTATGAAAACGTAAATTAAATGTTCAGACCGTTTTAATCAGTACTCATTCAATTGTAAGAGTCACTAATAGACATGAATCAATGAATATACATGCGCCAGGTGGCGTTACATGTTCTAAGTACTGATTTTCAACCAAATCAAATCACATTTTCATTAACAGTAATCATTACAATAATAACCGAACGCGTGTATAGAATAACATTTTTAAAGTCATGTTTCCTTTACTAGCACAAGTTAATTCGGCTCAATTCCGTTAATTTCTTAGCACAAGTACATTCGACGAAAATATGCATAGGAACTATGAGGAACGACCGACCTGTTGTATACACATTATGCAGCGCATCAGACAAAATGTATTGATTTCACTGACAGAATCGTCATAGTGATGCTATCATTGCACAGGTAAGCGACGTGGGTAAGAAGAGTTTCCAACACAGCAGCACAGTTTTATTTACAATAAATGCTTCTTAACAAAAAATTATAATTCAACAGAGCTTAATTTACTGCTTAAATAAATCACTTTTAGGAGAAGTAGATGTATGATAAACTATATGAATATAACGTGTTCTACAAAATATATCATACGCTAATATAGTATAGTAATTATTGGTACACTGCACGTACTTTATTATTTACACTGGTCAAATAGACGAAATCATGTGGTCAATAACTTCTTCTTTTCCCCTGTTTTTTTTCAAATTATTTTCTTTTCTAGGCAAAGTATTCCGATATTCTTGATAATTAAATATTTTCCAAGAAAATTAATTGTTTCTCTTTGAACACAGTCGTTGGGGGTGTAGTAAGCGAGCTGTCATGGTACTATCAAAACAAGCAAAGAGTAAAATTTTAACTTCTTACAGGAGTCTTTTTAAGACGAGACGAAATAATGTAAATGTTGCAAAGCAACAAATAACTGAAGATCTGAATAAGCATCGACAAGTAACAGATGTCACGTCATTTGACACTGTCTGCAGTTGCACCATTCTGGATTTTGGATATTGTATTTTAAAAGCACATTTTATTAGCTTCTGTTGGTTTAATATTGATTCTAGTTCTGTAGATGGCCGCACCGACGACGTAAACGGGCTAGTGAATGTGCATTATGTATGATGGGTAACATCTATTGAGAAGACAGAAAGCAGAAGTTTGAGTTCATTCAGAAAATAAGTTATTTCAGCGTTTTATAAAAGCTTATACATATAGTGACAAATATAACAATAATAATAGAGGTAAAATGTGTCAAAACAAACACAAAAATAATGGAAATGGTCAGGAAGACAATTTTTTCATTGTTTACACTGCCCGGTTTCAATCATCATGTTTGCCTGATTTGTCGAAATTGATTCAATTTTGCAAGCACAGAAAAAACTTCCCGAGGCATCGCTCCCACTTTTAATCTCTGTCGACAGGGTGAGCCACTTTCTTTCAGCAGGCAAACCGTATTAAGATTAGTTTATACTTATTGATAAAACACAGCAGTATTTAAGGAAGTTCTGGTTCACTGACCATTAGTACGACATGTCAGTGAATACAACAAAAACTAAAAGTAAAAATGTTAGCGATCTTAATTTTATACCTACCCAATTAATAGCCCATAAAGGAGAAAACTGCTGTGACAACATTTATCCATTATGAGCCGGTGTAGTAAGCACTGCGTTTCTTAGAGACCAAACTGTTGTCTAGGAATGCTCAAATACTCATGAAAAATTAATTCACTAAGCAGGCGTTTTTACGCATATTATCCCTAACATTGTATCGATCCAATATGGTAACCCTAAGCACTCCACCTAAAGCCCATTGAATGCCTGTTTAGCTTTGTACTACGGTAACAGCTTTTCACCGTAACAGTAACAGTAAATTGACAATAGACTTGACTTCACATGACACAAACATTTGCCAATACACAGAGTAATAATGTTATTTTGTTATTGTGTTATAAAAAATCACAGAAAACAGTATGATACTAGTAGTTATCTCATAAGAGAAAAATTATAATGTACCTTAATAGAAACGTAGCATGAGATAGTACAGTAGTAGTAGTAGTAACAACCACAACAGTTACAACAACTTGAAATCATTCATTAATTGTGAAGACGATGCTACATGAAGATCAAATACTTTGCATGATGATTAAATAAAACTTGCGTAATTTTTATTTATTTATATTTTATTCATAAATCATCAGCGTTCCAATCAAAGTTAAGTAAACAGTAGTTAGAGGCAATGTATGTAATCAAGGCTACAGGATCATCGCCAGGATGTTTACAAATTATTTAATAATTTATTTGGTTACTAGGTGCAGTGCAACTAATGAAGTCTGAAGAGTACATTTACCCTTAAAGCTTTCCAATTAGTGAACAAAACGCAGTAGTTCGACAGTTGGAAGATAAAAAACGCATAAGGGTACAATTAGGGAAACCAACTGCAACACAGACTGCATATTGTGAGATTGAAGGAGAGAACGTCTGAAGTGGACACTGCACTCTAGACAACCCATTTTGTTAGCTCAGTACATAAATAAGTAAACAAAAGTTAGCCTCAAACAAAAGATCCATAAAGTATATTTTTACAGCATAAATAAGTGAAAAGTTCGTTTTGATGAGAATTGAGATGGCTGATTAGCTTAAACTGCTCTGCTTGTATCGCTGAACATTGTTTTCAGTAAGGTGTTCCTTATTTTGTATTTTTTCAACATTGGGCTATCCTGGAATGTGGTTCTTTTTCATGAAAAAGTAATTATTTTAAAATTTAGAGCAAAATCTTCCTCATTTAGAGGTTACTTACTGATACAAAAGATGTGACTATGATGTTACATAGTAAGCATATAGCAGTATTCTCTTAAATTATTAAATGCCATATTTTATTATGATTATTATGTGTGTTTTCATTATGATTAAGACTACGGAGAAATTTTATATTTTTCTTTTTTTAAAAAAATTACAAAAATCTTTTTTTAATTTATTTCTGTCCATTCCAGAACTATAATATACTGTTGTACGATAAGGTGTAACATACATAATAATGAAAAACCTAGTGAATGACCTGTTTTATTTAAAATACAAACTTTTGGTGTTAGTGTTAGTATTAACTAATTAGTGTTTTTGCACAATGTATTATTTTTACAACCTGGAATATTCTTTCTAGTTTATTTTGCCAGTTACAGCAGATACTGCTTAAACTCCTCTTAGCATGCCATATTATGAGCTGCTTGTACGCTGTACGAGAATTATGTCTTGCTTCACAATCACTTTTTATCACAATTAGTTTGCCAGCAGTAATCAAGCTTTTGAAATGTAGTTTTCTTCACTACTCTATTCAAACGGCATGTTAAAGGAATATATATATATATATGTGTGTGTGTGTGTGTATTAAAACTTGGCAAATTTTAAGTTTAGTGCTCAAGCGCTTTCGAACGTATGCACTACGTCACAACTGAACAGGTTTGAATGAGAGGTACAGCAGAACAGCTTACTTGTTGCTGTATGCAAACTCATTAGACTCTTTTAAATGACATCTTAAAATACATTTGTCTAGATTGTACTTTTTATGGTGAATTAATTTTTTTAATGTATTTTAAATTTTATAGTGTGAATTTTAAATGTATTTTATTGTTCAGCATGCTGAGATTTTAAATAATGCAGTGTACTATACAAATAAATTTTACATTAAACTCAAGTGAGTCCCTTGCATGCATAAGAACAAGAAACAACTTTTACTATTCATAGACCTGCATTTTACAAAGTACGCACACTATGAAAACAAAAGAGAGTAAACAGTTGATAGGAGCACTTGTGTTATGCAGAAATAGCAATAAAACGGCACACTTTGCAATACACATGACCAGTGAACCTATATGGGCACTAATTTATGTCACATTAATAGTTTAACAGAAAGCGCTGCTCTGGTCAGGCGTTTTAGCTTTCACCTATTTGTAGTAGTTATGAAAAATCACAAGATATATACTATACAGGTACACTAGCTGGCTTTCTAAATGCAGAAGTTTTGCGACAACATGCAGGAGGATATTGATAATTATTATGCTGCTCTAGGGAGTTCTAGATACAAGAAAAGCATTTTAGGTTAGCTATCAATATACCAGCTCAGGTATTCATTAATAATCAGACTTACCACGTAATGTTTCTTAGTCATTCATAATTAGTGAACAGTGTAGCACCCTTAATTCTATGACGCACCACATAAATGAATTCAACGAAAGTACATGAAAGGTCTACTGTAAAAGCCAAAGTTTTCAGAATTTTAGTTCACTATTACATGTTGTGAATATGGAGAATGACTGAACTGTCAAGGTGTGTACTTAGTTCCAAAAAAATTGCAATGATCAATGCTGGGTTTGGGATTGGTGACTGTGAGAAATGTTTCTGGGTGGATCCATACCCCATACTGCTTTTGGCTACTTCTCTTATCAAGAGGATGCATGTTTTTCTGAATGTGGCTAAGATACATAGATGCCAGTTCAGTATCTCATCTTAAAAAATTATATTTGATAATGAGCAGGATTCCAGACCGGCCACATTCGTTTTCATAACCCTGGCATCAACACCTGGATCCCAAGTTGCAACCCGCTGAACTCTGTTTAAAAAATGTAATTTATGCACATCTGTAATTTACTGAGCAGAAAAATAAATATCAGACTGTTTAACCTCAACCGATTGTCAAGCTCAAAATGAGTTTGTCCAAAGTAAGTTCTAGAAAACAATACATTTGGCATTTTTTCTGCTACAATAATGCCACAAAAACCATATCTGCACAGCTGTAGCATATTGTTGCGGGTGCGCATAATAGATAGTTGCACAATCTATTGGGTTTGCAGCCTAATGTTACTTTGAAAGAAATGCACATGCCATAGTACAAAAAATAGTTTTGTAATCTGCTGTGAACTGGCTTGGCATTAACTGTAGCTTAATCGATAGCCCAAATCAAAAGCCTGCATCCAAAATACAGATTATTTTTATCTAGCAACAATTGGAAAGCTGGCAGAAAAATTCAATGCTACCATCAAAGAAGAAAATGACATTTTTTAATGAAATAAATCACATGCTTTAAGAGACTTAAAAGCTTTTTGCAACTTACATGTGTGTAAGCAGATGTTCCTGGGAAACTTGCATCAAGTGCATCATCCCATGGTAACTGTCTTCCTCGCCTCCCTGAACTATGGTACCGTATTGGAGTTCCCACGGGACTGTCCTTGGGTGAAATGCCATACAACTTAAGACTGGAAACAGAAGATGTGTCACTGGTTGCATCTGAGGCAGCACCGACATCCTGTTTAACTGGGCGTGCAGATCCACCACCAGCTCCAGCAAGAATCCAATCTACATCAGCACCATGAGACAAAGCTTTGTCCCTCATTGAAGCTGAGCAAGCAGTTGTAACAACAGCATATTCTACAACACCATCAGTCGATAGTCGTGGTAGAACTCGCCTTGCCACACGTGCTAGTACAGCAGCAAGAGCTCCATCACCATCTTTGCTAGCTTCAACACCTTCCACAGCCTGTATAAGTGTCTGCATTTTAGCACTGCCTAGCGCTTGTGCAATCACTGCCAGACATTCTAGAGATGCATGTCTCACTTTTCTTTTACCATCAATTACAGTAGGTGCAATAGTTCTACACAACCAATTCAGGTCAAACTCATAACTTGGAAAGGTAAGCAGAGCAGCAATAACAATATTCAGTGTTTCCTGCCTGACATTGGAGTTTTTAATTTTCAGATTATGATCACACACAACAGTAAGAACAGGTTTAGGTGAAAGTGTTTGCATAAGCTGCATAATAACTCTCATATTTTCCTGCTTTACCATGGATTTGTTATCACCAATATTCTTAGACAATGCAGCTATTACCGGCTTCAGCACGGGTTTCACAGCAGTTTTTAGTTTTGAAACAAGCAACTCAAATATTTCTAAAGTAGTTGACCGTACTTTGAAGTTGACATCATCTAGTAGTTCTGACAAAAAACTGATGAAACTATTTAAATTATTGCTAACAAGTGGATTTATGTTATCTAAGTGTTTTAGCAACACCTTTAGTTCCTCTACTCCTTGCACTCTCGCCTTCCAGTCAGTGTTATCACTTAATGCAGTAACAACTTCCGCTGGAACAAATCCAAAAAGCAGATTGTTTAATTGGCTTACACTGTTGCTGCGCAGGCGTAATTTGTTGATTTCCGGGTCAACATCTAAGCCACTGCTTCCAGTAAACACATCGACATCGCGATTGGTTATTCTGCAATAATACCTTAATAAATTGTCAGGCAATCTTTTCAGCAGACCCAAAAACTTCTTTTCCCCCACCAGTTCATTAAGTTTCTCTAACGAAACTAAAATTGGCTGTTGAGCTGTTTCATCTCCAGCTGCATCTTTTAAACACAATAACAATGCATGAACCAACACAAAAAGGTCTTCCCTTGCAAACTCTGGGGTGAAAAGCATAGGAAGGCCAATAGTAGTCTCTCGCCGTACTACAGGATCATTGCTTTCAACACCATACTTTACCAAAGCATGAAACACTGCTTGAACATTTTTTGTATGCTTCATGTAGACATGTATCGTTTGTAACACTGCACGACGAATTTTACTGTGACCCAAATTAGAAATAACTTTGGGCAGTACAACTTGCATGCATGCATCAAGTTCTTGCCCAAACTGCGGAATGAGCTCATTTAGCAGTATAACAACATTATTCCTAATTTCCCATTTAGGATCTGCCAAACCATAACCTAGAGCATTGAAAAGGGATAACTTCTGTTCGAACTGCAGTCGCCCTCCATTTTTTCTCAGCTCATTTCGTAGATATTGGAGGATATATGCACGACTGTGCAAACTTTGTTCTACTAGTTGTTGGATAATTACGTCTTCTTCCATGTTTGGAATAACAAGCACTGCTATTTCTTCAATTACATTTTCAATTTGGCTGTTATATTGACTAGGAACAGTCGAAACATCAGAAAATAGTTCACCATGCTGTTGAAAAGAGTTTCTATGGTCAGCAGTGAAGCTGGCACTTTTGCCACCCGCCATGAGGTTGGATTCTCCGAGTTATGCATTCAGTCATGTAAATGTAATAAAACTGTAAAGGAAATTGAATTATTAGCATTTAATTTACTAGTATCGAATTTATCTAAAGGCTTTCCAGGGTCTTAGCACATTGGAAAAATTCTTGACTGGTTAATACTCTTCTTCGTGTGTCCACCCAACAGCTTGATTTCAAAAGAAAAATATCTACTGCTATGTGTATGATGGTACTAAAGCAAACTGTTAAAGCTTTATCTTAAAAATGGATCTTTGTCTACGCTACTGCACACTACTTTATGCACCCAAAGCCTTTGACAAGGTCAATTATGTAAATTGTTTAGAACATTTTACAACATAACTTGCCACCAGATATCATCAAACTACTGCTAAACTTGTATAAAAAGCAACAGATTTGTTTATGTGGAATAATAGTTAATTTATGTTGTTGCATCAGATATATGTAGTAATAATCGAGATACGTATAACGCTAAAAGTGCAATTTCATGTGTAAGACAGACTGTCTCTATTAAAGTGCGCTTAAAATGTGGCGAATGACCAGAGTTATCATATATTATTCGTGATTTATATTATAAATGCATTAAAGTGTAAACAGTTCGAATTTTTGAATAAGAATGAACTCAACCTCATACTAGACTGAATGTATAAAAATTCATTTTTGTAATGTATTCTTTTCCTTGTACTCCGCTTGACTAATTACCACATTGTTTATTGTGCTTTTTTATTTAAATCATTACAATGTGTAAATATTCTTGACTATGCTACTAAAAAATTGAAACTTGTACTAGATGCAATTTCAAAATAAAAAATAATAATAATTGCCTAACTAAACACACGATTTGCTGAAATTGAAAACTTTTGCTGGTAAAATAATTCTAGTTTAACACAGGGGAGAAACTTCCATACTGTTGCCGTTGACTTCCATGCATTACAATTTTGCAAACCGAGAACTTGAACGTGAAAATTTTCAAAACACCTAATGATGAAACTGGAAAGCAAAGAAATTTGGCAGATTTGTACGAAAAGCTTATTTCAACTTTAAGCTATTTATTCCTTGTACGCAAAAGAGCAGAAAAGCCCTATTCCACTAAACCAGACAGTGACTCTTTTGGGTAAATTAGGGCCTTTTTGCAGCACTAATAGGTGAAAAAAATATAAGTAACATAGAACTACCTGTTTGATGACAATGCTATGTGATGTTATCACTATTTTTAAAATTTTAAACACTGTCTTTAAATGACGTCGCTTGTGTTATTACCGGAAAAAAGAGAAAAATCTCTAAATGACTTTACTTGCTGTAGGTATTATATTTGTGCTAGTATCAGCACTAACCATCCTCTAGTTTCAACCAGCCTTTTAAAAGAATCTATTTTCACAATTTTACTTTTAGTTAATGTTATTTCAGTTATAATAGAGATTAAGTATAAATACTTATTATAATACTATATTATAGTACATATACATGTACATAATACTACGTTAATGCTAATTTTGGTCGCTAAGTACATGCTGTAACCACTGTTCCCTGACCCTAAAACACAACTAAGTACTTCTTACACCTAGCTGGGAAAGAGCGGTTCCTAGTTGTGCGATTTTAGATAGGCTTAGTTTGCTATTGCAGCAAATTCCAATAATATTATTAATATCAGTTTTACAAAGTTTACTTCTTTTGCCTGTAACATTTCTTTTTCAATGTCACATCATGTAAGCACATGGTCACTTTTACTAAATGGTAAGTACTATAGCAAGTTCAAGACAGCGTCTGTGCTATAACAATCAATATTAAAGTCTATCAGTATCAAGGCGGGAAAGTAGGTGTTTAATCTACCCTGAATTTTGTTGAAAGTGCAGGGAGTTGTTCATAAAATAATAACATGAAATTTCCAAAGCTTTTTCTTTAAGGTCACAAGCAAACGTTTTATTTTTACTTATTATGTACTATTATGTGACCGACCTATAATATATATACCCAACTCAACAGTACGTAACAAGGCGATGCGCTCAGTCATCATACAGTTAAATTTTAGTATTGCCGAAAACCACTTCACAAAAACTATGAACCAAAACCAAAACTGCAAACACGGTGAAAGTTAAATGGTTAACAACTATTAGAACCAATGTATGAAACAAAGACGTTTAATTTTAAGATCAACGTTACTAACCAAAACAAACCGAACCAAAAATGCCATGTCGAAATACCCGGATGTGAAGGCTGTTTGGGAAATCTTCGCGGCACACGCATTTTGCGCAGTGACCACTCTACGATTTTACCAGAACCTCGTGTTGGGAGCCGTTTGGACCACTGCGCCAAGTAGACCACTTAATGCGCTAAAAGTAGTGTCCTACATGGGCAGCCCAAGTAGGACAATAGCGATTTTTGTCGAGAAACTTGCTCTGGCAAAACTTGTTTCCAGTTTATATTACCATTGTTTATAAGTATTGTTATGACATAATAAAGCTTAAAACAAAATTTCTTTTAGAAATGGATATTCCTTGGCAATTTACAAATGCATTTCTTGCAATAATTTCATCATTATGATTAACTCCATTAATATATCATAACATTAAACCTAGTATCTAATGCTTTAAAGAGAGAAATTCTGCACACAGTTATTACAGAAATAATTACAAGTCTAAAAATGAGACAGATGCCGCTAAGCGTTCAGGCAACACAAAAAGTAATTTTTAACATTTAGGAAAAGCAAAGACAATTAGTTTCAATAATATCAATAGTACTGTAACATGTAGGGCAGTGTCGTACATAGCTCGCTAGCCCATGTAGGGCACATAGATCGCTAGAACGTTTACTTATAAGAAAACAATTATTTGCCCAAGAGGTAGTGAAACGGATCACCTGTTTGTGAAGTGAGACAAAATCAAAAATGATATACCTTAAACAAATGTTGAATTCGCAAAAAAGTGGGGTTTTTTCACTTCAACAACATTAATATCGAAACCAAATATAATATTGTCCGTTCTACCAGCTCAGAATAAAATTCTTTAATTTTATTAGATGTATAATAAATTATTCAACGTGTATTAACGTTTTTAATTATTATTATTACATAAAGAAGCACAACGGACGGTGTCAGTACACTTAACGACTGAATTCACGACCTGTCTCTAGTGTCCTACTTGGGCAGCCCAAGTAGACCAATTGGTCTACTTGGCGCAGTGGTCCAAACGGCTCCCAACACCTCGTATGCGTAAAAAAAGTTAACGTTAACGCGAATAAAGAAGTTTCTGATAAAAATCATACGACGAACCTTCAAAATTAACGTCGGTGTCCTACAAAGCGTTTCTCTCCATGCCTACAAAAGATACTTAGAGCAACAGAAGAAGAACGTAGAAAAACCTTTGAAATAATTCCAAAAAATGAATTTACATTTACATAATGCACATTTACAAAATCACATAATTCAATATACAATCGCATACAAAATCACAAATTGCAATAAAACTCAAGACTGGCGTACACACAATATAATGGAAATTATACATGCTTTACATAAAAGTATTAATCAATTTTCAAATAATCAAATAATATTAATTAATCAATATTAAAGAATCAATTTTCACGATTTATGGAAATGTTTAATATTGAACAGAGCAGCAGTTAACGATATAAAGCTATTTTCACATGCTTAATGTAATATTGGCAACAGTGTAGATTTAATTAGTTTAATGACATATTTGATACAAGGCTTTTTCCCGTATTGATTCTAAAGATTTGAGAATCTTTTCCGAACACATTTAGGCTAACATTTCCTTTCCTCACGTACTACACAATAATAATATAATAATGAAAATTGTAAACTTAAAGATTGTACATAATACCATGCATGTTTGTGTACTGTCACTGTGTAGCCGCACTGTAGTGTAATCATATATATCATTGTCCCACCTTCCTTGATTATCACGCATTTGACCATACTTCATCATACTACAAGTTATCATCATACTTCATCATACTAATTTCACTACAATGATTAATCTACAGATACTAACAGTAGAGGAGGCGTGTCGCATGGGGCCTGGGCAACAATAAAATTTAATGTTGCACCTAATTTTTTTATTTTTGTTTATTAAATGTTTAAAGATTCACTATAATTTCCCAACTCTCACAATATTTTTTAAGAATCACGAGACAACTATCATTATTAGCAATTAAAACCACTCAACTGACATTACATTTTCTGGTTTTTCATCTTACACTTCAGTACTAAATGCGTATAGCTTTTAAAAATGAATGAAGCATAAGAAAATACTGCAAGTTTATATTAGCGTTAAGATATGACAGCAAAATATTTCAAAAATATCTAGTGCATCATCACAAAACAGAACTGTGTGTCACAAAAAAGTCTATTATGCCGGCATAACTAATGCAGCAAATTAACTAGTGTCATATCACAATACTATATCAATTCATTGAACGCCAAAGCCCGCTATAAAAAACCGACTTGAAATGCGTCTAGTACATCTTTGAAACCGTACATCGTTTGTAGTCCTATAACTTTTTCCGATAATTGTAGAGGTCCTTGACTATAGATAATTGTTTCATGTTTATACGATCGTACAAAAGAAAATAATTACTTCTTTTCTTACAAAAATTTTAGAAGTTTTGAAAGTTTCGTGGTAATCAGACAGTGAACGAGGTTTCCCACAACAATTTTAGCTAACATTGGATGTAACTCGCGCGTCGGCGCAGATACCAAATGTCTCGCCCTGATATAAAAGTGATTTAGGCACCGGACGGATCGTGCCCAATTAAACGGCCGTGTCAAATTCTTCCTCGCCCAGACAGCCGGGTCTAAGTGTCCTGTCCCCATATTATTTGATGCACTGTACATTCTTTTCTGTTCCATGTTACTTTTTTCTCCTTTCCGTTTCAACAAAATCTGCTGCTCAATTATTTGGCTAGTCCTTGAACAAACATTATCGTTTTTCATCCAGCGGTCTTCGAATATACTTTCGATATCGATATAATAAGCATTCTGCCCCTTCCTTTTACCATACATGATTTATATAAAGCAGATTTGTTTAGTAGTGTTCAGCAGAACCAATCAGTGATATTGAATGTAAATGTTCATCTAAATTTGAACATGTTGCATTTTAAATTAGGACTATGGTTTCCATTTAATTACTTATGTGTACGCAACACACTGTGACAAAATTAATACATTGATGTAACCTACGTAGCAGCAAAAAAAAAACGAAAACTAAAAGCACTAAACTTTTGAAACTCAGCCAGTTTTGTTGCTTATCTAGCTCTTTTTGAAAAATAAATATTTCAAATTCAGCTTTTTATGAAAACTCAAAAACTCACTGAAGACAAATTATTCGCCAAACTAAGAAACTGTGCAACTGTGCCTATGAATTTAAGGTGACAGCTAGGAATGGCTTAGGTCCATTTCCCAGAAAAAAATTGCCAGATTTTTTCCGGGAAACTTGAAAAAAAATTCCTAGCAAGCTCATTTCACAGAAAAAAACATTTCCCAGAGATTCTTTAATAGAAAAATTACGGGTACATTTTCAAGTGCTAAATCTGCTATTTTAGTAGGATAATGCCTTCAATTACTTTTTCTCTGATTGCTTCTCTCTCTTTACCTCTCTGCCTCTACCTTTTCCTTGTTCCTTTCTCTCATACCTCTTTGCTCTCTCTCTCACTCTCCCCTCTGTCTCTCATCAGAATCATTTAATTACCTTCAGATAATAACTAAAAGTACATAGCTATAATAATCTACAAAATTTAAGAATGGACGGGATGACGAAAAACCAAAATGTTATCTAGTCTGTAATATCTGAATAGTAAGGCTACTATAATGACTGACTGACAAGTAAATCTCTCTCGTCTGCCCTTTCTTGTTCATTCTCACTCCCTCTCAGATTTGTAAATATCTTGGGGTCAATATTTGGCCAAGAAATTATGCTCATTTGGAAGATTTCTTACAGACTCTTTTATGGCAGAACCTGATCTTAGTTCATTATGAAGATAGTCCTCTGAGATGAAATACTGAACAGACAGAGATGTCACAGTCACATTTGGATGCACGTACATGTTCTCTAAGCACCAAGAAATAATTCGGAATCACAGTAACAGTAACTGCCCAAGAATTTTATTACTAAGCAGTCTCCCAACAAATCAGTTGCCAAGCTTGGCATTGCTTAACTTTGGTTAAAATCAACTACTTTTTATTGCATATTATGTAAAAGGAAATTATTACATTTTCTGTTAATTTTATTTTCTGTGAAATGACAGTTTTGTGAAAAAAATTTCTGGGAAATGGCAATTCTGGGAAATGTCATTTCTCTGAAATTTTTTTCTGGTATAAAATTTTCCTGTGAAATTTTGGAAAACGAGTCTATCCCGACAGGAATAACAGAGTCGTCAAGGACTCATGGCGTGTGCTTATAGGGACGCTGAATCTGGAGCTGTTTGTACAATAAAATTAAACTCAAGTTCTGTTCTACAATGATGTTTTACAAACATATAAATACATTTACAGTCTTACAAATACATGTAAAATTCCCATAGTAATGCTACAATTTATAAAATGCAAGCAAATACTGAATATCATACAAAAAAGTATCACAGTATTTCTCTCAGTTCTGGTAATTAAACTCACAGCAGCTTAATGAAACAGGTCATTGCTCGCAATTTTCATTCTACACATTCTTCCTCACTGGAATTAATTTGTAATTGCATGTCACACTCGAACTTGGATATTTTGCCTTTTTTTAATTTCTTAAGCACTCTTGTATCATTTGCTAACTCTTCTAGTTCTTCATCATCTAAAAGATGTTTTAACCTTTTATTCCTGTCCATTTTTCGCTGAGATTTAAGTTCTTTCTTTTCTTTAGTCTTAGACCATGGAATTGTCTGTCTTACTATTTTTTTCCTTATTTTCTGTTTCTTCTGTAGATGTGACCGCATAAGTTTATGCTGTCTTTGCTTTTCACGAAATTTGTCCTTATATGCAATTTTCGTAGTATCAATGTCTGCAAACTGAGAGAATACCTTTCCCCTAAGTTCTGGCATTTTGGGCATTTGGACTAGACCAAAACCTAAACCAAGCTTTTCGAAATCAAGTTCTTTCAATTGAAAGATCAGGCTGCACTCATGCTTGGCATATGATTGTATAAAAGACACAAATGCCTTCATGCCTTTCTCGAAAAATGCTCTGTCTTTTGTTGCCATTTTCCTTAACTTTGGCAAGATATCATTGATCACATCCGGTGGTTCATATTGTTCCAAAGTAATCTTCTGATTAAGAGCTATAAACTCAACAAAAGAATCCTCATGTGGCAATAGGAACAACAGCGCATTACCCGTGTGACCTATTCTTGCAGTTCTTCCACATCTGTGAATAAAGGAATTCAAAACTGTAGGTGGATCATATTGTATTACCCAATCAACTTGTGGAATATCAATGCCTCTTGCCATTACATCAGTGCATACTAATACACCACCAGGTTCGTTTCTAAATTTTTGGAATACGTTGTGCCTATTGATTTTCATCTTACCATGAATAGATAATACCACAACTTTGTTTAGAAGTGCAGATAATGCTTTTGAAAAGTAATCAACAGAAGAGCAGGTGCTGAAAAATACTATATGTTTTAAACTTTTGTGTTGTCTAAGAAATGCTACTAATGTATTAAACTTTTGATCTGGCTTGGAGATAATAAAGTAATTCTTTAGAGTGTTGGGAATGCTTTGATCTGCATTTGTCAGTTTATGCTTTTCTTTAACAACAATGAGCATGGGATTACGTAAACCAGCTCTCATTAAAGCCTGTATTTCTTTATTCTGTGTAGCTGAAAACATTCCCGTCCTCCTCTGCTTTGGCATATAACTTAGTATCATATTGATGCTCTCTTCAAATCCCATGTCCAACAAGCGATCAGCTTCATCAAGTATCAATACTTCCAAAGCCTTAACACAAACCGACAGATTACAAGGCTGCTGCTTTCGACAAAGCAGATCTACAAGACGACCAGGTGTTGCGGTAATGATATGTGCACCTTCTGATAAAAACTGTGAGACGTCGGTTGACAGATTCCTCCCACCAATAAGAAGCATGTGCGTAAACTGCAGTGTATAGCTCAAAAAGTGAGCAATGACCGCATCTATTTGCTGAGCAAGTTCTCTTGTAGGTGTGATTATAACTGCAGCAACCTAAACAGAAATTAGAAAAACAACTATTATATTATAAAGACTAACAAAGATAACACTACAGATTCGGCATTGGTGTGACTACTCCAGTTACTGTCTGCACGTACTGCCTAACATTTAACACAAAGTTTTCGAACTAGTGTAAGTGCATCACTGCTATATCAGTCGAGGTTTGAGGTAGTGGTTTCCATGCCTCATAGGTCTACTGTACGTAGCTACCAAATTCCTGCCAAAGCCAAAGTTTAGAAAACGTGCAATTATGGTGAATTATTCTCACTACAAACAAGCTGGTGAATGCACCACATTTGGAAGGTACCTGGTGCATGCACCAATGATTAATTAATCATGATTAGATAAATGTAAAGCATTATGGAAATTGGAACAAAGTAAAAACTGGCAATAATATTAGGCTGGCATTGCAACATGGACAGTACACTCATTATCACAGCTATACCTCTAAAACAAGACACTGAACCATGTTTTGGTCAAGTTCGGATGTGAATACATTCGTCCTTTATGAGCTAAGCAACCAGAACAAATACAGCGAATGAATGAGCACAGAGTCAGACTCTAAGGCTAAGCTATAGGGCGCCGAGTAACCCACTAGCCGAAGTAGGACACTTCTGGTACTAGCAATTTCAGTCAAGAATCGAGATCTATGACATAATAAAACATAAAACTAAATTTGTTTTAGAAAAAAGTAACTTTATAATAATGATGGATAGTCCTTGACAGTTCCATTAATAATTATCATCATAACATTAAACTAAGTACCTAATGCCTTAAAGAGAGAAACTAGGTAGGGCACATTTAGTTTACTTAGTAGAAAACAATTATTTGTCAAAGAGGGAGTACAAAGGATCACCTGCCTGTGAAGCAAGACAAAATAAAAAATAAGACGAAATCACCTAAAAGTGCGCTTAATTCACTTCAAAGATTAATATTGGCAAAATTCTTTTATTTTATCAGATGTATAAAGAATTATTCAACGTGTATTGACGTGTTTAATTATTATTATTACATAAACAAGGACAACGGACGGTGCCAGTACGCTTAACGACTCAATTCGCGACCTGTCTTTGGTGTCGACAGCCAGCGATGTAAGTAAACAAGAAAGACAATGTTGCTTAGTCGGTTATGACAATTAACCACTTTATCAATTACATGTAGTTGACGATTCAGATACATCAACTGATTTGGTCAGGCAGCCAACCACATGAAATAGTCAACCAGTCAGAAAAAAATCACTTATTAGCACACATGTAGGTTATTTTAGAAGACAAAAAGTGTTGTGCTCTATTTTTTGTACCAACTAATTTTGTTTTTTTGCATGCTGTCATAAAATGTTTGTATGGACTTAAAACACTAATTATTCATGAAGAAAGCAGGGCAGAGCACGGACCTAGGGTGTCACATAAGCACACACTAAATATTCTGGTCCTAACTCAGAAAACCAGCAAATAAACTGCAGGTTGAGAATTACTATGCAGAGGTGGACTAATGGCTTCCATTAAGTGCCCTGATATGGCAATTCAGTCACAGTTTAGTCAGTTTGAACATTAGGAGTCTTTAACTGTATCAGGATTCAGCTGATTGCCCCCAGATGACTTCGGGTGTGGATGCACTATGTATGGTAAAAATGGTGTATTTTGCCTTGACAAGTTTGTAGGTCTTTTGATTTCAGGTGAGTTTAAAATGGCTAGGTCTTCTTATTTTAGTAAGATTAACTCAGCTTAAACATCAGCTGCATACACCCCAAGTCCCATAGTCTGGTTTGACTTTTGCATGTTATGTACACTTTACAAAGCACTTGTGGCTTGCTATTAATTTTTGTATTTTCAGTTTTTATTCAACAATCTTACCACTTGATACAGTTTTACCGATTATTGAATTTTTGAAATCAAACTTGATCAAAAGAGTGGAAGCATGATTGGATGACTTCATCGAAAACTTTATCTGCAATGTAATAAACTAATATCCCAACACAATGCCTATCTATGATCAATGTCTTTTCAATTCTTAAATTTTAGACAAACAAGTATTTCTTGTTCATCACGCCTCTTGTTAATTATTATGAGACAAACAGATCTTCGTAACTGTTTGTAACGCTTCGAGTCTCTGATATAAACCTAAAAGAAAGTAAAATAATGGCAATGAACCCTAACATGGTGACAACATTAATGAGAATGTATTTAGCACTACCTCGTGATTCTTCGGGGTTACTTCTCGTCTGAGTAGCATTTCAATTATCGGAATAACAAAAGCGAGAGTTTTCCCACTACCAGTAACTGCTTCGACTGCCACATCTTTATGATTAAGAAACATAGGAATGCAAGCAGACTGTACTGGCGTAGGGGTATCAAATTTCAATTTCTTAAGAGCTAAAAGTGTTGTACTACTCAGTTTAATGCCGAATTTAGCCCAATCCATTATTATGCCGTGTTCATTCAATTGATTATAAATTAAACACAAGTATGACCGAAAACAAATTAACCATAAAATAATGAACGAAGACAACTAAATTACAAATGCAGCAAACACATGTATTGTACTACGATTTTAAGTGCGTGTAACCAGGCGCTGCAGACTGTATAATGATTTTGTGTAGTACGTAAATGGATTAGTATTAATACGCCAAACATGTTTGGGTAAATTCTAGTTTTGCATGATCGTACTGTAATTTCATTTTTTTATAAATGAAACTGACATTGCACAAAGTTCATCAACACTACTGCTGTCTTAAAAAATTACAAAGCTACAATTTTCACTTAATTTTTTGAGCAAACTGCGCGGAAAAATACATTTGGTTTAAGTGTTACGCGGTTGTTCTTCTGTAAAATTTCATGATTACGTATAATTATTTTGTTTATTACCGATTTATTTAAAACTCATTATTACCAATCCGCCACTGCTATGCCCGTGTTTCATACTATCTATAATTGATCTTCTTGCAGTGTGGTTAAGCCATAACTGTCGCATTAGATAGCTGAAAAATGAGCTTAAAATCTGGAAAGAAAGATACCAAAATGAGAATCCGAGCATTTCCTGTAAGTGTTATAGCTGCGTTACAAACTATATTCTCGGCTTCTAAGTAATCATTTATTATCTCAGGTTACAGAAGCAAATGTAATCAAAATTTTGCATGGCATCGGTTCAGGCTTGTTATTGCTACACCAATCTGTTAATTAATCTATTTAGTATTGTGAGTTACTTGTTTAGTGTCACATTGTTAACATTAACTCGCCATTCTCAT
The DNA here is from genome assembly GCA_030141605.1 of Tubiluchus corallicola. Classification (NCBI taxonomy): domain Eukaryota; kingdom Metazoa; phylum Priapulida; class Priapulimorpha; order Priapulimorphida; family Tubiluchidae; genus Tubiluchus; species Tubiluchus corallicola. The sequence goes on from JAQGDQ010000116.1 coordinate 238,024, forward strand.
TGCACTTTTGAATTTGGTAATGTTGTTGTCGAGCTGTTACATTGCTGTGAAGAAAATTTAGTTCTATGTCCTGGCTACACGATGACAAAAGAAATGTTTCTGCGTGTTGGTAGTTACACTTAGACAAAAAAGTTTATTATATTAGAATAACCACGAAGCTTGTGAAACAGTTTGGGGCAGAAATCAGGTTACCGTAATTAGTATAACCACGTAGTATAAAGTAGTACATATTGTATATATTAGCAAAATCAATTGTGCTACATCTCTTTTTAAAGTCTTCACAAAAAAGTTTTAAAATCGTGCTGGACAAAGAAATGCCTTTCAGTAACTCTACACTTGTAACTCAACTTGCTCTTTTCCTCATTGGTTTTGCATGAGCTAAAAATTCATACTGTGTTTACATTATGAAGAGGGTAGTAAAGAACAATAAACACTAGGAGTTCTGAATAATGCTGGATGTTATGAGATAAATGAAAATTTTTCCTCAGTTTCTGGTGCCTTTTGTCATGAGTAGTAGACAAATTAGAGACCTTATCACTTGAAGTATTCTAAGGTCTTTGTAGCAGGCGAAACCACCCAGAACCATTTTTTAGCGTATTAGGCATTGCCATATTATGCATGAAAACATTATGCGTGTTCATTAGGCATATGAAAACATGATTACTGAGGTATTTGCTTCACCAAAGTGATCCATTTTGTACCAAAGTGATAGTTGGCAAAATAGGCCTCTAAACTAAAGAACACCTAAATCATAGAACTGTGTTCAGTGGGCATTAATTTTTATTTAACTGGATTTTGATAGCCAGATGTTTTAATATTTTATATAAAGCTAATTATAAGCAGATCATATGAATTCTTGTGACAGTTTATGTCTGAGCAGGTGTCCCATTTTGAAAGGAAGGTGGATTGTATGTTCAGTTGATTTTTTACAAGATATCTTTATCTTTATTAGTTTTGTTATTTTCATTCATAGTTTGGAATTAGTAAGTACAGTAGTAGCTTTGTTTTCGACCATAATTCGTTCCTAAATAGTGTTTGAAAACCAATTTGGTTGAGTAACAAATCATTTATTCCCCATAAGAAATAATGTAAAAGCAAATAATCCGTTCTCAAAAACCGGTTGAGTAACAAACCATTTATTCCCATAAGAAATAATGTAAAAGCAAATAATCCGTTCTCAAGCACCAAATGAACTGTAAAGTATTACTGAAACGAAATATAATAATGCAAAAATGTTTATCAAACAGTAGATATGATATAAATTGATAAGAAAAACATAATAGAATTACTTAGAAAGAAAAACATAATTATTCCTACATGAAAAAACCTTAGCACTTAGCAATGTTAGGCGATTCTAATGTTGTACGTGACTACTCTCGGGCGTGATCGGTTATGCTCGGCTCTAGTCGGCTTGCTGCGCATGCTCTTGTTTGGGGTTGGTCGAGTACCGAAATTCTGGTCGAGAGTGGAGACAATTTCAGTTCGAATTTTCTGGTCGAAAACCGGTTTATACAAGTACGGAGACTTTTGACAACAGAGGTATGACTGTATGTAATTCATGAAGGATATAATGAAGGAAGGTTTTGAATGTGCATATCTTGATTACAAGCTCTTGCTTAGAGGTTTAGGCTGTTGGATAGCCAAACACACACTTTGGTGTCATTTTCCTGTAAGGCCAATTTCTGTGACCAATATAAGTTACGCACTTTACTTCTATTAACAGATGACTATGGATGAGAGGTATGTGAACAGCATTTGGGATTTGCTGAGGAATGCCATTCAAGAAATTCAAAAGAAGAACAATAGCGGACTTAGCTTTGAGGAGCTTTATCGAAATGCATACACGATGGTTTTACACAAGCATGGAGAAAAGTTATATACTGGACTTAGAGAAGTAGTAACAGAGCACTTAATTAACAAAGTGAGAATATGCTTTATGTTGATATTATTATTTGTATTTTTATTTATTATTGCATATATATATATTATATATATGTGTGTGTATATATATAACCGACGAGGCTACAGCACCATTCTCGACGATCTATACATCAAGCAAAAGGTCCGGACCCACAAATTTCCCATTGCGGTTTTATTTTTTCGAATCGGGGCCCACCGGGAGGAACAGGGGGCAAAGAACCTCCAAAAATAGCCATTTTTCGCCCGTTTTTTGCAAAAAACTGCAAAACTTATACCTCTTATTTCTAAAGAAAGGGAATACGTCGGGGGCGGTGCCAGTAATGGTTTAATAGCCCGTTCAAGAATGGGTGTTATAGTCATATTTAGAATTCGGGGGAGGGGCGCGGCGCCAGTGACGGGCATTTTCCCGGACCCAACCACACAAATTTTGCAGAAAACTACTCAAACGGCCTCTAGAAAAACTCAATTTGTACAACTGTTTGGGCATGCTGGGAAAAAATAAGCACACTTGCAGAAAGAGGAGGAAACGGTCTACAAAATGCTGAAGGTTTTGTTGGGAGAGATGTTTACTGGATGAAACGGGTGGGGTGTATTTCGAAGTTCGTTTTCTACCCCCTGTCCTGCACGCTATGTGGAACATCCATTGTCTTTGAGTTTGATAAATTTTGCGACTGTTCCAGGCATTGTTGTCACCCGCCATTCTACAGTGTTATATGTTGTACATGTAAGTAAGTTGTGCTAGCCTACTATCATGTGAGAAGTGGTAGACAAAGCTATGTGGAATGTCCGCACATTATTGATCATTGCTAAACAGACTAAGAGCATTTACTATATAGCACACAGTTTCGACTTTGTGGAATGGTTTTGCTGTGATGCTGTGCTGTTGGTGTTGATGCTGTAGGTGTCATCATCTTTGCACCATCATCATCATCATCGTCATTTGATGTGGTGTGGGTTGTGTGGTGTGCTGTGGGTGTTGTGCTATGGATGGTGTGGTGGGGTTGTAGGGTGTGTGGGGTGTTGGTGGAGTGGAGTGGCTGGTGTGGTTTAGTGTGGTCTAGGTGGTGTGGTGTGGTATTGGTGATGTGGTGTGGTATGGGTAGTGTGGTGGGATGGTATGGTGTGGATGATGTGGTGTGGGTTGTGTGTTCATTTATATGCGCAAAATTCTTTTTGCTGGGTTTGGCTAGTTTTATTTTAATATTCGTGACATAGCCTTGTTGTATGTTTAAATAACTGTGCTGTGTCATTTTCTGTATGTATGATTAGGCTGCAAAATTAGTGCAGCTCTTTTATACCAGAACATCATTGTTGTAACTATTGCTCCAAATTATTTTGTGTTGCAAGTGTCATTCTCTCAAGTTACATGTGTAAATAACAAAATGGTGTTTCCGAATTACTTTTAGGTGAGAAATGACGTTTTACTGTCACTTAATAACAACTTTCTGCAAACACTAAATCAAGCTTGGAATGACCACCAGACCAGTATGGTCATGATTCGAGACATACTCATGTACATGGTAAGCAGTTTACCTATAAATAAGATAATTTTTGTTGTTTTATACTCATTCTGCTTTTTGTATTGCCTTTATTCTATGTGGTGTTGTTCTTTTTGTAGGACCGAGTATATGTTCAACAGAACAACGTGGATAATGTGTATAATTTGGGACTTATGATTTTTCGAGATCAAGTTTTGCACCACGGCCAAATAAGGGACCACTTGCAACAAACATTGCTTGAACTGGTCATGTGCGAAAGAAAAGGAGAAGTTGTTGATAGGTGTGCCCATTTGTTTATTTGGGGTTGTCTTTTAGTGCTTAGTATTAACAACTTCTGTTTAAACAAACTGTGCACATTAATTTATCTGCCTATTGTAATCTGAAGCTTTCTTTTTTATTTATAGACTGAGGTTGTTTCTTAAGCTTAGAAGATTAGAAGAATTATAAGAAATTTTGTGAATTAACAATTTTGATTCCAGTGTAAGCTTAGGTAGCCTAGTTTTCTCGCTAGCATGCTAGATCTTTCCACTTTCACTGTGGCATAGCTGGGGGAGGGGGTGGTCCACCTCGGGTGGCACATTGATCAAGTGCATTGAAAGTTAATTCTCTCAGAACAGTAGAATAGCCAAACACGTGACAATTTAATTTTCCACGAAAATGTTGCTTATAGGGCTTCGAATATGATAATTTGTAATATAATATTGTTGTAATATTTGTAACATAGTTTGTCCTTGGTTTCAAAGTGTCTGCACAGTATACGTTTTGAGTTAACTGTAGAATATATGCTTACCATATATTATTTACCCAAAATTTCATGCAGTTTTTAACAATGTATTTGTTGCTGGTGTTTGGTTTCTATAACACTGATGTCATTGCAATTAGTTCTATGTATGTAAAAATAATTGTGATTCAATTATTGGCTCACCAACATAGTTTAAGAGTTTTTGAATATCTCCGTCAGAATGTCTTCGTTTGGCATAATCACTTGTTGATCTATTAACTAATTTACGAACACTAATCTTAACTATATCTTTGAAATATTTTGATGATAGTAAACTTTTATTTTATTTCAATTAACTGTTAGGACGTTCAAAATTCTTCGTTAAGCGACATCTTGGGAGTCACTCCAGAATAGTCTTTAACTACCATTATAGTGCTGTTTTCTACTTTTGAGTTTTGAAACATACAGAGTGAATTTATTTCTTCACAAAGCAATTTTTTATTATTTTTTCAGCAATACTTTATGATTTTAATCAATTTATTTGTACAACTGTGAGGAAACACTGCTGAATTTTACAAAACTAAAATTTTCCTGCATAAACATTTCCATCGTGTTGGGAGCCAAACTCAAAAGCTCTAACTCCTTAATTTTATATTTTAGTCAGTTTTAAACTTTCAGTTGCAAAAAATTATCTTTGCACATTAATTGATATCATTATTAGTAGCTTCTTCCTTTCAGTAATGATTTTTAAAATAATTTACAGAGGAGCTGTAAAGAATGCATGTCAAATGCTGATGGTTTTAGGAATTGATTCTCGTACTGTCTATGAAGAAGACTTTGAACGTCCCTTTCTTCTTCAGTCTGCAGAGTTTTTTCGGGTAAAAATTTTAGTACCTCTTTTCAGAGAGATTGTGACAGATATTTTTTGGGCTTAAGAGAAATACTTTTAGGATTTCTGTGCCAGGCCCCAGGCTGCAGCACTAAAGTTTTGCATTCTTTTCTGAAATGTAATCAATGTCATGATTTGTCTAGTAAAGAAAAAGTAATCGTATTTGCAGTAATATGCGATGTACTAAGTTGCTTTGTGCCCAAAATTGTGCAGAATTTTTGATAAGTAAGATTGCAACAATTGACCATTGACATTATACATATCCTGCTTCATTGCCAGGGAATACAAATGTCTTGTCATTTGAAAAATGGATCATATTGAATATTATAAGGTGCAATTAATTATACTGCACATCGTGTTTTAATAAAGTTTGAAACTACCATTTTTGTAGATTGAAAGTCAAAAGTTTTTAGCAGAAAATAGTGCTTCGGTTTATATTAAGAAGGTGGAAGCAAGAATCAACGAAGAAGCTGAAAGAGCAGCTCATTACTTAGACAAGTCTACAGTAGATCCTATTATAAAGGTACGTTATTCGGTATATTGTTGAATCCAAAACATTTGCCACTAGGTATTTTGTATTGCAGTAAAATTTATTTGCGCTTGTTCAGTTTTGTGCTGTTTTTTTTTACACACAGTTACACTGCTGAAGTCCAAGTTAGGTAGAAAAGAGCGACTATATGTAGTTTTCTCTGCTAAAGAACCAAGTCTACAACAACCTGCTTTTGTGAATTTATTTTTCTTAAAAATGTGCACCCTCTTCTATTGCAGTCAGTACACTTCTATTCTATTCTATTGGGTACACTTTTTTAGCTTGATAGCTTGTTAAATATCGAGAACTTTCTTTGCATTGTACACAGACCAATTCAATCCTGGTTCGAGTTTAACCATAGTGCAAATGCTGGAGTAAGGCGAGTCTGATCAAAACTTGAGCCAGATTAGCAGTATAAAAAATGCCACATAGGATTCACGAACATATTTACTGGTTAGTCAAAATTACTAACTATAACAAACAAATTCAAACCAGTGTTATCCCTTGTCTTTAATGTACTTAATTTTCTTTTAGGTTGTGGAAAAAGAATTAATATGTAACCACATGAAAACAATAGTAGAGGTATGTAACATTTATTGATTTGGTATTGTACTATATGTACATATTGTTTTATATTTGCTTGTAATTATTTGTGCAGTAGAAAGTTGATTTTTCATTGATGTGTGGTTCATACAAACCAGTAGGCAACCAAAGATTTGATTTGGATTTTCAGTAGTGTTCCATGCAAATTCAAGAACACATTTAGAAGTGTCGAATACTGAATGAATTGAAGTTCCATGTTAGTAACGGAACTTGTTTGAGAGATGTTTAATGAATAAATGAGTGTTCAAAACTAGTGCTAAGACACCCATAGAAATGTTTACTAAATGAATGAGTTTTACTTGACTCACAGTTCTATGAGCATAGAAAGTTTTATCGTTCTTGTTCTGTATTTTGTCAAGAAAATTCCAGCATTTGAAACAATTTGCCAATAACAAATATGTAACAAATTTGCTCATATAGTGAAACCGTCGGTAAATATTATTCTAATCTCAAGGTACGTAGAGAGTACTGCTACAGGCTTAATGGAACAGAACATGAACCAAGTTCTTTTAAGTATTTCGCAAGGGTTTTTTCTCTTGTCAAAAGGAAGCGGCTCTTTCTGGCTTTTCATAAAACTGCCTGACTAGCACTACATTATGATCAATTATACCTGCTATTTTTAAGTGGAATTTTTGTGAGATGTATAGTTGCATTATATATGCTTTTCTGTTTTGTAGATGGAGAACTCAGGTGTCATACACATGCTCAAGAATCAAAAGACAGAAGGTGAGTATCGATTTCTTAAACTGGAGAAAGGTTCTAGCTTCCAACTTTATACTCAGCAGTCATCTTGGTTTTCGATGCATAACCGTTTGTGTTATTATTAATATAATAATAGATAACAAAGGCCCCGCAAAAGATTTTGCGTAAAAAAGCACGTATAATCAATAACACGCGAACATCCTACACAGTCCTCATGTATAACGCAAAGCCCGTAACATCCTGCCTACTTACCTAACGCAAAACCTGTACTCGTGCCTACTGTATGTTTAACTAACGCAAAGCAGCTTTTTGCTGAATTAAAGCTATAAGCAATAATGGATGACGTCAGCACAATGGAATTCGTCACAACAGTTTTCTAAGCGAAAATCGCCGAAAATAGAACAGCTAATTAACTCGTCGGTACTCCTCTCGGTGGACCTGCCCTAAAATATAACCCACATCATCGTGTAGCCCTGTCCTTCCTCTTTGTAAAGACCTATAAATCTCCTCCCGAGAGTCCCACCGGGCGCCGCTAGAACGTTTTTCCCGCAGGCTGTTTGGTCAAAATTTCGAAAAAATCGCAAGTTGGGTCCGGGAAAACGCCCATTGCGGGACGCCGTGGCCCTCTCGGGAATTCTAAATATGCCTACTACACCTACCGCTGAACGGGCTATCTATCCATACCCAGCACCCTCCTCGGCCCGTTCCCGTTCTCTACATCTCAGCCGTATAACTTTTGCAATTTTTTGCAAAAAACGGCCGAAAAACGGCCATTTTGGGAGGTTTTTCGCCCCCCGTTCCTCCCGGTGGGCCCGATTCGAAAAATAAACCATCAATGGCACGACACTAGATCGAGACCTTTCGTTTGATATATAGATCGCCGCAAATGGTGCCCTCGTCCGGGCTGTAGCCTCGAATCTTATATATTAAGATACCAAGAATATTAATATAAGAGATGTGACTTTTGTATAATTTCAGACTTGGCTTGTATGTACAAGTTACTAAAGCGAGTTGACAGCGGCTTAGATGCCATGGCTGCTTGTGTGAGCAGTTATTTGCGTGAGCAGGGAAAAGCACTCGTAACCGAGGAAGAAACAGATGGGAAAAATCCAATCATTTATGTACAGGTATCAGCCAAAGCATTTTATTTACCGTATTATTATTGTTATTGCCAACTAAATAATATTTCTACGAATCAAAAAAACTAAGGTGGATAATGCACAAATATTGCAGCTGTAGCAAGAAGAATGCTTAATACTTTGTTCCTGTCACATTGAAAGTATTTGTGATTAGTAAAGTTCTCTAATAAAGTGTTTTAGGGCACCAATGAATGTTTTTTTTTTGTGTGTGTGTGGTTCTGCACTCTATGCAAGAAACCTGCACTGAACAGCAGGCTTGACCTCACCGTCAGTTACTAAGTAACCACTGTGACCACTCAGCTTTACCTTGCCATATTTGAGTATTTGGTTTCTGACTTGCAAGCAAGGAAAAGTAAACTAACTGAAAGTCAGAGCTAAAAAGCATGTGTAAATGCTGGTAGATGCTGTGGTTTACAAGGGAAAGAAAGATGCACAAGAAGTAACACAGTACACTCTACTATACTGAATTATGCAAGCATTTGCTTTAAAACACTTGATGAACATAAAAGATTTAAGGTTAACATGCTTAACACACAAGCTCTGTGACATTCTTTCACATCTTGAATGGTCATTTATTGCAGTATGTTTTACGTCATAAATTGTACTTTTAAATGGTGATTTAAATATTATACAAATATGCAAATTTATTCATACTTTGCCTTGTTTATTTCACATAGAGTTTGCTTGATCTGAAAGATAGATTCGACCATTTTCTCCACGAGTCATTTGGTGATGACATGAAGTTTAAGCAAGTAATTTCTACAGACTTCATCTACTTCCTCAACTTAAACAAGAAGTCAGCAGAGTATCTTTCTTTATTTATAGACGACAAGCTCAAGAAAGGTGTAAAAGGCGTAAGTATTCTGCAAAAGATATTGGCAGTATAGTTATTACTATTATAGTTATGGCTATTGGTTGATTTATCTTTGCCTTGTCTTCATCTTGAAAGTAACCTTGGGACATGGAAAACTGACACAGACAAATCATTTATACTTCTCATATCTAGTTTAAAGTTTAGTTCAGCTTGTTTCAAGTCTAATGCAAAAAGCAATTTATATGGAGAAATATTCTAACAAGCAGGATACAAAATGCTTTAATAATTTTTTATTTGCCATTATGACTTTTGGTGTAATCTTGAGTACTATTGAAATCTGACAGTAATAGTCTTAAAAGGAATAATAGTAATGGCATGTTCAGACTAGCGAGTTTCACATTTATATTTTTTCCTCGGTTAGAAATATGAAAAATTGTTTTTGTGCGTTACATTGTTCTAGATAAGTCTACTAAAATATTCAATGAAGAATATTGATTCTGTTTATGAAAACTGAAAACATTATGTACAGTAAAGTTGTTTTTGATATTGGGTTGTTGAATACACATCCACAGAGGAAATGTTTGTGCAAGTGCAGGTTTTATTTTGTTTTTGTACAAAAATACAAATAAAATCAAAATAAATTTAATGTTCTTTTTTAGCTTTCAGAACAAGATGTCGAAAATGTGCTGGACAAAACTATGGTGCTGTTCAGATTTCTGGAAGAAAAAGACGTGTTTGAGCGTTACTACAAACAGCATCTAGCCAAGCGGCTCTTACTCAATAAGAGCGTATCCGATGACTCTGAAAAGAATATGATATCAAAGTTAAAGGTATTAGACGTACGGTTTTGTGGCAACTATAAGCAAAAAACTTTAAAGCTTTATGCACTATGCAGCTGAATTGTATAATCAATTTTATTCTGAGTTTTTGTTTTGTATTTTGCGCTGTTTCATTGAGACTTGCAATCTGTCAAAATGACCCTGCTTGTCACTACCATACTACCTCATTAAATTTTGCTTTTGTATGTATATCTAGAAGAATGACTCTTTGGTGACATCTACCATTACTGTCAACGAAACTGGTCACATGGTGTTCATTTTTTAGTAATATAAAGAGAGTGCCACACAAGAGCTTTTCGAGTATTTAACCATGAATTATTGTTTAATGGAGCCGTGTCGTATATCTTTTCTATTGATTGTGTTAGTAAAGTCATGTTTTTTTCTATAGACGGAGTGTGGTTGTCAGTTTACTTCAAAACTTGAAGGAATGTTTAAAGATATGACTGTTTCTAACACTACTATGGATGAGTTCAAAACTCATATACAAGCAGCACAGGTAATCAATGAACAGTTATTCGTGCATGTTTAATGTATAGGTCAACTAATGTAATAGTAAACATGTTAAGACGGATAGCTTGTAGTTATGTTCGTAATGAAAATACGTATGAATGAAAAGTCGAAGACTGTTTAACTCGGTGAATTGTACAAGTACAACTTTGGGCAGGAGGTGCTAGGGCTATTATTCCTAGCATTGTGTTAGGTTTTATTGCTACAGTGATGTGATTTTCATAAAGTTCAGTAGCACAGTTATGGTTTTAGGTCAGGGATGACGCTTTCTGCTTGTGAGTTACTTATAAAATCACCGAGTCAAAATGATCTACCTACTATAAGAATGCAAAACGTCTGGGCTGATCTGCCAGCCCGATAATACAAGCCTCAGGATTGGCTGGCTGGTCTTCGTACCAGCCAATCAGATTGCTTCTCGCATTTCTTGCACATTTGGGCATTTCAGTGGCGGCTTCCTTGATAGTTTTCCATGTTTTGTGATTTTGTATCGTTTTTTTTCTGAGTCTGACAGTGACATTAATTAAAATTTCATTAGCAAGTCTGATTTCTTCCAGCCTAGCAGTGAATCTGACACTGAAACTTGTGAAAACAACCAGTAACGTATATAAAGTAGTTGCTTTATTTTTTATATTTTTTTTAAAAATAGGTAACGTGGTCTACCCACACTACCTTTGTGATCAACAATCGACGTAATGGGTACCCCTGTTTTAGATTATTGTTGTGTGTGTATTTGGAAGATTATCATAATCAATAATTTAGTTTATTGGTCATTAGGTTTTTGGATTTGAGTCCATGTAACAGCGTCACGTGGATTTCCTTGTCTACGTGTAAGGATCTTTACATATTACATGCTACCTTGCAATGATTTGTGATTTTTTGTTATAAAAATGTGTTTGCTTTCCATTTAGAGTAACCTTCATGGTGTGGACTTGTATGTAAGGGTATTAACAACTGGTTTTTGGCCTACTCAGGCTTCATCCCCTAAGTGTACAATACCAAATGCACCTAGCCAAGCTTTCGAAATATTCAAGAGGTATGTTTGACAATAATAATAATAGTTTGACTGATAATTCCTTTTTGCTTTAAATGTTGTTGTACTATTTGCTTATTTTCTTTTGATCCTTTTTGTTAGGTTTTACCTGGGTAAACACAGTGGCAGGCAGTTAACATTACAGCCACAGTTAGGGTCTGCAGATCTTAATGCAACATTCTTTGGAGCATCCAAGAAGGAAGGTGAAAATTCTGGTGCAGTTACGAAATGCTCTGGACCGAGAAAACACATTATTCAAGTTTCTACATACCAGATGTGTATCTTGATGCTTTTTAATGCTAGACAAACATATACATATGAGGTACCCCATGAAGTATTTGTGTTTTTCAATTTACTTGACCAATGTGAAACTAACTTTACTTTTAAAAACTTATTTTTGCTGGCTATACTTTGGTCCACCATGCAACAGAAACATTGAACCTGTGAACCTTTAAGTTCTTACACATTTCGAGTATGAGTCACTCATTTGCATATCTTGCTCAAAACTCTTTAATTTTCGCTTATTTTAATTGTTTCTGTACATTTATAAATGAGAAGTAACAATAATTTCACTTGATGATGAAAAATGAATCACTTCAGTCTCTCACAGATAGAAAAACATGAAGTGAAAAATTGTTTTTGGGATTTGCAAAATATTTATATACAGAAAAAGATAGTACTTTTAGTTTTATTATATGATTAAAAGAGAACTTTCACCAGTTCTCTTATTTGAATTTTATCACTTAAATTTTGAAGTAAGTGCTGTATTTTGCGCACTGTATATTGATTCTTTTTTAATGCAATACAATGCATTACTATTTCTATTTCTTTTATTATTGATTATATGTTGTATGTGCAAACAAATATTAAATCGAATAAGCGATGATAATAATGATTTTATGTAAAAATATATTTTAGGAAATACAAAATGAAACAGACATAAATCCAAAAGACTTACTTCGACAGCTACAGTCATTAGCACTGGGAAAGTTGACACAAAGAATACTAGCAAAAGAACCCAAGTGCAAAGAAATAGGTAATTGTTTCATTTTGTGATTTACTGAAATCTTTAAGTTAAGCAATCCTTAAAAAACTGATGTAAGACAACTTGTTATTGAATGTTCTTTATAAGTAGTCAAAAAACTAATTCGTAAATTTTTGTGCTAAAATGATTGCTGTAACTAAGCCCAAAATGTTTTTACTTTGTTTGCAGAAGATTCACACACATTTTATGTCAACGACCAATTTTCTTCGAAATTACATCGAGTAAAAATACAAGCAGGTAATTTTATTGTACGTTTCAATTATGTTTTTGTAGGTATAAACGTTGATATTTAAAACTGGGAGGTACTGCAGATTATATGATTTGAAAGTTAGAAGTAAGTGGCAGTGCATACTAGTTAGTTAATTTGTATGATTCTTTTATGGTAATTTGTGAAATTCATAACTAATTAATTCAGCTGCATTTTACTATTAATTTCATTTAACTTTTTAGTTGTAGCAAAAGGTGAATCTGATCCCGAGAGGAAGGAAACGAGATGCAAGGTAGATGAAGACAGAAAGCATGAAATTGAAGCAGCTATAGTGCGGATAATGAAAGCCAGGAAAAAAATGCAACATAATGTTCTTGTTAGTGAGGTAACTATTAAGCATTTTTGCTTACAATAACAATGGGCTGTAAAAACCATCAGTATACCGCAGATTTTGTTATTTTAGAAATATTCACATATTTAGGCTCTATTCACAAGTAACTTGTTTGTAGATTAAATAAATTTTCTTACTCGGACTTACTAGTCAAGTTTTTCTTGCAGCATGCATTTATTTAGAAGTTTATGGTACATGTGGCAAAAGTAAATCAATTCAACAGCTGTGGTTTCGTTCTGTCCTTCATCAATAATTTTGAAATTAAGATAGTAAGCAAGTAATTAATTATCCAAAGATCATTCCAGACTAATTTAATTGCAAACAATGAATCTGATTGGTTAGCAATTATTTCATTGTCATTAAACATGTGGAAATGTTGGATTGATTGGTGAGCTATTAGATTTGAATTAAGACCAGGTATTATTATAAGGGGCTGTGCAGTGTAATAGTCATTGCATCTGATGTAATGCAAAAGTCCCTAGTTCAAATCCAAACTAGTTAAGGCTTTTCACATTTCCTTCATTTTGATCGATTTGGTTTAAATAATTCATTAATTGTGGATTCATTTCATTATTAAACAGTGCTTTGTTATTTGATGCCTAGGTAACACAACAACTAAAGTCACGGTTCCTGCCAAATCCAATTCTTATAAAAAAGAGAATAGAGGGACTCATTGAGCGGGAGTACTTGGCAAGAGTTCCCGAGGATAGGTAAGTGGTACAGCTACGATTTGTTGCATTGTAGTCTTCTGTTATTAATTTTCTAAATTTTTCCTATGCTAACTTTGAATATTACAAATTTGACAAATGTGCGGCTGTTTCAAAAATATTACACAGACCATTGTCACTAACTTATAGATTGACACATCTTATTGAACACAATCACCCCTTCCAGTCTTCAAACAGACATGTTAAGAATGCCATACATATGTAAATCTCCATGTGCAAACGAGCCCGTATGGCCATCTATTTTTAATTGCTAATTGTAGACTAGGGAATGATTGATTTGTTCATTTATTCATTCAGTTAATCATTCATTGTTTCTGCCCTGTTTCTTTTTTTTGTTCATTTGTTTTTATTCAGTTACTAATTTATTTATTTATTCATTCATTTAGTCAGTAGCTTGCTCTCCTTTCTTTTATCTCCCTTTTATTTATTTATTTTCGTTAATCTTTTATTCTTTTTTGAATGATATAAATAGGCCAATGTTCAGTTTTCTGTTTTGTGTGAGTAATGTAAAATAAATACAAGAGGCAGATTATTTTCCATTTTGATTCTCAAATGCTCTATTAATAAACATGATTCTGGTAACAAATGTGTCATCAATGCAGCTGTGTGTGTATGATAAATGGAAATAAGTGAGTGTTGTTGTTTTCAACCTCGTGCCAACTTTTGCTTTGGCAAGTACAGCCCTTGTTTGCATTCATTGCACAGCACTTTTAGTAGAGTGCTTACCGTATAGCAACAGTAACAACAGGAAAGACCAACAATGAAAGCTACTAATTATAATTTCAATTTGTTTGATTTCATTATTTAGCTACTGACTCTCCATTCCTCCTTTTCTAAACATAGACACGTACTGTAAGAGTAGATCAGTTATGCTGAACAGTGCTTGTTAAAAACCAATTACTGCTGAAATAATAAAAGACTAAGCTCTTACTTTTCACAATGTTGCATTTTTATTTTAGGAAAATGTATACGTATGTAGCATGAGAAGTTGATAAAGCACTTCTTCAAAGCCAGATTGGTGGCACACTTGCAGGGATGTAAATGATTAGCCAAGGTTTCATAAACTGTTGTTAATTGATGTTTATAATGTAAATATGTCTATTGTCATCAATAAAGACAACAATTTTCTGGGAAATGCTTTGTTGATGTCTAAATGCTGATATCTAAATTTGCTGCAGCAAGTCGTAGTTACAGTATTGTAAGACATGCTGTTGTGCTTAAACAAGAAAATTTATTCATGAACTGTTATTCTTGTAAATATCAGTTTCACTGTCTCCACAGTTATTGTGTTTATCGAAATTTGAATATATACATGAAAAGCTTAGACTGGCTAGGATAGTTCTTTTTTTAAAGTGCTTTGCTTATAAAAACTTCAGTCTCTTGCAGTTGATTGTTTGATAAAAAATATTGTGGCAGTAATATTAGGTATTTATTTAAAGCGCTAAAGTGCGTTGTGTAAATTTTTAAATCACTTCTCCAAGTAAAAAGCTCTTAATAGTCAGTCATACATTGTAACTGCTTTGCTAAAGCTTCAGAAATAAAGCAAACATTTATAGTAAAAGCACTGATGTTTTCTGGTATACATTTGTGAATTTATTTCAGAACTACCATTTTCATGACAGTTTACAGACATAGTACCTATTTTTCGGCATATTGCACTTTGCGTACAAGAGATTAAAATCTCAAGAAGCTGTTCAAGAAAATGCATAATTTATCTATGTCTGAATTGCAAAGTTTTTCTTACTGAAGATTCTCTACATTAAAAACACAGGCACAATTTCTTAAAAATGTATGTGTTAATACTTAAGTAATACAAAGTTGTGATACGGGAAATCTCAAAATACAGCTATCATGACACCTAACCAGCATACAACCTAGAATCAAACACTACTGCATCACCAGTTGCCTCATGATCCTGGTGAACTGTCTTTAAGTGGTATTGTCTAGATAATCTCTCTGAAAGTGTATCACATTACTTAATTAAGCATAGCGGGTGTGTACACCCTGCAACACCTTTTGCCTGGCTTTCATGAATGCCAGTATATCTGCGTCAGTTTGGCTGTCACCAGTCAAGGAAAGATCTGCCAGCTGGACATGCCCTTCAGTTTTTGGAGGTGAATGTTCTTCACTTGGAACAGAATTATCTGAATATGATTTGGATTTACTTGAGGAAACTTGTGTTGGTAATTCAATTCTTTGTTGTTTTGTTGATTGAGGTGGCCCCTAAAATGGTAATATCGATCAGGTGTGGTACAGGTATACAATTTTTCTAATCATTTTCCTCGTCGTATAGTATATATATATATATATATATATATATATATATATGAACTATTGTAAATTGTTAAAAGTGTACCCGAGTTACCTCGACTATCTGGATCTCTTGAGTTTTTTCATTAAGCCAGCGCTCAAAGTCCTGTTGCATGGTAATTCTTGCCTTCTGCAGCAGATGCTGCAAGTGATCGATTTCAGCTTTTAATATTCGAAGCTTTTCAAATGCAGTTTGATACCTAAAAAGATATGATAATACAAGATTACTCAGTCCATACAGTCGTTGATTTTTGAAATTAAATTAGTAGTGTGAACTGTAAAAAGTAAATAAGCATAGTGGTTACTTGAGTCTTTCTTGTTCCATTTCCTCTCGGGTTTGATTTTCTCCAGCATTTAATTCAGCTGTAGGTGTACTTGGCTTGCTTAAATTCTGGACAGCTTTAGCCATTTGGTATTGCTGTAGTCTGCTCTTTAACATATCTGACAAACAACACGAGAAACAACAATACTCCATTAATTAAAGTGACATGCAGATTATTCTTCTACATCGCCCATATAGATTTATTTTAATAAACAGACATTCTTATTTTAGCGTTTTTTAATCTGTAGTTGCATTAAAAATTGATAGATGTCAAACACTGTAAACCTCATTGTATACTCACTGACATTATCACGCGTTTGATTTATCAACTTTCCCAGGTCTTTAGCATCACCATACTTTTGCTTTAATTGCATTTTCTTGAACTCAAATTCTTGCATGTACTTGTAATTACGTCGGAAAATTTGAAAAGCTTCTGCTCGACTTTCTACATCTAAAAAATTTGCAATAAATTCCAATTTTTAGCTCCCCTGACTTTAGTCAGTAAGGGGACCTATTGCTGTCATGCAGCGTCTGTCGAGCATTGGGCGTCGTCCACAATTGACTTAATTTTGTATATTTAGCCAAAACCTTTTGTCTCAGGTCGTTAACCTTTGGCATGTGGCAACCTTGGCATAAGATGCATGTCATGTGTCAAAATGAATGAGCTAGGGTTGAAAGGTTGCGACCCAGAGGATGATGAATTTTCAAGTTATGTGGGATTTTGGACATTTTGCTAAAATCTATGTGGTAAAATGTTTTATAGTAATTTTGGACAGTACATAATATGACCTTTCAAAAGTCCAGCAGTTGCTATGGTGTACAAGGGGTTAATTTGGTGGCTGCTAGGTTGTAAGAATGACCATTTCTTCCACAACGGATAAAATACATATTCTTTGACAATTTTGAGGCCAAACAGATGCAATGTATCGAAAACATTGTAATACTAGAGTTTTAGACGATGCCAAAATGTTGGCCCACCCAGGGTCACCCAAAGGTCATAAACAGGGAATGTCTCAATCATATCAAGTAATATCTAATTTTAAACCTTGTGGTGAGGCAGGTTTGACACTGCCAAATTTTGGCCCAGCTGTAAAGGGCATCCGCAGGGAATGTGTCATATGTAGAAGCGTTTGGACATGGTTCATTAAAACATCGAGCTTTGTTGACAAATGACTTAGTTTTCTTTATTTTGCCAAAACCTTTTGTCCTTCGTCTTAGATTTTTGGTGTGTAGTAACCTTTGCATAAAATGCATGTCAAATTTAATGACCAAGGTCCAAAATTTTGGGCCATCTGGGGTCATCCACAGGGCATCTAAAGGAAATGTCACAAACAATTGTGTAATAATTATGGCGTAGGGTACTATAAGCTTAGAAACTCAGTATTAGAATCATTATTTTAAGGATCCGCTCTGGGCCTGACTTAGGAAGATGTTAAATGCAAAATTAATAGGAAAACAACAGAAAGCACAGCAGGATGTAACAATCCAGGTCATTATATTTAGTGGCGGGGGGGGGGGTGAAGGCATTATCAGAGTTTTTCTGACTCTAACCCATTTGTATATTAGTAGGATGCATGGCAACCTGATAACATATGACCCCAATGAGCCAGTGTGCTTTTGTGCTTGAGCCGTCATTCTACCACATGTGGTACAAGTTTGTTGTGATTATTGCAAATTTTTCTTCAGGGGATTTTCACCGTCATTGACGGTCTGGTTGTAAATTGTAATTGTTATTTGTTATAATGCTTATGAAATTTTGCATCTAGTCTACTTGTTAAGCCTTGTTGCTTGTGCTTTTTCTCAATGACGTAGCTAGAGCTTCTGGCGCCTGGGGTAGCACTCGAGTTTCGGGGCACCTCTCCCCCTTCATAAGAAAAATACAACGTAGCTACATTCTTTGATTTTAAATTTGTAAAATTTAGCAGGTGTGTTGCATTGTTAAATTGTTGTGAAGTTGTTGCATTGTTAAGATGTGGAGACAACTTGATGAAATTGATATTTGTAAAGAAATAAATTCTCTCTGCATTGAGACAAAAAGCTACGAGACGAGAGACCCACTCAGAAGCTTTTTCAAGTGTTAGCACAGTAAAGAGTGTGTCCGTAAATGTACTTCAGAGTTAACTCAAGACATGTACTGCACAGAAATTTTGAAAACAAGGGAATGTAAACATTACAAAGCTATTAAATTGCTATTATTATCGTCTCCCATTGTCGCAAACTTCCCTGTAAATGGTATTTCTGGAAACTTAAACTGAGTCAGGTGCTTTGCTGTTCTTTTGTTCCAACAGAATCAACTTTCAGAGCACTTGATTAGAGCGCCGCTCTCTGGAAACTGTTACTGTGGCCAATTGCCCCATTAGCTACATCACTGCTTTTTCTGAAAGTGAAATACCTGTTGCAAGTTTTTCAGAGTAATCTACTGACCGAGCTTGCACTTCGGTGGAATTAGTGTTATTTTCAGGTGATAAACTGCTTGGTTGTTGTAGTTGATGAGCTTTGTTTCTTTCTTCAACAATGATCTTCTACTAGGTTTAAAAAAATTGAAAAAATTAAAATTAAATTTCAAACTTGTCAACAGTTGATAATTGTCTATATTGTCACAGTCGTAACAGAGACTTAGTAAAGCTTCTTCTGGTTAAGCATGTAAGCACAGATTTGACTTTTTGGAAAAGAAAAGAAAATGTTTGTAAACTAAAGACGCACATATAACATGTAAATATCATGCTTATTCTCCCTAAATGAAATGAATTGAAAGTCAGACGATTGACACCACATGCTAAATACTATAGAAAACTATGCCATTTCTGTACTGTTTTTTCCATATTTACCTTAAATAAACTGTAACAGTATCGAATTTTTCTCATGTCGGCACCAACATCAAATCGTGCATCAGGATCATTGTCTTCGATGTACCTTTGTACTGCTTCTCTACAACTGAAAATCAAGAAATCATTTAGCAAACACATATGACTTCAAACATTAATCCAAATGTTTGTGACACCAGATTAATTTTTCCAATACAGAATATAATTTATAAGAATGCAGAAAATTTAGTAATCCATGAACCTGTCAGTTTCGTATGAAGTCAGTTCATCCACTTGTTGCTTTGTGGTTGCTAACTGCAGTTGTTGCTTCAAGTCTGCGATTTCTGCACGTAGCTTTGCAGCAAGCTGCTGCGGGTCAACTTCTTTATTCATAACCACTTCGTTCTTAATGGCAGCCACCCTTTGTGCAAACCGACAAGTGGAAATGGTTTCCTGAGGAATACATGTACCAGTTAGTATAGAAGTAGCCTTATACAGGCTGGTAGAAGTCTCCTCAACTTATTCTCATTTGCATAGAGTCAGCTTGCAGCTTTAATAAAAAAACTTCAGTGTTATGCTGTTTACCTGTATGTTTTGTCGAGTGACAGATATGTTGGCAATCATTATGGTCATACAGTTTCCGCCGAGACTGTCTCGCAGCACTGATGTCATCATAGAGTTTCTGTATGGAACATGTTGCCTAGATTGCTCAGATAAAGCAATAATAACCTACAAGAACAAAATCAGTAGTCGTCATACATCGCTTTGATACTGAGAATACTAAAATAATATCTCCAAGTCTTCTATCCTTTAGAAATTGTTATGGTATTTGCATAATTATTATGCGCAATGAATTATGCAACTATGTAGTTTCTGTAGATCAATTCTGTAGATTAACTGTATTTTAGCTAACCAATTATTACTAGTTGGTTGTAAGCAGATGCTTTGAAACTTACTTGCTCGAGGTAGTGAAGTGACAGATTAATGTACTTGGCTTCTGTTAGTATGTGGCCATCTATGTTATCCTTGTATACTCTCTCTGATCTTCAAATTGAGATAAATATGTTACTGATTGAACACCTTTATTCAATCATGCATGCACGATATTTTTAAAAATGCTTTTTGCAGATGAACAGTACCATCACTCTCACAGTGTCATAAGAAATAAATTAAATGGAGTGGGAATAAATTTGTTTATAAGAAATGATATAAAGCTAACGAGCTTTCTTCAATTTTTTAGCCATCATTTTTCCTTATCATGCAACACGATCTTTCAGTTTTTTTTCAATCATTATAAAATGTTACCCAGCCAAATCAACTATGTGAAATTTGCTCCTTCTGATCATTGCATTACCCTGCTCCCGTGCTGTAATGTGAAGTGTGAAAATACAATGGGATCTTGTTGATGCTTGATTTACTGGAGTCTGGAAAATTATAAGAAATAATTTAGGAGAAACTGAAAAGGCATTCTTTAAGGTCATAAACACAATCATTAGCACATAAATGTATTGAACTTTTCTCTTACCACTATTTGTGCCAGTATTTTATATACATACATGGACGAACATAATTACAATTTATTTATTCTGACGAGCCATAATTATGGTACCAAATTATCAGATATCTGTTACCGTAATTTAGTGTTTTTTTTGTTTTATTTAACGATAGTTATCAGCTAAATGTTTAGATTTCATAAGAACAATAATCTCTTCCTTCAATAGATGGCGCAAGTAGTCAAGCAGGATACATTTTTTGACAAAATTACAGTCAAGTTCTACCGAATAGATCATAATCAAATAATATTGCAACCTAAACAAAATATTAAGTAGCTACTACCAGAGAAAAACCCTGAAATACATCATTAATTTTGTAGCATGGGCTGACTTGAAACCATAAACTTAAAACAAGCTCGGTTTTCGAGGGGCAGTAAACCTTAGTGTGGAGTTTAGGAACTAAACATGACCTAACAAATACCAAAAATAACGTTATCCCAGTCGGCTGGGCTTTGTACATGCCTCCGCTATCATCCTGTTTGTATCTCCAAGAAAAAGTAAATTAAGAGCTTGTTCTTCTGATGTAATTGTATGGCGAGCAAGGTTGTGCAAATGAACATTTTGTTCAGAGTCTTCCATAAGGTGAACTTTTCTAAAACACATCAGAAACATTAGCTAAATTGCACTCTTAAAACATGCGTGTGTCTCATGGCTGAGTAAAGAGTCAAAAGGAGACATTTTGTTGAGAACGCGTGAAAAGAAAAACTAAGTTTTGGAATTAATTTTTGCGCACGAAGCCTGCGCATTTTCGGGTTGCGCTTTCTTTGTAAAACTCTACATTTTTGCATAGTTGAATTTTTCGATTAAATCTCCTTAAATATCACATTTTAGTTTTCTATAATAGTCCTAGTGGTTTACTGAAGTAATTTTACGTAGTTAGTTTTACGTACGTATAATATAATTAATATTTTTATGTAGTGGTTACACGTGAAACACCGCATCTTGGTGAAAGTGCTTATGACAAAATGTCTTAGCATGCTGTTTAATTATGCAGTATGTTCAATCGGATAATGCTTAATATAAATTCAGATTCATTTCAACGATTAGAGTCAGCATTAGATATCTTATAAAAACGCGTTAAAAATGTTTTCGTTGGATTATCCACATAGTTCATTTCTAATATGCCATATTTTTATTTAGCCATTTTAAACTGAACTTACGGTAAATCTTCCAGCCTAGATGACTCGTGCTTCGGATTGAGTAAATCATAAGCGTTTTCGTTGTAGATTTCTAGATACGAGATTTCAGTAGTGTAATTCCAACCAGAATTCTGAAAATGTTTAACCAAAATTTACAAACTATTGGTCAGTTATTCACTTATAACTACATAGTACACAGTCCATAGGGCCATAGAAAAAATTGATAAAATGTCTCGAATTAAAAAAAAGTAAGTCTATAAAAATACATATTCGTTTAATCGAAATAATCATTTTTGGTATACCGAAATATATTATAGGATTTAACGTTGCTTTCGACGCACACGGTTCCCCGCATAATCTACGAAATTATAAGAGATTTTTTCACGCATTAAAGAACAGAAAAACGGTAAAGCTTGAGCTGCAATGATAAATTTAGCTGGCGACCTGTGTAAGGTCTGAGATCAAACGAATGTCGAGATTATTTCTGGTTGGTGTGTCCTTTCACAAAATTTGTTACCTGAAAGGTCATGTTTAATAGAATTTTAATGTTTGGTCAATTGACGACGTGACGTACGTGTGAAAGTTAAAATCAACAACGTTTGCGTCGGGTCGCATGGAAATAAAGTGCTGGTACGAAGGCAACACTAGACTGTGAATTCGAGAGTGAAAATGTGAAATAAATTACATTTCTGACACATTATAGTGAAATTTAATCAATGTTAGGCGCATTTTTCACCTTTAGGTCGCAATCACGAAAAATAATTAACGGGTATATTTATACGGTCATTGTAAAATCAATCGCTGTGGTACGTGAATAACATAAACGATTTTTATTCTCTGGTGTTTTCAACAGAAACAAGTTTGCTTCTGTTTTCTTAGCGTTTACAATAAAGATACGTTAAGAACATTGATTCTGTTTTTTTAATGTTTACAACAAAAAACAAGTTAATTGACACTGCTTCTATTTTTGGACTTTAAACAAAAACAAGTTAATAACATTGTTTCTGTTTTTTAACCTTTATAACAAAAACAGTTTAAGAGCAAAAATTGTCCAACGGATTACAAGCACAGTAAAGTCCACCACAAAAGCGATTTGCGGTTTTTTCTTGTAGTACTTGGTCCAGGGAATAACATTTCAAAAGTAACACGAGATTGGAGTATCACAAAGGCCCTAACTATAACATCAAAAAGATTGCCGCCACTTGACCACAATGATTGGATATTTACTATTCAGTCTACCAGAATGGCAAAAAATTGCGCATTTTGACTTAAAAGCATAAAACTTTGCACAATGCTGCTAGAAGCCATTAAGGTGATTAATTTTGGTTATTGAGTCAATGAAAAGTCACCCAATGTGACCGAATTTTCTAAGATGGCCGACAAGATGGCCATTGCTTATATTGGCCATATTTTTTAGCTATTAAAACAGATAGAATGATGATTTTGGTGTCTAAATGTAGGTTTTCAAGGTCAAGGAATTCATATCTGATGCTTAAATACTCCCATAGCATCACCCCATTTATGATTTCAAAATGGCTGCAAATGTTGCACAAAATGACAGAATTACACCTTTTGTCTCAAAAGTATGAAACTTTGACCAATGCTAAAACGGGTGATTAATTTTGGATGTGGAGGCAATCGAGATGGCCGACAAGATGGTTGCTGCTATCTTATAAGATGTCATTTCATTTAAGAATTATCTTGATTCGCCTTCCTTTCTTCGTGAACAAAGTCTTTTTAAAGACTAAAAAAGTTAAAACTGTTTTGTCAACTAGCATGTACTTTTTACAACGTACTAAGGTTATGTGTGACCACTGATATGATTCCTCGAATTAATATTACACGTGCAAAATTACAATTGCGTTAGGTACATTGCTACACTCTATATAACGTCGGGAACAGGTAAATGGCTGCTCAGGAGATTTTCGAATGTTGAAAAATATCAATTCTGTCAGCTTTTACTGGCAGCGAACAAACTTCAGACTTTGCCAGGAGAGGAAAAAAGACAGTCTGATTTACATAGCGTCTGAAGAGTTAACAAGAATTGGATATCACTAATCATTATTGCTAGAGTTAAGAATATTGTTTTTGTTTTTTATACTTTCGCCAGCAAAGGTTAAGAACAGTCTGTTTCAAGATGCTGTAGGAAATGTGAAAAGCTTAATGGTAGTGACGCGCAAACTCAGAAAAAAGCATAAATGCTGTAGAGAAAAGTTTGAAAAAAATACCAGTTGCATGTATTAAACGTCTTTAATCCAGCAAACCAAACAGAGGTGTATCGGCGATTTTTGTTCAAAACTGCATACAATGTAAATAAGTACTATATTGCTGTACATGAACAATTACTGCACGGCAGCTGAGTTAAAAGACAACATTTTACAATTAGTCCCAAAAGCCAAAACTGCAGACAAAGTGGCGGATTCACAAAGCTTCTTACGAATTGTTTTATTCGTAAGAACATTTTTAGGCTTAGGACGGAATACGCAAATGTTTCGCAACTTAAGAAGGTTGTTAAATGCGATCGTAACTTTACGAAAACAAAAAATTCCTACAAAGTTTCTTACGAATATTCTTACGAATGTGTTAGCGAATCCGGCCCCAAAACTGGAAAGCGCCGAATTAAAAACATTAACAGCAACTGACCTATCACAACTCTCGTATATGCTTAGCCACTCGGTGTTTTATCACTTTTTGTTAATAGACGAGTAAAAACTTAAGCCAAACATGATAACAAACCTTGTGACAACCTCTGTAAAATTACCTAAATAGTTAGATAATTGCCTTTTTATTTAATTAATGCCAGAAGTTGGCTGCTGCTGTCACTGTAAACTAGCCTGTGTCTTTTCAGTTTGTCACGTTCAACCCCCCACTCCACCCCACCCCAATGCTTTCTGTGTAATAGATTTCAAGGCTGATACGTATCAAGACAAAAAACTTCCATCCTACTTTGTTCGCTCAGTTAATAAATTAGTTAATGTACATTTTTGTTTTCGCTGCGTCCCGAAAGGACACCTACAGAGCACAAAGAATGTTTCAAAATTATTAAAATTACAGTGTGCAGCTAAACGACACTTGTTTTCGACAAAAACATTTTATCCTCAACATATGTACAAGTGCACTTATACAACTTTGATTTTAAATCCATTCTACTGCAGCATATTACTGCAATACAATCATGTGAATAACGGCTATATTTAATTAATGTAAGAAAAAAGTCAAAGGTATTCATAAGTATAAATACAATACAAGTGAATGGCTATTATTTAAAGAGTAGGCTAGCCAGTGAATTTCGTTGAGTTATTTGATTTTAGAAATAGATGAAAAGAGGCCATAATTATATGTGCTGATCGAATCATTAGTAATGAAACTTTCGAAATCAGATATACCGAGTGAAAAGGCTTTCTAATATAAATCAAATAATTACAACAGCTGCTGACCTCCTTGCACCAAATGACATCAAACACGATATGTCTAAACAAATAAACACAATCATAATATCATTAAACATAAGAATTATGTTTATATATAGTTATAAAGCGTTTATTGCGGGTGGCCGTTTATCCTTTAAGCCTAATTATTTTGCAATTTTAGTGAAATTGGCGTTTTCATTTTCACTCAGTGAAAGGCACAGAGTTTTGCTGCACAATAGGTTACTGTTCTAAGCTGATATGAGCTGGATAGTAAAGCTTTCACTAAAACATTTTCAAAGAGATGTAGTACAGAATATACACAGATTAATATTTATTGTTTTAGAACTCAGTCATTTGTAACTAAAAATACTTGAGTCCCCCCAACTGTTGCCATAAAGTTAGGTCCTGCTGCTCTGTTTTGCCCTTTAAGGAAAGGCGCTGTAGAGAACTCATCCGTCAATTTTCTAATAGATGAGAGGCCTATAGTTCAATAAAAACACATTTTCCCTACCAAAATCTTATTGACTTCTCTGCCTCTTGACTTCTTCGCCAATTATATCTTAGGCGAGAGGAACGGCAAGTTAAGCAACACTAAATCCGTAAACTATGTCATTAAATTTATCTTTAAAGGCAAAACGATAACTTTTTCCTCCAAAGAGGTGCTGATAAAAATGAAGACGTTTCTTCTTTAACGCCGAATTGGTAACTGAATTTATTTTAAGGAAAAATGATACCCTTTCTCTTTCAAATAGGGTGTTAATTTGAAAACGTTAATTTAAAAAGGGAATTTGCCGCGTTCAAAAAAATATCACGGTGTTTGAATACGTTTATCAATTATTAACATAAATTGACTTGGAAGTTGAAAGTTGAAAACCTCGATGTCAACTAAACAAGAGAGACTATGTGTCATGCGCTGAAGTGAACCAGAAGCTTACAAATCCTGACAGGTATTTTATCAAATTCCACAACACAAAGTTAAATTCCAAGAGACTACCAAAAATTTCCGTAATCGTGTGATGTACCAGTTTGTGGATGTATGGAATTCACGCGAAAGTTAGTTTATTTTAAATTTGCCTAGCTTGACAGGAAAAGCATTTTATTCTGTTTTACAACTTACATACAGGATTAGCTTAGGTGTTTGCAGATACATCTCTAACCTTTAATTAAATGTACAAATGGAATTGTACTGAAATACTGAAATAGAATAAAAAACATTTGAATTTGAAACTGTGTTAAATTCATTTGAAAATGCACCAGAACAGATCCAATGCACAAAAATGCAGAAAATACATCTTTACAATAGAATTCATTACAATAGAATTCAATAGAATGAGGCTCAGGGTGGAGCCCGTTTGTTATGAAGGTCCTATCATACACATCTGCTGCGGCAAGGGGTTTATAACTGCGCTACTACCCTTAATAATTTGAGTAACGATAATAAATAAATTAAACCAGAATTGACAAGCAAAGCTATTATAAGGACAAGTTGCTGAAGATTCCATAATGCAGAAAAACAAGTTTTATAACGTTCCTGTCGCGTCTTTTGTAAAAATTACTCTGCTTGATTACCCAGGGCTTATGATATGCTAGTCATACTCCCGGAAGTTCGTAAAACAGTCACAGCTTACACATCTGCAAATAACATTAGACAATTTATAAACACCTTTTAGCATAAATACTAAAAAGTTCAAGGTAAACATCATTTCACTTTGAGCATTTAGCCTGCTTTTGGTTTTTGCATCATGGCCTTTGGTTATTCATAAGACATGTAGTAACTACTAACTAGACCACACTCCCCAATGGCTATAACCACCACCAAACAAATGAGAAATACAAAACTTTTGTCACACACTTTCAGCATAAACATTGTGTTATTCTAATGACAGAGTTCATGTTTCTGTGTCATTTGCTGTAGTTTATATAAACAGAAATTAGATTAAATGTCAATATAAATGTCATTTTTCGTATACGACGATTAATTTAGTAGTTGGGTGGGCACGCGCGAAAATATGCGGTGAGTGGTACCGCCAGTCCAAATATGATCAATGCTAAATTATCTGATGCTGTAATATGCTCTAAATTAATATGGAATGATAAATTATTGCCTAACTAATACTGAGTTTATTATGTACGCAGCGTTATACAAAAATATACAAATAAGTAAACGGTATGTGTTGTTATTACTATGACCTATTAACAGCTAATGAAACATGATTTTTTTCAATTGTGATAGTACAGGAGTGAGATCTTCGGCATACTGGGAATATTCTAAGAACGGGTATCTAGATGTGACTTAAATTTACATAGATTTCTATGGATAAAAATATAATTCCTGTAGATGGCGACAATACTGTAAACACTTTCCAACGAAAGATAAGTGGCACCATCTAGTAATAAAAGTTGCAGTGTCTTCTTGTACACATCTGTTGCCTGTCCCATATAAAGTACTATGACCAACTCGGAAGACAAAAAATGACAATTTATGAAGAGAAAGAATACAATAGCTACGTTCCCATGGCTTTTGCTGAAACTAAATAAGATTCTGATAAGCACAGCTGTAAGCAATAGCATGATTCTCTCGTTTATTATATAGCTGGCAAATACACCCCCCGCACCCCGCCTTCAAGTCTCAATCAGGTAATAAATGTTACAAGTATGTCTACTTGCCTACGTATGTAGATATCATGGTACATGTACAAACATTTAAAAGTTGATTTAAACTGACAATCACGTATTCATACGATGCAAAAGATGGTAATATGCATTATGCATGAATAAATTGCATATTAATTCTTCCATAAGTTTGACACTGCGAAATTTTATTTGATCTCGGCTATGGAAAAGAATCATGCATCGCAACTAGTTCAGCTGCAAATAAATTCACGTATGTTCGTCAAAGCTGTTACGAAAATAAAAATAGCCTTCAAAGTAACTCCGACTGTCCGACTGCGTACGCCAGTTTTTTGTGTAATTCATGCAAAATAGACCGTTTTTAATATCATATTAACATGCACGATCAGATTTACACGAAAAGTACCAGGATTGCGTTTTCTGTGCTGTTACTCTACAAAGTGACGAGTTCCAGTGAAAAAGGTCAAGCGATGCGAAGATTACGTGTATAATCTTTTTAAATTGCCACTTGAAGACATTTTCAACGTACTTGCTAATAGAGCAGCAAATACGAACCAAAGCATTATAAATGAGGTGTGGATATATAGGCACCAAGTCGGAAGGTTGGTAGAGACTAATTATACCTAGCGATAGTTGAAAACATTATCAACAGTGAAGGAGGTGATCTAGAAAAAAGTTAGGAAATTTGCCAAAAGCGGATTTATGCAACATAATGGTAACTTGAGTTTATTGATAACTAGAGTGAAAACTGTAATGCAATATGTTATCATCACCGTTGAAGTAGCCAAGGTCGCTGTCGTCATCATCACCATCTTCATGGTATCACTATCTTCACCGTTATTGTGATCATTAAACTACCCCATCTACTACCATCACCGTCCCATAAAATGACGAACTGGCCAGGTTAAGCAAGCAAAACACTTAGCAAGCAGAAGATAACGAAAACAGACAGCAAATGCGGCTATGCAAATACAGCTAATTAACAAAGTGACTTCAAAAGGTTAACGAAACTGCAGATCCAATGGAAGTGCATACCGTGCTTATTAATATCAAAGCTAAGGAATACCACCATTTTGGTTTTAATCTTTTAAGAGCAAATTTTATAATAATTATTATTTAATTACTACAATTCTCTGTTTAAATTTAAAATCACCCACACATACACATATATGATATTTATTATGTACAATACGGCAATACGGACACCTCTATTTGCTGGGTATTATAAACCAATTCTGAAAATACTATTGTAAAATTTATGATTGCACTGGTAAATAATTAATATACTTATAGGTAAGAGATATCTTGCTCTTACATCAAATTAATATAAACGTACAAATAATATTAGATAGCAATCACAGCACCAGTTTACACATAACGAACTGTGTGAATGTGAAATTGACTAGAAATAGCAACTACATTAAGTACTTACAAATTATGAATTAAGGACGTAATAATGATCAAGAAAAATAAAGTCTAATAAGTTCTTTAATTCAATGAAATTTTTATTTTGAATCACAGAAAAAATAAAGTAATTATGTTTAGCAAAATATCCTAAATCAGGAAGTGCACATACTGATATTTGTTCTGTTATGCAAAGTTTAATAATTTATATTAATTAAAATTTGTGAAAAATGGTTCTCGTACTAACGTACTAAAAGCAAAAACGAGGTTTTTGTCATGAGTAGCGTAAATTTTGCTAATGTTCTGAAATTGCGGATATTTGTGAACGTTTTATTTTGTTTTATTTCAACCTTTTATTTTCGTCTACCAGAGTACCATTAAAAATCAAATGTTCAACTGTTTGTGTATCCTCTAAGCATATACGTGCATTTTCGTTTATGTATCTAATTTTAAACAGAAAACCTTTAAAGTTATTTTTCCTAGTAACGTACTAGAAGACAGTTTTTTCCGGTCTCATACTCGCAGGAAGAGGAAGGTCTGCCGGAGTTAAGAATAGATAAGATTTTTAGAAAGAATAGATAAATCCAGATATTGGTAGCGAGTTCGTCATCTATTTTTACATGGATGTAATATAAAGTGCCCAATATCCTGTTTTTTGTACTCAATGATATTTAACCGTGTTTTTATTAATCAATAGAGCGCGAGTTATTATAATTTACATAATTTTAAATATTGATCTGTAGTCTGTAGAAGAGCTGCTTCTAAGCACAGAAAAGTTCACATCAACTAAATTCATTAAAATACACACGCATTAGCTTTGACAAACAGATTAAAATGTTCAAATTCAGTACGTAAGTAGTAAATAGGAATTTTCTTAGTCTAAGTATTCTGTTACAGTGTGAAAAAAATTCCAACTTATTTTACTTACTTGCATTTATCAGTTATGCCGGTGTAGATAAACGCTATTCATGTTATTAACAATACTCTTGGCTGTAAGCCACTGTTCTTGGCCTGCGCCTGACGGATGGGCTCTTTTTATCTTCTTTTTTTGCTTTACTCACACTTAGTACTCACGTTTTATGAGGAAGGTGGAAGTACTGTACATGTATAACTATCACAAAATAGGTAATAACATGTCGACAGACTACGTGTAAGCCTATATCTATACTTCAGTTTTTTTGACAGTATATACGTGAGTATATCGCAAAAATAATATATTCTGCAATGTACTTTACTTCAATATATATGTATATCTTCAATTTACAGGGAGACCTTTCATCTGCTCTATAACTGGTATAATATTTATGCCTATTGTTAGGAAAACTTCTAAAGAAACCTTTCTGGTTTTTTTTAAATTTTGACACAGAAACATAAAAAAAATCAAGGCCAAGCACAGGCAAATTGTTGAACTGTGTAATTAGAGCAACAGGTTTGAATCGGGAACATTTCTTGCTGCTCAAATGGCAGAAAATTATGACCGCAAGTCATTTAAACGTGATTATTTTGAAGAAAAGATTTCAAGCGCGCCTTCCAGCCACATTTGTTAACACGCTGGTATGCACCGCTTGGCACCTGCTTAAGTAATTACGTTCGAAGATCCTGAAGATTAAGCTTCTCCCGTGACGGTAAAAAAAAGCTAGCCCAATGTTTGCGCCGTTTCACTACGTCGAACATGGAGAAATTTATGATGGTGTATTCCTACAACCTTGAGTGCTGAATAAACTCCCAAAGGCACACATTTCAACAAGGGCACAACCTGGGTGCATTAAACAGAGTTCCGCTACTTTAACCTTGAGACAGCTACCGGTTCGATATTTTGATAAAATATTACGTGCTAAATAGCAGAAAAATATCAAACTGAATTACTTCACAAAAATATATTAGTTTTCATCGGAAGAAATTTTGACTGTTATTTTTGGAAATGCAAAATTTCGGTGACTCTTTCTACATAGCCTATATGTATGAAACATGTTTCAATCTGCTTCCAACTACACTTTTTGACGGAGTTTTGCTTTGTTTTTTTTCTTTC
Organism: Tubiluchus corallicola; assembly: GCA_030141605.1. Taxonomy (NCBI): domain Eukaryota; kingdom Metazoa; phylum Priapulida; class Priapulimorpha; order Priapulimorphida; family Tubiluchidae; genus Tubiluchus; species Tubiluchus corallicola. The sequence continues at coordinate 269,190 of JAQGDQ010000116.1, forward strand.
TTCTTGAACTAATCCTTAAAAACCTTTTCACAACCCCCTTGCTTTCTTCTATACATTCTTCTTGTTTCACTGTCATCTTGGCTTCACGATGGCTACTTCTTAGCTATGCAATGCAGCAAAAAAGCAGAGGAAATGTCGGATGTTGACGGAATTGCAAAATGTATTGTATTTCAATTATACAGAAATAAATAATCTAATCTAATAATTTAATCAAACCTATAAAGCAGCTTAGCAACGGTCTTGCATTTCAAGTGGCCTAGTTTTGTCTGTAGTCTTCTAATATATGTCATAGTCATTTTCGTTAAAATTAAAGCAACAGAAGAGTTTACACAAATTTTCTGCGTAGTTGATCAACTAAGATTATGGTACTACATATAGAAATATATGTAGATATGTATATATAAAAATATGTTTAAATGAATTGAGTCTCATATTATTAATAGCATAATTCACAATTTGCCAGTTTAACAAGGCGTTTAGAAATGAAGGGTTGCCATGCTGAAGATTATATACTCTTTGTAGTGAGCTTTGGCTATAGATTAGATCTAGATTAGATTAAATTTATTGGCTAATTCTTACAATTATACGATCAATCAACAGTTAAAATAACTTAAGACAACAAGACGCAAAATTAGTGACTAACTTAGTGTCCTTTTGAGTAAGGACAGTCAATAGAGAACAATTGTTATAATCGCTAAAAATATTATGTTTCTCACAAAAGCAGCACTTGCTTTTCGTCTGGTACGGCACCATTTGCCATTACCACCCAGCGCGCAGTTACATACGCGCGTATGTCTTGATCCCTGCCTCCACTTTCCAGTTTCTACCAAAAATCCGTGAGTATAACCTGCAACGAGTCCAACGAATCCTGTCTTCTGATATATCTGAAATGGCCTTTGAGTACAACAGAGAAGACTTAAACGAAGGACCCACTGTTGGGTAAGTTACCATGCGGCTTTTTTCAGACATGCAGGTACGTTTAGAACGGTTCGCTTTAACCATAGCCACGAAATTATCGACTAGAAATAAAATGTTATTCAAGTAGGAGATCACAAGTAATCATGGCTACACGACCTTGTGCTTATAAAAATTTCGCGTTTGTCTCTATTTTCCATCGCTTTCTGCAGATACTTTTGTTCTTGGAATTTAATCCAAGCTCGGGAAGACGGTATAATAGTCTCTAAAAGGCAGCGGTCATTCTGAGTCTAATACTACACGCCAATGCAGGACTTAATATTTGACATGCTGTATAAAGAATTTCGCATTTCCGATATCATGGGTTAGCCAACTTTCACAAATGTAAAAAATAGCAGACCAGGGCTGTGCGTAGCACGAGTGATTTCGTTGCAACAGGATTCATTCTTTTTTGGCGAAAGCTGAAAACTTCAGGTGGTGCGCTAGTTTTATGTCTCAATGTTTAGCTAGGACAGATTGCATTTTACATCTTTGCAGAAAGCAGCCCTAAGATACTCGTAGTAATCACAAGATTTTACACAAAGGTCGTCCACTAAAATAGGCTACACGTTCTCTTCGTCACCGTTAATTGAAAAAAATTTAGTTTGCACAAAATGGCTTAAGAGTTTTGAGGTCTGGTTATCAGCCCAGCCCAAACGGACAGCGCGTAAGATAAACAGTACTGCCAGAGAATTTTTCTGGTGTTACTGAGAAAAAAGGTAACATCTCGAAGTACTTAGTATACCTTGAGTTTTAACGAGAATGGAATACTTGATGCAAGAACTTCTAAATTTGCTGGTCGTGATGGAGAAGAATATTGGGCGAATATAACGCCACTTGGGTCTTCTAATTGACAGTCATCTACGTTACTTAAATCACGCTTCCTACACATGAACAAGCAACCAGTCGGTGATTGTTCGTTAAAACGTTGAAAGCATTTGTCCATTTAGTCAAAGCATTGGTTTGTTAAGCACTCTTTGCTAGTTTACATAGGAGTCACTGAAGGTCCTGATTCAGGAACTAGAAGACAGAAAAAGAATGGGGTCAACTATAGGCTCACACATATCTTACGAATGCAAAATTAGCTTCTCGAAGCGATAACAGTTTGAAACTACACACAATAAACGACGAATTTTCTAGTCTTGTAATGCCTAATAGAAGATGAAACACTTATAGCAGAAATTAAATAAAAATTCTACGTACGTGCAGTCGGTGAAAACTGCATCATCAATTCGAATGTAAACAAAAAGTTACATGTATAATGCAGTGCAAAAAATAGCAGCCAGGGAAATATATTATTATTATTATTTGCTACAGCTTCTACTAGTACTACTACTACTACTACTACTACTGCGACTGGCTGCCGCTGCCACCACCACTACCACCGCCATGACCATCACCACCACCACCACCATCACCACCACCACCACCACCAGCAGCAGCAGCAGCAGCAGCAGCAGCAGCAGCAGCAACAACGCCATTACTACTATTACCACGCGGGTACTGTAGTTTATTTGTAAATGTTTTCACAATTAAGTGGAAATTTGAGCTTAGCAGCATTAGGTCAGTGGTGTTATGAATTAATTCTAAAATGAAACGAAAAATCTAAAAATTCTCTTTTGAGTTAAGAGTAGCATTTTTCAGTTAATAAAGTGTCATTATAAGTTCTTAGCTCAAATTTTGCCCAGAAGCAAACACTTTCGTTGACAGTTTGACACATGAAAAAATCTACAGAAAATACGAATGTACGAGGTTATTGAACAACACACTGTGTACCACTAAATTCATTAGATATAATTTTAACATAATTATTGATTAAGTATACGTATTACCTCTTTACCAATATAGCGCTAAATAAAATTTGTTGAAATATATAATCTGAATCAATATGACGCGAAGAGGTTCGAAATGCTTAACCCTGGTTAAATAAACATTGCTTTATTGAAATTTTAATAGATTTCTTCTGCAAGAATCGTTCCAAGCAAGGCGTTCTCCGCTTACCTTAAGAATTAAAATTCGAGGAAGAGAAAGCGCAGAAAAACAGACTGCTTAGTGCAACTCTGTCATAGTGATATTTTGTTGTTGATGATGATGATGATGACGATGTCGATGACGACCATGACGATGATGACGATCATAGTGACGATTATGACTGACAATAATGCTGAAAATAATGATGATTAACGTTAGAAGAAATCACGATGCTAAAAAATTTCGCATAAAGGCACTCTTATATTCAATTATATTATAATAAATCTATTGATAATAATCCAAAATATATTGTACAATAATATCAGAAAATTCTCGTAATAATGACTAGTGCATGTGAGCTCTAAACTTGCACTGAATTACTGCAGTGCTTGCAATCTCGTCACATTATTCTACATAATTTCGCGTAAAAAAACAAATCACAAGCACTTAACTTTTACAGAAAGTAGGCCATCTGGTATCCGATAAGAAACGACGAGGAAGTAAAAATGAGTAAAAGGAGCGTTAAAAATTATCGAAATATAAGCCTTGTGCTTGTAATTTGTCACTAACATGCCCGTATCTTTGGTCAGTTTATTATTAAGACTATTCGATAAGCTCTCACAAGGCATTACAGCAGCGATAAAAATCTCACAAAATTATAGAGCAGCAACGGGGAAATATTATTACAAGGGTAACTCGCTAAATAGTCATTTGGGTTCAAAAATCTATAATTAAAAAGTGATAATATACTATATTAGAGTCTATATCATCGTATATCTAGTAACAATGCAAAATATCCAAGGACGATACGTGAGTCTTGTTAGATTTGTTACAATTGAAATATACAGCCAATGCAGAATGTTGGGAAATACATTGCTGATATAATTTTGTATCGCACTGAAAAGATACGCGCATACACTCTCGTGAAATTTCGATCGACAAGCTATACAACCGTGCTACAACCAGATTATTACAGTTTTGGGGCAGAAGCTACAGAGAACACATGTAACATAAAATTTACATCCAGTTATCATTACGGTTACCTTTGATACTACGTTATCAAAAATTAATATCATATAATAAAGAATGTTCAGTTGCTACATTTTTCCATTTGCTATAATTCCAATTAGGCTTATACTTAATCAGCATCTTGCTTACAGAATCCACGTTTGTTTAAACAACCTACTTCTAACGAGTTGCTGTAGGTAAGAGATTTGATCGACACTGTATTTTCAGTGGATTATAAAATAAATTTATTGTAGTGGTGCGAAATTTCGTTTTAAAGTTCAAAAAGGTATGCAAACGGACGCTAAAAAAGAATATCAGTCTTTACTAAATCTGCCGGCAGACTATTCAGTTGAACAGATTAGGATGAGCGCAAGAGACTGAATGATTGCCGAGTGTCAGCTTAAACAATATTAGGTCATATGCATTGTACAAATATCAACCTATAGATAGCTTAAGCAGTAAAAGTCCCACTCACTATTTTTTTAAGACAAATGACTATTTAACTTTTGATCCTGATATCAAAATATAAGCCTAATAGGTTAACATTAGACATGATCCTGCCTTAATAGGTTATCAGTACTTCAGTATGGGTTTCTTTTGAAGATGTGAGAAACATAGTTATCAAAATAAAACATTTCAATTAAAACATCGTATTACGTATAGCAAAATGTGTATAACGCATTTTATACGCATTATGCATAAATATATATATATATATATATATAGTTCCTCAATCCTTATATATATATATATATATATATATATTTATAGGCAGATGTACGTACAATTTTCTTTAACTTTTCAATTAAAAATAATTAGTATGCACTACTAATACGCTGATAATTAATGTCCGCATTTTATCGCGACCATTTAGTACTAAGTTAGCCATCAGGTGGTAAGTTGAGGGACAAAAAGTGAGAAGTTTAACTGCAGGTTAAGCCGGCAAGGGTAAATAAAAACAGGTGCAGCCTAAATATTGACTTAATAATACAGTGGGACACGGTATCATTATAAATAGTGAATTTTTCTTTTACCACATGTTTATAACAATAACGTTTGCCAAAATTAAACAATTCGTAAAGACTAGTATATATATATATATATATATATATACAGCAACAGGATACTTGCGCTTTTTTCATTAAGATAATAACTTTTAATCTTGCAGAAGAAGCATTGCAGCTTTCATAGGGCGTGAAACAGGCGAAGAGCAGCCTAACACCTAAACTAGATTTTGCCAAAACAATACAAAGACATATAATGTATGCCGTTCATACTCATAATGCTTAATAAAATCCGTGAATCAGGTTTCATGACTGTTGGAGCAATATACCTTTTTGTGTTTTTTGAATTATAACAAAACTGTTATGATTTCCACTAAAAACGACGGCACTTTATTGCGATAATGCGAACGTCTTTGTAATTATAACCTAATCAATTAAACCTAATTAAACAGTGTCGTATTTACGTGTTGATGGCGCAAAATAATAAATCATACGGGACTGAGGAAAATTCGCAATTCGCCCTATGCTTGGCCAACAGTGTGGAACATTGGTGTTCTCAAATAGAGCGTCCATCGTTAATATGGTAGGAGCGAGTGTTAATGACAATGCCAAGCAGGTAAACCATGCAAGTGTTGTCTAGTGCAGCTCGTACAATGACCGGAAAAACATATTTTTGTGCAACAACAGAAAAATAAGTGCCAGTAAAGGGAGATATCATGAGATGAGGTTAAACAGTGAATTCGAGGTGAATTTCCCACCTAGGTAGGTGCATATATATATCGTGTGGTCATAAATACAATTGGATTAGTTTTATCGTTTCACTGAAAGCTGACGCGCATGTGGGAGCTTACGAGGTAAAAAATCACTTCATGTTTACTTGCTTTATACACTTCAAGCAGTGTGTAATAAGTAAGTAGATTCATAAACCGTGCTTTTTCTAGTTCTAAATTCTAATTAGAGCTGCACCTAAGCGTTTATTTAATTGCACTGCAGTCACCTTTATAGATTTGTTGTCACTGTATGTTCACATTTTCAACGAATGTTTTATTAACTGATAGTGCTTACTAATTCTAGGCATCAGAAACTTAGATGCTTAGAACTGCATAAATTCACGCAGTGTATATTCAATGGTAATGTGCTGGCCAAACATTGGCTTATTTTTTATTGGTGGTCAAATGGCTTTGCGTTCTAAGGTAAAAGTACATACAAGAAAAATTTAAAACATATTGCAAGTAAAAGCAGCCCTGGCGGGGAGGGCAGATAGGGAAGATTATATGATAAAAATCGCACGAGCTAACAGCTTTTCTTTTGTGATAGTTTCAGAAGCGAGCATGGATGAGGTCAAGTAGGTGCAATCCACTGTGAATATGATTTCCGAGTACTTCACTGATACCTTCTGGTGAATAGAATACCGCTTGTCAAGTCAAGAGCCACTTTCTTATTTTAGTGTTCCTACATATGTGTAGTTATTCCAGAGTACTAAAAGAGAATACCAAATAACAAACAATCGTGAATTTTTTGTATTGTGTGTTTTTTATGTTGGAAGGCAGAGACACAAAAAATTGCACGTTCATTGCTATTTGTGACCCTGTGCCCTTAGTACTGTTATTAGTGTCTGGTTCGAGAATCGATATGCAAAGCTTTAGATAAAAACTCTCAGCTGTCAATGACATGATTGTGTTCAGTCAAAAACTGAGTTTTTAAACATAGAACACTTACTGGAGTGAATAGACATGTGGGTATAATGAACTTGTGAGTAATAATTAAGCGCGAAAAAATGTCGCAGTATAGAAGAAACATTACAAAGTTTTTATCAGGAACTAAACAAACTATAAACGCGTCATGTGACCCCATGCCTGGGTCACTCTCTTCAGAAGAGCGCCGTAAGATAATGGATTCTTTCAATAGCTTGAATACCATTGGATCTACCCTGAATCTGGATGCTTTGACTCTGGGTGTCAATGGAAAGTATTTTGGAACGTTGGAGAGCCTGGTGCCCCCATCTAGCATTGACTGCCGCTCTAATAAAAGTGGTATGAAGTTAGAAATACTTTATTTTCAATACATATAATTGTCTTAGGTTCACTTGTTCTACTATCCGATAACCAAGTTAAAAGTAATTTAACAGGCAAAAAACAGACGCCCGTATGCGCAAAGAAAACGGAGCCACAATGTAAAAAAGGAACATTAGTTGAACAGAGCTGTAGACAGACGATTGTTATAACCACTACATTCGCCAACAAAAAGGAAAACAGCAAATTAATTTTAGTAATAATTAATGAATCAAGCAGAATGGTGTCCATAATATAATAAAGGTAATCAATTAATTATTAAAAAAATCTGTATGGAAAATTATACAATAGATCCTATACAAAATTATTACTATGATAAACCAAAATTCAATAATTCTAAAATTGTACCAGCATAAAATTTCATTTTATTTTCTTCATTTCAAAAAATATATTGGGCATAAATTATAGATGAGAGAACAGGGCGACGTACTATTCCTTTTATTTTGATACATATACACATACATATTTTATGCAGTTTTTGTAATTATGGTGCGGCAATTCAATAAGGAAGCATACTGATGAGTTTTCTGTTTTCTGAGCGACTTAACCACAAATAATAATTAATGTCATCACGTAACGGCGAATAAAACCGGGTTAAACTGCTTGAACAATACTTTGTGCGGCGGATTAACATTTACCAAAACTTCGCTTTCTTTAGCAAACATCAACATCAGCTTACGCACGCAAGAAACGATAGTGATGTAAACAAACTGCAAGCAATGAACATTGTATAACGAACATTGTATAACGAACTTTCATTTTAAACCAACACCAATTAACCTACAAACTTCGGCCAACAATTGAAAGTTTATCTTCTTTCCATTTTGTTGCAAGAACCGAAAGACAACAATGGCGCCCTGACTTGAATTGCAAACCTGCAACATCCCAATGGAATAAAAATCAATAAACTGCGCGATGTGTGTCATATTGAACTAACGGATTTAACAGACTCAAACGAGCCAGGTTGATTTGTCCGTTTGTTTCCTCTTTTCAAAGATCAAGTATGTAAAAGAATCGTGCAAAAGTCTCATTTCTGTGTCAGACAGCTACTTGTGCTAATAATAAGCAGACGAATGTTTAGTGCAATTATGTTGAGTTGAAAACTCTGCTTCAGCTAGAAGCGTGTCGAAAGTACTTCAAGTTGAAGAGTAAAGTATTGCTCTAATTCTGAACGAATAGATACTCATTCAACAGTATTATCACTATTACGTAATATTGCAGCCTAAAATGTAAATTAAAATGAAGACGTAACATCGATTTACGTACGCGGAAAAATTAAAAAATGAGCATTTTTGTTAGCATCACGACAAGAGATCCATGTTGTACAGAATCACACGTAACAGAAATCCAGTTCCGTACGTTTTAATCCATCGCAACTCACTTCAAAATTTTCAATACAACGCTGGAAAACATGCAACAAACTAAAGAAAATACAGTAAACCATAAACGCTAGTTGCTTATAGTATTGTAGCGGTACATTTTTTTCGTTTATTTTTTGTGTACAAGTACCCATCAAATGATAATTAAAAAATCCACAATAGAGAAATGAAAAGTTATGTTTCAGTGTGACTCCAGGAGGTAAAATGTTTCCAGGTGAAAGGAAAATAAAAAAGACACAACCATATTAATCACAAGATAAAAACACAAAAAGCACAAAATATAATAAGTACCAAACATAGTACCATAATTAGTATGTTATCATTATAAAAAATCATTCTAAAAATAATATTTGGTCATTTTTGTGTTTTTTGTCATTTTTTACTGACAATAGTTTTACGACGATGAACTATAAAACAATCTTTTCATTTTTTATTGTATGATTTTTTTATTAATTATTACTATACATTTTGACACAGAACCCAGCACTGGATGAAACAGCTTACTCAACACTATGTTAAACTTTGTCGCGTGGCAGAAGCCAGGCTTTTCTTGTTGCCAAGGGCAAACCTCTAAGGATGAACCACTGAACCAACAGATACATCTCAGCCACACCCGAAAGTGTATATGTGGTCTTTCTCAGAGTTAATAGCCAGCATCAGTATTTTGCCTTATTTTATTTTGTGGACCACTTCGGAAATAACTAATGTTTTGTAATTGTTGGTTAAAATGTAACCCACGTAAAAAAATTAAAAAAATCACAACCAAACACAAACAACACGACATGATACAACGTAACACAACACAACACAGAAGGGGAAAATCGTGTTTAAAGAAGTGCAGAGTAAGGTCACCCATTACAGCGCATATTATAACACGTTTTCATTGAAGATTGCTTGTTTACGCGTTCTGACTACCACACTTAACATGAAAACATAGTTACTTAAATTGTGAAAACTGAATACGATAACATGATGACCTCTTCTTTTCAACCCTACCAAGCCTTGTCATATGAAATTAGATCAAACTCTGTAAGATGTGTTATAAATCATTTGATTACTCGTGCATACTCAAATTACTCATGTTTACATACAATGTTCATCAGCTTTGCAGACCATAATAATGAACTAATATCTGAGGTGAGCCTGACTGGTTATCAGAAATAAACATCAAGTAAATGTAAGTTGGCGAAACTGCCTGAACTTGTTCTGTTATTCCAGTCTTAGTTCACAGTCTAATCTTTAATTAAATTTTGACAATGCTCAATAAAATATAGGCTATATAAAAAGTTCAACACGCAATCTGCGTGTTTTAACTATGTATGTCTCTCTCTGCTTGTGTGTCTTTATGAGGCAACATTTCCTAAACTATCTCGAAATACGATGCTACATTCCCGTACGACTATAATATCTTTATCCCCAGGCAGTGATCAATTTGTCAAATGTACACAATTGATTTTATATAACTTTTACTAGCAGGTGGTGTTGTTTAGTTTAGAATGCAAGTTCAAGAATCCACATTAATCCATTATCCAAGTTCAGGAACCTTGTCTTTTGCTCTGAGAAGCTACAACGACTTAACCATTTCACTTTGTAGTGGTGCTCTTTTGAATGTATGATAGTATCAACAGTAAGAAACTCCCGGGGATTAATTGTGTAGGATAATACCCTGTTAGAGATAGTTTGTTTAAATATTCTACCCGTACATCTACGCTAGATAAAGACATCCTTATAAAGACAAGGGCCAAAAGGGCTAAAACCGTCATTCACTGTTGTATATCACCCTTCGTTAAAGTTAATTTACCAGTGTACATTTGGCATTACCAGTAATTAACTCTCTAGTCTTATTCTCTCATTTACGCTGATGTGACGCGTTTAAGGTGTATCAAAGTCTTTCCAATATTTGCTTGGCACACGCTAGCATTAATAACAATATGCACTCGGCATTATGTCTGGAATATGTAAATTATATTTAAAATGCAAGCAAGGCGCTGGACGAGCTATAAAAACAGCAAAGCATGTTTGCACTTTGCATACTTTACAAATTGGAATTTACTTCATTTAGGCCTCGGGTTAATTGTGTACTGTGACTTCCCTAATTTAGTTATAGTTCAGACACACATATCTTCGAGCTATAATGACCGAGTCTTACACTAACAGGTACATGCACATGTGCTGTACTACCGTGAAGAAAATTTGTAAACTTAATTCACTGAAGTGAAATTTATTCGGTTTTGATAGCAAACTGATAATTAAATTTAAATCACCTCAACCCACGTCAATGCACCACAATCTTAAATTCTGGCAGTCAATTCCAGTCGAACGCAGTCCACTTCAATCTGATCAAGTCTGCTAGTTTCGTTACTTTGGTCTAGTCTAGACTGTCCAGTCCACTCGCATTTAATCCACTTAACTTCTGAGCAGCAATGCTGCACTATGGAACAACGCAATAACGCCTAGGCCCTAACAGCCGCCCTATACTAGAGTTTGCGATTTGTCCAGCCTCTTGTAACCGAGCTGGTCCAGTTCTATCTAGTTAAATCCATTTTAGCACTCGGCAATGACATCCGTTTTTCTAGGTCAAAACAGTATGATTTGTTTAATACCGTCGGGCAAGGCAGAATCCACTTAACGTAACAAAAATTTTACCAAAAAAAGGTGTACAATTTGCTACTTTAATAATTTTGTTATAATTTATTTATAATAGCGATACTGCATTTATTTCAATTTCCATAAATTATTTCGATCATTGCCTTTGCTGGGAAAAGTTTGTCTCGTTTATGATCGCATCAACCTTCGCGCTTGGTCGTTCATTAAAACGACTCATTATTGTGCAATAAAAGTTAATTTTCTGTACAACGGAATTTAGGTTTATCTGGAAAATGGAGCCCCATGAAATTACCAGCACCATGAAATTAAAACTTAAGCCTCATTCACATTTTCCTAGTAAAATGTTAATACGAGTAAAAACAGGGTAAGACGGGTAACAGCAGTTCCAGGCTATTTTAATTTCATCAGTTTAAACTACACAAAGTTTAGCAAAGGCGGCAAACTGGCATTTTTGTACGTCAAGGAAGAGTTTTGTAGTCCCATCTGGAACCTAAAACCAGTCATTCTGGTTGAGAAAAACCCTTTTAAAAGCGTTCTATGGATAAAGAAAGCTAGGAACTAATCGAATCAAATACAAACACAAACTCTCAACAGCAACACTGCATAAACTGCTGGGGGGAGGATTGAGTGATTGGAAAACAAAACATGAACCTATAAATTTTGTTTTTTAGAAAGTAAAACTTTTATTTCATGGCCTATTGAAAATTAAAAATCATTCCTCGCACGATAAACCTGCCTTGACGGGCGTATTGGTTTTCATTGAAAGGTTACAACGGCAATAAACGTTGGTTTCAACCGGGAACAAGCAATGAACTTGAAAACAAATTCATTATATAAAAATGAACAAGTGACTAGAATTAATAATTTCAGCTAATAGAACGGTTTTCGCCCATGAAGCTCGATTGCTAAAATAATTTTCTTGCGTGGCGTGTGCAACAAGTTTTACACTTTATGCCTACAGGTAATATAACGTATTAGCACACTGGTTAGTTACCTCAGAAATGCCGGTAGGCAAATACTAAAACATGCAACATTTCTTCCTGGTTACTGAGTATAAAATACTCTAACAACAAAACAATGTAAGTGTTATTATCATCAATATAAACACAACATTAATTCACTGAAGGGTTTTATAATGTTATCAAGCAAACGTTGTTACCGCGTGTTGACCTTGTAAGCTCAAATGACGACGTTATGTCATTTTCTGTAATATGAAGGACAGCAGTGAAATGAGTAGCGAGTATGACGGAACGTGGACAGAAACGTGACTGAAGTTAAGTGCGCCCCTCAAACAGTATTAACGTTATTATTTAATGGGTTTTGGGTTTACGAGAAAAACCTGACAGACTAGCGTATTTACTAAATCTCTCGACTCTTACATTTCATGTTATGGAAGTTTGACAAATAGCCTAGCACATTACCATACACCTCAGCTCTTGCATTCCTTGTATGGTAAGTTTGATAAAATTATGTCACTTCAACACATTTACCAAACATATCAGCTTTTGCGTTTTTGTTACTGTAAATTCGGCAGCCGATCTATCGCATTTATCATCATATCACTCATGATTATCTCCTGCATTGCTTGTATGGTAAGTTTGGCAAATGGTCTAGTGCATTTACCATATCACTCATGATCATCTCCCGCATTCCTTGTAAGGTAAGTTTGGCAAATGGTCTAGTGCATTTACCATATCACTCATGATCATCTCCCGCATTCCTTGTAAGGTAAGTTTGGCAAATGGTCTCCAATCCATTTACTAAATACCTCAGCTCATGCACTTCATGTGAGGTAAATTAGGCAAATGGCTAGCCTTTGTCAGTTTGCATTTCTTGTATGGTAAGTTTGGCGAATGATCTATCAGTTTAAGCAATTCTTGCATTCCTTGTATGGTATGTTTGGCAAAGAATCGACCACATTTACCAAATCTCTCAGCTCTTACATTCTTTGTATTGTAAGTTTGGCAACTGGCCTGCCAGGCCTGGCACATCTACCAAATCCTTCAGTTCTTATATTCTTTACAAGGTACCGTTTGACAAATGGTTTCTAGCCCATCTATAAAATATTACATCTCTTATATTTCTTGTATGGTAAGATTCACAAATAGTCTAGCCAAATTCTAGCCAGTTCTGTGCATTTATCAAATCTTTTGCATCTTTGTAAGGTACATTTGATAAATTTCCCTAAGGATGTGTCAACCCATTGAGGGAATAACGAGTTAATCATTTTTTTACGCAAAAGGTACACCATCCAGTGTGCCAAAATCTATGTCAAGAACCTGTAGCATTGTATATATTACACACAGATTCTGCTGGCTGACTTGTCATCACATTTTAATGATTTCATAGAATTTTATGATATCAAGTCACAATAACAATTTATTATTGTCTGTTTTTTTAATAACCATGTCAAGTTTTCTGGCCACTTTCAAAAAACATTAAACGAGAAAACTAGACACAAGATAATAATCCGCACTTAAGCAGCTATCAGCTTAACTTAGAGTGTGCTACAAATGTTAGGTCTGTATTGATAACTTGAGAAACTAAATTATGATAACTTGCTAAACGCTTTTATTACCGACAGATGAAATAATAATACTGCACTCGAACCAAACCATCTTTAATTTATCAACGCCTATTCTCTTCTAATTAATTTTAACTCATAAATTCTACAAAGTGATTTAGATTTATCAATTACCCAGAAAATCAATTAAAATCTAAAAACGATGAGCGAATTGATCCTACTTCATATTCACGGTTGCACAATGTTGTTCTTGTTAAGTCCATGACATATAAAATATCTACCGCACGTGCTGCCTGTAACCCACTTTCTGTAATGTACTGTGAAAATGATTAAAGTTAGCTTATCGTAAATTTTGAGATTTTTATAAGTAATAATGCAGCACAAAGAAAAATACGTTACAATAAGTAAGATGAGTCTACGAGTTAATGTGCTAGTTATTATGTTATCAGTGATCAAATAAATGAGCCCTTTGTAACTATTATAATTATATAGCTTCGTGCAGTTTGTAGAAACGTGAATTATTGCTTCTAACACCTGCTCGTACATGCAAGCAAGACTTCAAACAAAAAATTATTACGAAATCCATAAGTCTATCATTGCGATTTGAGAAAAGTTTTTTGGCGCTAAGTCGTGCATATTTATGGATTGGTGTCATAGTAATTTCTGTAAATTTTTAACCATTATTTATTTTGCTAACATACAAGCATTGCTACTAAAACTTTGCCGCATAACTTTGGTTTTAACTGAAAAACTTAGTTGACTTGTCGTACATCGTACAGTTTAAAATTCATACATTTATTTAAAATCTTCTAATTTACACGCAGGCCCTACTAACATTTAATATGCAGTTTTACTGGATTTCATTGTTAGAGAATCCAGTTTACAAATGCATTGACTGTGTCATAAATGATTGCAGTTTCTAATCCCGAGCATTAAATAACACTCTTCCTGGTTTAGTCAAGGTGCGATTAAGTAGGAGGAAACAACTATCAGGTAAATCATATTCTTCCTGATGTACAGTTAACCAACTAATCATTATTGCTGTTGACTGCAATTAATGCGGTTTTTCTGGCATTAAGCAGCGCATGTTTTATAAAGGGAACCGCTGTTTAACAACACCAACAAGCTGTTCTGCAAACGCCTATAGTTTGCACAGTGTTAATTGTATGGTCGTTGTACCCAAAAGTGTTAAATGCACGTTATTTTTTTCTGTCCAGCGGCAGACAGCTGATGGGTAGTATAGTTAAACAAAGCTAAGTACCTCGTACCAGAACAAATACTTATTCAACTTGCAATAATGAAGTCTTATATTAGGATTGTGAATACTAGACTTTTTGCAGTTTTCGTAAAAAAGAATGCCTTTGGAATAATTGCAAATGCTTACGAGCTTATTTTGTTTTATAGGTTTATGAATTAGAATAAATTATTTAAACAATAAAACGTTGTTTTTAACCAGTAGTTACCTTTTTATATAAGTGAAAAATGTAGGACAAAGTCCTAGGTATAATTCCCCTGTCTGAATATTTTTCAGCTCCTCCGGTGATAGTAAACGTCTTGCCGCTACCCGTCTGAAAAAATAATTCGTTAGCACTAAAATCACCGGGGCCACGGTTCAGAGCAGCTTTTACCACTCCATTTCTAAGTAAATGTATTATCTTGGTGAATTTTTTTCTTTTGTTTCCCATTTTCGTATCACTTCTTAAAATTAAAGTATAGCTGTTGCATGCAATCAGGTGACATTGACTAATACACTGTGACTGAATTATAATTCTCTGCTTGCAGGTTTTCATGTAAATTTTAACTGCTGAATGTTATGACTAAACCTATTTCATAACATCGAGAAACGGCAAAAGTGGTCACAGTTTTTTTTTAATCATTCTCAGCTTACTAGTAGTGACTTATGACTAGCAGTTTTGGTAACTCAGCTGCTTTCGGTAAAATTCACCGAACGAGTGTAAAATGGAAAAACTAGTAGGCAATTTAATCTCCATGAAATAAGAAAGTAGTGAAAAGTGAAATGTGTATATTACCGTTACCACTTACCATGATAGGTAACCTCAAATATGTTGTGAACTCGTGTTAATAGACAGCCTCAATTACCTGCGCTACACATTTATACAGAAAAGAAGCATTATTCTAAACCAAGACCTATGATTACATTGAATGCAACCAAACAAAAGGATTACAGCAATTCTAAATGCACAACAAATTTAGGAATAAGTGTCACTGAATAGGTCAAGCGATAGTATATTATTACCTTTCTCGCATTCAGGCATTCAGCAGGTTTTAGTGAAAGGCTAGCCTAATGTGTAGGCTTATTATAAGGTAATAACATAAGTAGATAACGCTGGCTGCATAGTACAAATCGGTTTTCAAATTGTGTATTTTAAAACACGGTTACATAAAATTTAATAGCGTTTTGGAAGTTGTGATTCAGCCTTTTGACCAAGCCCACCACATTCCACGTATTTTAATTTTACATCACACATTTTCACAAACTTTAGTAGCATTATTAGCAACGAAGTGCGCGTAGGCAAAGGTCAGCGTTAAACAATAAATAACAATGTGTTAAACTGCACACTACTGCACTAAATCGCCCGAGTACCTAAAAAAAATAGTACTAACAGAGACCCTACCTGTCCATATGCAAATATTGTTCCATTGTAACCGGTCAGTACACTGAAAAGACAATTGTTTCAAAATTTTAATGTTATTTCAAGCTTTGTGAGACTATTCAGCTAAAAGAGAACAGTGTGCCTGTTGCAAATAAAAAATATATGCATATGTGTTCTCTCTTGCTTTATTTATTTCTTATTTTTCATCTCTGCAACTAATTTCTACAAAACGCCTTGGTAGAAGTAAATATCTCAATTAAAAATTGCTTAATTTATTATGCATTGTATTTACTAAAATATTAGTTTTTAAAGTACTGTTTATGAAAGTACTATAAACTAACAGGCAGTAGTTATTCATTCTGCAAGATGGCAGCACCTACTTGGAGCACAGACTATGGCAGAAGTTTGTTAACATGCACTGCATTAAAAGCATAATTGCTAAATTTCATGTTACTGCCTCAGTTTCTTGTACTGACCTGTCAATGACTGGACAAACTACGTCAAATATGTTATCTTGTTTCGCTTCTTGATTAAAAATATTTTCAAATCTGCAAAGAGAATTAGAAACGTTTCATTATTATTGCGTGTGCTTGTTAAAATGATATAAACTGGCATCTTTACATGTTTTATAATTACAACAATGCTGCATATTATTTGGTTTTCAATAACTGTTCGTTTACTTGAAATTATATATCTCCCGTCGATTATTAATGATACCATCTGCTGCATCGTGTGGTATTACCAGCTGAAGTATTGTGGATTTTTCACCTTCATTTGAAACTTCGTATTTCTGAAAAAAAAATGTTTGTAGTTATTATTACATGTAAAGTTTGAAAAATGTAAATAATGCCAATAAATGTTCATGGAAAGTTTGTAATATTACATAGTATGATAAAATTCAGCAAGTTGTAGCCAAGGGCTAAGGTTACTTTTTACCAAACAAACGATGCACAATATTCAGTAATAATAGAAAAACACCTACGTTTCATTCTTGAACAATAAACAGCATACTTACTACTGTCTTTGATTTTATTGTAGGCTTAATCCTTGCATATACTTTAATACCTTGTTTCACCATCTTCATTTACGGAACGAGATTATTTGACAAATAAACAAAGTCTACCCTTCCATCTTCGCAGTGACACCAATACCTAAAATAGCAGCAGATCATGAATTTTTTGTTCTCTCTCTTTGAAAATTCAAAATTAAGTATTGGTTAGTTTTTCATCATAAACATCATTTTAAATTTCGTCATGAATTTTACTTTTTTAGTACATACCATCTGCCTGGATCTAAAGTACATATACAGCTATAATATGTTAAAAATCTTTTAACCGTTTGATACTATAATAAATAAGAAGAATTTGTAATAGCCGACAAATAACCAACCCATGATTTTCTAAGCTTCGACAGCGAATTAGAGTAGAGAATTGACCAATTTCCACAATAATATTTGAAGACATTAATGTATTTGAAGATAAAATATTGCAGCACGTAAAGTTCTGCTAAACGTGACACCATGGCTACATTGTCATGAAGTTACATTGATTTACACTAAGACGCACTTACTCGCTTTAAAATAAGTATAAGATAGCCACATAACCCACAGTCAATTTCACGAGATAAACTTCCTTGTAACCAGACGCATGCAAACCACGTGTTATCAGTTGCTATGGTTACTAAAAACAATGTTACTTTCATCAGAGCTGAATTGTTGTTGTGGTTTCAACCAGAGAATGAAATATCCGTTCTCTTGTTTCAGTCAAGTGGTTTCTGACTATTTAATTTTTTAGCACAAAATGACATCCTTTGTTTAGCTAGTTCACTTTTGTTATGTTACTGATGTATAAATTATAATAATAACGAATTTCATTTACTATACTAATAGCATACGGATTAAACAGCGGCACTTCATTTAAAAAACAATTTTCTTTTGATCTTGTTCGGTTGTTCCCAAAATCTATGAAAACTGTTACGTAGCCTATGTGTAGATATCAAATTATCATAGTATTTATATTTGGACGGCAAGGAGTCATAATTATGACTCATGTTTTATTGTTTATATCCCCTCTTAATACACTATTAGGCCTACTTACTTACTTAGTTACTTACTTACCTACTTACTTACTTACTTACTTACTTGCTTGCTTGCTTACTTACTTACTTACTTACTTACTTACTTACTTACTTACTTACTTACTTGCTTGCTTGCTTGCTTGCTTACTTACTTACTTACTTACCTACCTACCTACTTACTTACTTATTAACTTACTTACCTACCTACCTACCTACCTACCTAACTTGCTTGCTTGCTTACTTACTTACTTACTTACTTACTTACTTACTTACTTACTTACTTACTTACTTACTTACTTACTTACTTACTTACTTACTTACTTACTTACTTACTTACTTACTTACTTACTTACTTACTTACTTAGGGGAGAGTGCCCCATAGCGCACCCCTTAAGGTTTGAAGTGTTTTTAAAGCTAGTCTGTTGCATAAAAGTTTATTCGTAGTACATTATATCATTTGATGAAACAGACTTTAAAGTTTGTTTACTATCAATTTCAGGCTGTTTCAATCTTAAAATTTTAAATTATTTGACCAAAAGTAATTTTCGTCAAAAGTGGGCGCTTAGGGGAACATTGTTCCTATAACGCACACCCTGTGTTCCCAAAGCGCCCATAGCCGTTTGTCATATGGTTACGTAGTTCCCATAACGCCCACTGCAACAGGTAAAATGTTCCTATAACGCCCACTACTGTGAACGATAGATTTAATTTAGCAAATAACAGCAATGTCACTCAGTCTACATTTCTTGTCATTTGTAATTTAACAGTATAATATTGATTTTATTTTGCACATTAGCTCATTTATCTGTTACCTGTAGGCACAGTTTTATGTTCAGAAGTCAGTTAACAAGGATTAAACAATGAATTAGAAATTTTAAATGCTACAAGTGTTTCTTAATTTTGCAATCCTGTGTTGTTAATTCTTCACAATAAAAATTTTATTATTCGAAAAATACAGAAAACTTTAAAAATTTTAATTTTTTGGAAAATGTAGATCGATCATGTAACAAAAAACTACCTGTTAGCAGTTGGCATGTATTTAAAAACACGATACAGAATTATTTACTTAATTAATTCTAGCCGTATTTAAAGTTCGTACAGAAACAGAAAGCAAACTTTGAGTATAAATTGGACGTAAAATGCCAAATTTATAAACAAACAAGAATTATGTTATTTTGGAACAATTCACATTGTGTCAGATTTATATAATCACACACGTCATAACCATTTACTTTGTAAAGCTATAAATTGAGAACCTTACAATCTCCTAACTTTCACTTCAATGAGACTGGGAGCAATGATAATTCGACGATGATTTTTATTAACTTTCGGTAACATCAGTTGCTCTGTCCAAAACCTAATCAGTTCAAAAACCAATAAAGAGTTGCGTATAATTAGCGGTATTATTAACTGTGCATTAAGCGCCCCACCCAGGGTGCGTTTTGGGAACATCAAGGGTGGGCGCTTTGAGCACATAGCCATTTTCTTGTAAAAGATGATTTTAAAAAACATGTAACAACAATAACGAAGTTAATGAATCATGGGTAGTAAATTAATCACTCTTTGAAGCAATCTAAAAACCTGGCCACAGACGTTCATTTGTTATCACACTTTTTAGTACACCCAAAAATTAGATCAAACAGAGGCAAAATATGTGAGTCTGGTGCTCCTTCCTTTTTTAGCCCGCACACCTCGTTTGCACTGGTCACAATCAGAAAATGCATGTCGAATAAAACAATGTTAATTTTGGTACGTGTCAATTTGTAATTTCCCTAAAATTGGCAGGTGGGCGCTTTAGGCACAGTGGGCGTTATAGGGCACTCTACCCAACTTACTTACTTACTTACTTACTTACTATTATTGCAACATTATGGAACACAAAAAACTGAATTAAATCAATTTTGCGTTATTAGTCAATGCAATTATGTAGACATGGACTTGCTTGACCAATGTATACAATAAAATTCATGTATATAAACATACAGTACTTCCTAATTACCTACGCAGCTCAGCTATAACAAATGTGCGCTGGATTGATGACAACCTTATTCATAAAACCCATTTTACATAGGTAAGCCTAAATTCGTCTTGCCTGGCACAAAGATCCACGTTGAGTTGGTCCTGTAGTCGAATACTCAGTGGAAGCTGGTAAGACAAGCTTGCAGTTTGTATAAACAAGACGGAATGAATTTAGATCCGAATTTGCGAGCGTAACGCCGTGGCCACGGTTACAGTTAAGTATAGGCACGGAGTTAACTCTAATTAGTGTTTAACTCCGTGGCATAGATCTACCTGACTTAAAGGACAAAGCCGTTTTCTCTAATTTTCACATTTTGCTTCCTATCTCGGGCCTTAAGAATCTCAGCTTTTTTTAAATTCCAGGTGCACATCCACCTTAGAATACCTAAATAGCCTACTTATAGGAAAAACTGAATTTAACTCAAAGCCCTGGGGGAGACGAATGGCAATCGAAAAAACTGACGGTTGCTCAGTTTCCTTTATCCCTTTGACATAAATCACCGTCCACCAAGCCACTTTGAAGGCCCTACGGCCCCTATCCTACACGTATCTACCCTGTAAGTTTCGTAACTCTAGCCCTCTGCATTTGTAGTATGAGCGTATGAGCACAAATTAAATAGTGGAAAACTGGATGTCTAATATAATGAAATGAAAAAATTAACCATATGGGTTCTCCTAGATCCACGGTAGTGCTCGCTGATAAAAATGTCATACATGTACACACAACAATCACGCATTGCTGAGACAAACTTGAAACTAGGTATTGCTGACTCCAGATGCTGCGCATGTACAGTACTGTAGATGTTATTTAAGTCTACATTACGTATAAATTAACTAATGCTAAAATTAATGGGCGATTAGTTAGAGTCTTAGACTACAGTACTAATAATGAATGGTCGTAGAAAACAAACGACTTTTTCAGTTTAGCAATTTTCTTGTCAGTCTTTAACTATGTTTTGCACACAAATGTTGATCGTAGGCTGGTAATTTTGGAAAATTACCAAAATTTTATCATAGATGCAGGGGCCAATAATTATTCATTGTAAATTATTTTCCGGTAAACCTAGCTAACCAAAAAGAATTTACTGCTAGACCGCGAAACAATATGCAGAAATTTACAAAAGAAAACGCGAGTGTAACCTATTGTAAAAGCTATACCTCCATAAATTGTAATTAGACCGGTTGTGACCCCTCATGTTCTAAGTCAGATTGTCGTGAACGTTAGCGCTATAGGGGCCATGGACCTGGCTGCAAAATGAAAACATGGCATATTGCTTGAACTGAACCACGATACTACGTCGTTGACAAACTTTTAATCTAAAAACTGCTATTTTGATTTCGTATTGATTCAACAGCTTTGTATTGATCAAACAAAAAACATTTTAAAAATGAACGTTTTGTTCCTGTTAACAATAGTAGCATGTGGATGTTCCGTGACTCTGATGATTATGTTATTGAACAGAATTATTAAAACACTTTATCTAGGCAACGTGTGTTCGGCAGTAATTGATTTCGTTTTTAAAAATGCTTTGTGCATTAGCATATTAGATGGTGATGAAGGTAAGCATTTTGGCTATCAAAGGACATGCATAATTAATGGGACATTGTTTTATGCCAACTAGTAATTGGTAGATTATGACTTGTTGGTTATAATTAATTAATGCATAGTTGATTAGTGACTTGGCGCACTTGAATCGCTTGAACTGGAGAACAGAAGCAGCAAGGGTGCTTCTTCTGACTCAAGTTATTAAACTTTGGTGTCAGTTCTTTACTTCATTGTTTGCTTATAGTTCGGCAAAGATTGCAAGCGGCTCTTGACCTGTGCATGACTGCGTTATGAAATAAATAAACACGAGACTATAATATGGTTTTTATGTTGTGTAAAGTGTTATAAAAATGATAAGAAACATTGGACGTAACGTTATTGCGTATTTTTAGATTATCAGTCACATGTTCACGAGTTTCATAAAACAAGCAGAGTGAGCCTAATGTAAAGTAATTTTGTGAGCAATGTTACAACCTTAAACGACAGCTTGTGAAATCTTCTTTAGAAAACAAATTAGTAGGGTCAACTATTTTGGGAGCGAAATATAACGCGAAAGACCAGACAGTGCATCAGTAACAACTGCACAAAAGAAGATTACTAAAAAGTTGTAACGTGTTTGAAGATATTATTATTATTATTATTATTATTATTATGAATAGGAAAACGGTGTATTTTTCCGACTATCGTCGTCTCACTTCAACACCATTCGGTCGACTAAGGGAACGTTTCCGTAGGAAAAATACTGTCAGACATGGTACGTAATTAAATTTCAATATCATGTCTTGCTTAAAAGTTAAAGACACATTGCTTAGCAAGATTAAGCAGAACCTGATAAGTACATATGTGCTCCTTATACGCATAATTATGTGCAAATCAGTGCATATCTTCACGTTACAAGAGCAGTTTCAGCTTTCGTTCTCAATAACAAATTTTGTTATACAGTTCCCGAGAGTGATTACACGAAGCTTACCAAATTATTTTTAATTTTAGGCCTCATTTTCTACTTTCTAATACATTTAAAAGTGTTTATTTAATATTATACCAGAGGACATTGCAAGTTGTCCATTGCAAGAGACCTGTGGTGTATTCCCTTTTATTTACCTTTTCTATTAGTGGTTACACTCGGTCAGTGTTATTTTGGCAATGAAAATCGGTAGTGGCTGCTAACAAGTTATTGCTTACACTGATGATTTTTCACCGCTTCACCTAATAATCTAATCTAATGTTAAAGTATTACATTTTTCTACATTTTGGGCACACTGCACTGCTAGCCAGGATTCACCGCTTCGACGCCAAGGGGCTTGCTATTCACATTGATGGAAAATTACCAGGGTAGTCTTCTGACATGAGTGGCTGAAACATGAACAGATTAATGTGTTTTAATTGAAAACATTAGGTACGCACAGATTGTTCTTCGGTAACAGAAATAACAGGGAGACATTAAGACAAACGAAACTGCCCTAAGCAATTTCACTGGTGCTTATCTATCCATTTGCTAACCAAGACTGTTACTGCTTAACTTTGTAGTCTAGCTATTATTCAGCCATTCCCTCGTTCCTGGTGATTTACATTGCTGGAAGATGTAATATACTCAGGGCCGGCCATGGCATTATTATGACATTTTTGGGCCCTATGCTAACGAAATTATGACTCCTCAGATGAAGCCATCCTCTAATTTGCATGCGCCCATCTTGAATATTTTTACACATGATATATGTCTTACATTTTAACAACATTTACATAGTTTGAGGTAAACTTATTACAAATTCTTTAATTAAACAAGAATAGCTATCATTTGTTTGTCAATAAAAATATTCTTTAAAAAATGCCATTACTATTTATTGCAAATCAAATTACCAGTTATCCAACACAACCGTAGTAAAAAAACGGATTTTTGCCAAATGTTGCCAAGCTCTGAGAGCTCTAGGGAGCTTTAGGTTGCAGTCTATACTAGCCTATAGGATAATCAGGCCCTAAATATAGTGTAATGCAATCTAATCTAATTTAATTTAATACAATCTAATTAAAATCAACTTTCTAATAACCTTAACGTAGAAAGTTGGAAATTTTCAAGACAAGCTTGCTAAAATTCTGAAACTGCTCTTCTTCGTATCATTATTCTTAATGAACTGAAAAAGTGGGAAAGTAAAAACCGTTGTTATCCTCAGTTTGGCCGGTAACCCAACTTTTGACCTACAAACGCTCATGCGACCTATCGCAACATTTATTATTAGAATACGAAAATCGTATCCCTTAAGTACTAAAATGAAACTTGTATTGTTACATTCAGTAGAAAATATTGCCCTAAAAGCAGCCATAAAAATATTCAGCCTAGTAAATTTGACCTAAGCCCATATATCAACCTCGCCCATGCAGAAGTTTGCTGTATCTTATTACGTTGCTTAGAACAAGCATCAGAATGAAATTTTGTTTTTTTACGTATATGTAATTAAATAGACATAAAGCTCACTATGTGTCACGTTAGTCAAATTTAATAGGAATCGGTAAAAGTTTTGACATTCTAGGTTATGTTGACACATTATATAGGGACGAACTAGTCAGTGTAGTGGAATCGAAACGAAAGTTTCGACGATACACAAATCGCCATTGAAACAGTTTGCCGGTGGTACAGTTAGACATCGGTACAGTTCGCCAGTGGTATATTTTGACAGTATAACAGTTCATCAGTTAAGTTTCTTTGCTATGTCATTACCTTATTCCTTTACCAAAATTTTGAATTTTGATTGCAATAATGTGGCTGCGTTATTTTGGAAAAACACTATAGACGGTAGTTAGGTGGGAAGAGTTACACGATTCCTACCTTTCTTGTAGCGATTGCGAAACATTAACACGAGGTGCCATTTGGAAACTAACCCGATCTTGACACATTTTGAAATTTAAATTTGTGTAGTATATTAAGCAATACCATAAATTAACCTACTCTGACTCTTCCTAAATTTCAGAGAATGTAATAATGGCCTCTCTATTGCTTTTCTTTTTTCTATTTTTACATTTCAAGAAAAGGGTAAAAAATAACTCAATACAGCTGAGCACGGTTTGCACTAAGACGATGCTTACCTGACTTTTGAGCGAATCTACAGATGCTGCTATGTCCATAGTTCTGAGTTGACCTATGAACAGCAGTTATTTTCATACAATGACACATTGCCCATTCAATTGAATTCAGTTCCATTCATACAATATATAAGTATATAAGCATTTAAGTTTGGAAAAAATTCGCTAGTATATGTGTAATGCACAGTATATGCGTAATTCTTGTTCGGGCTTATACTGCCAATGATTAAATGGATTCGGTTAAATTTAACGTTTTTTATTTTGAGAAATTTTGATATATGAATTTTTTATTTCATTTTTATAATCTTCCGTCAAACACACAGGTTTGTGGCCGGTCTTATCAAAGAAACAAAATCGATAAATTTGTATTTATATATTCGCAAACGAGGCAAATTTAAAGTACATTTAGGCTTACTACCACAAATTTGATCAAATTAACGGTACATAGTCACTGACGCCTGATTTCATCAAGTAGAATAATTATTCACGATCTTCTACATTAAATTTTAAAGCGATATTATTAAAAGCAATTATCTCCAAGCAGCTGCATGTACGAATATATGCTGTGATACTGCAATGATTGATTGATCATTATTAATTAATAAGGTATTTCTTTTATAGAGGTAATTATGGCAGATTTGGGTACACTGGCCAATTCATCATCATGTATGGCGTAATGATTCGATTTTGTGGTTTACCTGGATTAGAAATTTAACATGTTCGGCAAGAAAGTGGTAATTAGATGATCTGATTTTGTTTGTGTGACAACAATGTGGCCATAGTTTTATATCTGTTTCCACAGCTGACGTAGTAAAGCATCTTATTATCTTATTATGGCAAGAATTGTATCCCATTCTGGAAGAATGTCATTGTGCTCGTTCATAAATATACATACGTTTCGAGTTTTGGAATTTGGCATAATGTCGAGTCGTACTCGAAGCGCAATTTACGTTGGGGGGTTTGCACTATGCAACAAAATGAAAAAGAAAGCACAATACACTAGCAGCAAGGTAACATATTAAAATATTAATAACTAATATAAGTTTACATGTAATGATAATTTTCTTTCTGTACAAGTAAGTGCTTCCAGATAGCTCATTTCCTCTGCTCCAAGTCCAACTAAAGTGGTACTTTATAGTTATTATTTACTAGAATAATCTGATTTCTTAAACGCTAAATTGAGATTCAGCTACAAAATTATATCAAACTATCATTTCGAGGTATTGACAAATCATCTAGCTAAATGGCTTACGAAAGTTGCAAAATGACAAGCAGACCAAAGGAGCCGCAAGATAAATAAAGCTATTGATTAGACGCCGGTTATTAAAATACTCTATTTTGTTCATTGACTATTACTCAGAATCACAAAGTTAATTATGTAACAATCAACTCCGAAAAGTCTACCAACACTGGTATGTCATCAGATAATTGCATGAATATTTACGTTAATAAGTTTCTATATAAGCGAAGTGGCGCTCCTTTAGGCTAAGTGGGCGCCAGCACAGGTCTCTCCAAATCCGTTTAAGAAGCCAGCATTATTCATAAATAGGCACTGGGCTTCCTGTGTATGCGATTATTGCTGGTGATTAGCGCATATTGTACGCAAGTACTTATTTGTATGCTTAAGATATTAGATATCGCCGGCTTCTACTGGTATTTGTGTCGCCGGGACAGCCTCATTTTAATGTGCGAAAAGACCGAGCACATGCAGCCGCTATATGGTTTTCGTTATGCTACTAGCGAGTGTTTGCTGAGTTTTTTGCGTGAATCAAAACTTTACAATGATTTCGTTCGAGAAAATGTTTGATATGAAGTGCACGCCAGCCCCGTTTGTTAAATGTGGGTATTAAATTTTAATAGTGTAAAATTAATTAATCATTCAGTTATTATGAAGATTATAGTAAAAGGCATAAAGCCTGAATTTTAAGAATGCGTAATAATAGTTGTTTGAATTTACCTGGGCTGTAATTTAAGTGTCAGCTTGACTGTCACTAACACTCGGCGTTTTAGTATTGCTGGTATGTAGACACTAAAATATGGTCGGGCATCAGAAATTGACCGAACAAATCACGCAGAATTTATGTTATACTAACGTAGTTTGGTAACAAGTTTATTATGTATTAATGCCCAGTATTTCACTACACTGCAGGCGTGGTCAAAGATTTGGTTATACAGTAGTAAATGACTTCTTACAACTTCTTTGCGCTCACGGTTGGGACACTTTCTTGTTGCCTGAAAAGTGTTATGCTGTAACTTCAGTTTTCTGACGTATCTACACACGAAGTTCCGACGCTCATCTAATAAAGAATATATATTGCGAGGTTCAACTGTCGCATTAAGGTGTTGGCTTCTTAGTTTCTCTGTCTAAAAATTGCATATGCATTCAATGTGATTTTCATTTTCCCAGATTCGTTGGAAGAGATGCCAAGAGGGGGATGGGCAGGGCAACTTTTATGTTGTGTACCTGGATACCAAACAACTAGCTTTCACAGCCCTGCTCCTAGTCGACGATCTATTGAGACGCAGTCTACAGATCTGACTCAACAACTCCCTGACGAGGAGGAACTCAATCAAAAATTTCTAGAAGTAATTGTAAGTACATGTGCAAGCGTACATATTGTAACCTACGTACTTTAAAGCGGTAAACACTTGTGTACAATCGTAAAAATCAAGTATGTTTGTAAGTTGTAAAAATGTAAACTTTGTAAAGGCAGTCAGTGTCACCTGGGCAATGGGCTAGTGGATACTCGAGCATTGGACATTTTGGCAGTGCCGTAGTGCACTCTTGGACTTTGGACAGTTAAGATGTGAATCGGGCAGTAGGAAATTAGTGTAGTGGACATTTGGGTGATATAACCTTGGACAGTGGACAGTTGGGGCAATGGACGTTTGGGTAGTGGCACGTGGGCAGTAGACATTTGGGCAGGAGGATATTTGGGCAGAGAATAAGTTAAGCGGCGCAAGTGCAGAACATTTTTGCAGAGGAACATCATCAGTCTGCAGGTAACTGTTGAGCAACAAACGGCAGATGGCAGGATAAACTGGGGACTTGCTTAAAGGGATTGTGTACATTTGCGTAGTATACATAACGATAAAAACCAAAGGCATTTTACAGTGGTATAAAACTAAAATGTAGACACAGCTTTGCTCAAAACGAGGTAACTAAACTTCAAAATGGCCTTCTATAGAAGAGAATAAAACAGAATACGATAGAAGAGAAGAGAATAAATTGAAAAGAGCAAAAGAGGACAAGACGAAATGGGACAGGACAGAACAGAGCAAAACCGAGCAAAACAGAATAAAACAAAACGGAAGAGGTCAATGCTGCACAACAAAATAAAGCAGAATGGAACTGAATACGGCAGAAGAGTATTCAACCAGTCCCGCATAACAACAAACGTTCTAACAACACTTATTTAGTGTTCTAAATTATTGATATTTATCCGCGAGCAGCGCGGATCAAAGAGAACATATACGCTGAATTCGTATACTTTATTGTTGTCGTTGTTCTGTTGGCTTTGTTTTGTTTTGCATGCCCTTTTAGACCCACACATTAAATAACTCGAAAACGAATAGTGCTTGGGTCCTGAAACTTACAGGGTTGTCACCTGGTTACAGAATTGTGGTCGAAGACTCCAGGAAACAGGACATTAGTCAAATCGAATTATAACATTGAATAACCTGGAGACTATAGTGTGTAGAGCTAGTAATAGGGAGTCAGACAATCGTGTTGTTAAAAAGCTGGTGGTATTATTTAAGGGCTGGAGATAGGGCTGCTCTGTTTACTTATGTAAATTAAATAATATTTTCGATTAAATACGTATAAATACAATTTCATTAAACGCGAATGGGATCCAGTTGAAGACTTAACAACCCGAACAGTTTCATTTGAATCCAAGTAAAGTTGAATTTATTTTACATACAGTTTATCTGCCTCCTAATGTTTTTCTCTTTTTGGTTTACCCAAGACATCCAGTCAACTGTACGATCCTCAGTTAGAGCATAGCCACTGTACCAATGCAGATAAAACTTCGGGGTCGAATCGCGGGACTTTATGGGCCAGACAATAAGCAAAACTAGACGCGCTCACGGTTGTAGATCTGACGGGCGGGGGAGGAGGGGTTCTCTTGTCGTGTTTAGCGAAGAACGCGAAACTGAAGTAATACCTTACATGCAATAACAGTAAAAATGATAGTTATTGTATTTAAAATAAATTCACTAAACTATTTAAAGGTCATATTTTATTATTACAGGAAGAATTAGATCTAAGTCCTCTAAATCGAGAAGCAATGATCAATCTACCAGTGGAGAAGAAGTGGCAGATTTATTGCACACAACGCAATTTCCGGGTGAGTAGGCCAGATAAAGAAATTTTCATATAAACGTAAATTCCTCAGTAAAAAAGGGGAAAAATTGTGGGTGATAGCGTAGTCTATTCTATTAGAAACAAGCTAGAAGTGCTATTTAACGTTTAAGCGATAAGAAAGTCATTGCTAATAAACACAAATATTAGCTACAGCAAGACAATTAAACAATGTAAAAGGTGAAACTGCAAGGTGTATGTATCGTACTTCGTTATGCCTACAAAAGCTGTTTTCCAAAATGTACAGCACATCAATGAGATGACTTCTGGTAGCGATATGCAGAATTTTAGCTGGCATGTAAAAAGCTGGCAATGAAAAGCAACAATGACAGTGCAGTTAGATTCCAAAATTTCTCTTTGACGTGTGACTGTCCAGTAAACGAGATATTCAAATTCAAGTGAGTGTGAACTTTGTACGATTTTGCAGTATTCATTAGAATTCATTTGGTGATGTAAGCTGTTAACAAAAAATGAAAATTTCTATGAAATCCAAAATTTTTTTTGAAAATCTATGCACTTTTATGACACAAGATGCTGAAACATGTGTGGACGAACGCGCACGTTTGAGGTTTCTTGGTTCCCACGAACTTGGCGTCTGCAGTCTTGGTGTCTCGTCACAATTTTGAGGTCTACAGGCGCCGAGATCCACGCACTTCATTTGCAGGCACCTAAGCATCAATGATGCCAGTTCGTTTTTGAAAGTTTTCCCTCGAATGGGATACTATTATACGGAGTTTGAATGGGATACTATCGTACAGTGTTCAACCATGATGGCAGGACCTGATATTTAACCAAAGGTTGGTGGGATACCTTCAGGCATGGTTGACTCGATTATTGTATAGCAGCAGTACCAGTGCCGCCTGTTTCTATTAAGGGGTTGGTATCTATACATGTATCACTTCCATTTTTCAGAGTTTTGTAATATGGCTTCTTGAAGAAGTTCGAGTTTAGAACTATGCATGTGACTTATCTTAGATGGCATTCGTGTTTTTAATTTTAGGAACAAGAAATCATGAATATAAAGAATGCACCAGACTACTATATTGAACGTGTACAAGCCCTGACACTGGTAACTTCTTTAGTGCATTAAACTTAATTAATATGCTATCTATGATTTTTGAGTCATCTGTGTATAGAACAACTATTTCATTAATTATTTTATAGACACGTATTTGATTACCTAATTGTTTTGTTAATATCAAAGATGAAAAACCAATGAAAAAGTATAACCATTTACAAAACTGGTGCAAAAAGATTTTTAAAGTTGATCTGAGATGAATTTCTCTAAGAAATTTCAGCCCTAATGAAGTGAGTAAGAGGTAAGTAATCTTGTCATGTTCCCACCATTAACTAATCCCGTCGTAAACGAATATGAATCTTAAATGCAAAATCCTTATTAAGAGTGCCAGATAACTAGTATGGGAAAAATAAATGTGAAAATTCACTCTTTTCTAGTAATTAAATGACACTGCTGTAGTCTGCTGCTGGTTTTGAAATTTTGGAACTTCTGTTCATCAAAGTAAACCAAATAGATAAAAGAGTTTTAGCTACATTCTTGCTCATCGGTGCTGTAAAATGCAGCATAGCTTGAAACACCAATTGCATCATCTTCGTCTTGGATGTTTAGATAAGAAAGGAGACTGCAGGATAAAAAGAGAATGACACTTCTATGTGAAACAAAATGTAAACCGTGTACCTTGATTAGTTGCTGTTAAGTCATAAGAAATATGTAGTACTGTAAGCTTGTAGTTTACAGGACATTCGGTTTTCTGTACTAATAACTCTACTTACTTCTTTTAAGCTGCTTTATCCAAGAGATGAGGAAGAGTTAAAAGTAAGAGCTGATCTTATGGACAGTCTAAAGACTGCTTTGAGGACACAGCCCATGAGTTTTGTAAACAGGTATAATATATATTAAATAATTGACTCACATAGTACTTTTACGTGAAACAAAAACGGCGTTAGATAATTCTGTGATCTTTATGTATCTTATTGTATGACCTAAACTGCTAGACTTAATTCTGACTTTTAAGATTAACAAAGATACAGCAAGCTAATCATAATCTTTATTTTGATTCAGAATTTTTGTTTTAGGTTTCTGCAATTAGATGGTTTGGGGTGCTTGCTGAATTTCCTACAGAACATGGATTATGAAACCAGTCAAAGCAACATTCACACTAGCATCATTGGGTGCTTAAAGGCTATCATGAACAGTTCAGTAAGTATTAGTATGGTAACACAACTGCAGGTATACAGCAGCCTTTAAACTTGCACAAATACATTTCAATTCTAAACTATTTACAACGATAAGGCATATAGAAGCAAAACATCAGTGATGCTTTAGATCCCTTGATTTTCATGTTTGCCATCTTGAAGATCTTGACATCTGACACAAGACCATTCTTTTTGGTCAGTCCTGATTCACAAATTCTCATTGGCAATAAAGGCGTTACTATCCCAGGGGTGCCTCCTGGTCAAACAAGATCAAACAATTTCAACAACCAAACTTCATTCAGTAAATGCTGACATTCTTGGCCACATTTAGCAATCGTTAAGATTCCCATGTTTGACCTTTGAACCCAAGGCCATTGTAAGCTACCCAAAGTTATTACCCATCGTCTAGCATCTACACCTGACATTTTGCACCTGCCTTTATGACACTATAACTGCAAATATTCAAATCATGGATCTGCCCTCACTCCCTCCCTGAGGAGGGCGTAAAATATTTTTTTAAATAGTAATTGTAAGCAGATGATACAGATCACTAGTAACTCCTCACGGTGAAATGAACTCATATCATTTTTAGCCACTTTGGGCAATACTAGGGATGCCAACCTCCAACTCACATCACTGTCACCCCATCGTTCAAAACTATCACCCATCACCTAACACTTTGCAGTACAAAACCTGGCTTTAAAATACGTACTGTAATTCCTACTATTAATATTCTGGATGCATGCTACCCCTCTACCTTCCGAGGGAGGGAGCAAAATAGTTTTGTCTATGTTGAGTTGTCAGTAAGTGACAGGACACTCTTATTATTCGCATTGAGCTGACTCGGATCCTACCATAGCTGTGCAGCTACCGATGTTTCTACTTGTTTGTCCAAGTTATCTTTGATTTTGACCATCATCTTATCACAAAGTTACCCATAACAAAGATCTTAAAGCTAAGCCTAGTGGTTCAGGTATAACTAGCTTAAACTCAAATTCCAGAAAGATGACAGTCAACAGTTGTTGCATGATGATATATACTCAGTTAGACCCCAAAAACCCAAAAATGCTTTTTCTGTGTTGAGGATTTTAAGCTATTTCAAGCCCAAAAAGTATTATATAAAATGAAATATTAGCTAAAGAAAATATCTCTCCATTCTTAAGTTTCCTTAATTCCATGTTTAATTGGTGAATGGTAAAATCTATACTGTTTCAATAGCAGCATTATTATTCATAATAGTTTATGCATTTTGTAGGTCTTGTTAAACGTTTGCCTGTGTCTTCTGCTTTGCCTCAATAGTTTAATTGAGACATATGCAAACAGCAGCCAAATTACAATGATTGTGACCAATCAGGCATATTAAAAATTTCAAAATGACTTACTGAAGTACATGTACGAGCATTGAACCATATAGGATATTATGAACCACAAATGCAAAATGTACTTTTAAATATAGAATGAAATAGTCTCTATCCTTGGGTTTAAGTGTCATTTTCCATAAAAAATGTTACTTATTTTTGCAGCAAGGGCGCTCACATGTTTTGAATCACGTGAACTGTATCAACATCATAGTGCAGAGTTTAAGTACTGAAAACATCAAAACTAAAACATCGACACTAGAGATACTGGGAGGCATGTGTCTTGTTCCTGGAGGACACAAGAAAGTGCTAGATGCCATGTACCATTATCAGCAGTATGCATGTGAGAGAACTCGATTTCAGGTTTGTACTTAACTGTATACAGCATAGTAAATAATATAAAATGAAGTAATTAATCAAATGCAGTAGCCTTTTTTAATGTCTGGTGAAAGAAATGTCACAGAAAACTACATGATGATTACTGAAAAGTTTTACACTAGCCTCTGGTCTCTAGTTCCTCTACCATCAAGCTGAACTCCCAGCCACATGTGACATAAAATAAAGGTTTGACAAAATTTAAAAGAAAATTTAAAACAAATAAAATTTAGTCAGTTTTACATCTTGTTTCACCACTCGTATATTGGCGTATAACCTTTGCTTGCTTGAAAACTCACAATTAAATTTCAAACCACAATTGTTTTATCTCACAAAACAAGTCTGGGCCTTGAGCAAAACTCTAATTGAACCTAGAGTTTTCTAAATTATCTTCCAAATAATTTTTCAGCGCTGTTTTTGTAATTGTTCAATTTTATTCTTGTAGAGATTGGTTTATGAATTAGGAAGAACTACTGGTACTTACAAAGATGAAACTGCACTTAAAACAGCAATTATGTCTTTTATAAATGCTGCTATCAATTACGGAGCTGGTCAGGTGAGTTATTAATGGTTTAAAATAGTACTTTCTTAAAATTATTAATAAATACAGTCTAACCTCATTATCTCGCCACTGTCCGTCTAGGGCAAATTTTTGGCGAGAGGCGAGTATGGCGAGATAACTGGAATATAACGAAGTTAGTCTATATGTATATACATACTGTACATAATAGTTGATTAACATAGTGTTCCTCTATGTACATATAAAATATATTTCGCATTATGATACCAATCAACATTAAATCAGAAATTAAAAAATGTCATAAAAATAATCTTAGAATGTTACTTTTTTATTTAAAAAACCTTTTTCGAGTATACACTTAAATGCAATAAACTTAGCAAAAGATTTAGAAATGTTCACAAATGAGTTACTGACGACTGAAATAATTCAGAAGAGACGACTGTTTCATTGATGATACACGCAAGCAGTTGTCAACACGACGTTTAATCAAACACAATCCTTGAATATCGTAAATGTGACTCTGTCAGACTGTTCAAAGTATCGCATCAGTGTGTCGACAGCTGCTGCTGCCTGGTCATTCGATAATACATGAGATGCGCCATCGTCTTCATCGCACTAAATACAGTAGCAATTTCCTGCTGTGTCTTTGAAGAATTATTCGTATGATAAATACAAATTTCCTTTTTTTGTTCAGGATTAAGACAAAACAGTTTTTGCTTCAGAGACATCATGTAAAGTTGCTCACACTTTGTGGAAACTCAAACTTAAACGCAGCTTTGGCGCTTTAGTTTCTCTGCGCATTAACCAAGTACAGTACAGCAGCATTGTCTACAAGCAGCATTGTCTACATACCGCGGTTATATTGATCGACACGCGGTATATGTACAGTATTGATCGATTCACCTCTGAGTTTATCTGTTTGGCGACATAACGAATATAGTTTACATAAGCACTCATCCTAGCATGACGTGGCGAGGGCGAGAAGCGAGGGTGGCGACTTAACGAGGTAAATATCAAAGCAGGAAATCCGTCCTGGTACTTTCTATGGCGAGAGACGAGTTTGGCGGCATAACGAGGGCGAGATAACGAGGTTAGACTGTATATAAATGAAGTGAAATTTCTTTACATAATGTCCAAAGGAAACAAGACGAATTTGACGAAAAAGGGCATTATAAATTAAAAAGAAAATTAACAGCTATGTCTTTATTTGGTTTTCTAGGACCAATTTGAATTCCGGTTACATTTAAGATATGAATTTCTAATGCTAGGCATTCAGCCAGTACTAGAAAAGCTGAGGAAGTTGGAAAATGCAACGCTAGACAGGTATTTAGTGATAACATTCAATCTTGAGTTTGTTGGGTTTTTCTTAAAGAGGACTCCTAGTTTGGCTTTGAAGCTTAATTAGTGCAATTTCTTGAACTTTGCAATCCAATAAAATCTTTATAAGTACAGTTAATTATTGCGTAACCTGCATAAATTTAAGTAATTAAATAGATCAGAGAATTTATGATATCGAGTGAAATGGGCAACTGTGCAAAGATGATGAAAAATTGGATGTAACTGCAAACAATCATGCAATTTCTGAATAATGACTCAATTACAGATCAGAAAAAGGAGATTTTGTTGTTGAGTCTCCCAGCAAAAACTAAGTATAAATTAGTACAAGTCAGTGTTATAATCGTCAAACTTACCTATATTAGTGGAAATATTTATTGTATACTAATAACAAACATCCTGTATTACTATTTTCAGACACATTGACTTTTTCGAAATGGTTCAAAATGAGGATGAAAGGGAACTGGCTCAGCGGTTTAACGAGACAAAAATCGATGCCTTGGACTCTGTGTCTATTTTTGAAGCACTTCGAAAGAAACTCTCTGACACAGCTGCTTATCCACATTTTTTATCTGTGCTTGAACATGCAATGTTACTGCCAAGTAAATTTTTTTGTTTGCAATTTGACTAATCAGTTTACAACTTTATGAAATGGTAGAAATATGAGAGCTTAAATTTAATAATAAAGTTATAAGTAAGAGTAACATTTAAGTATTTCAGGCACCTTTCCTAGTTCTTTGCTATCTTAAAACGAACTGGACAAATTGTGATACATTCGTACAATACGACAATTGCTATCACGACAACAATTATTGATTATTGTTATCATGTACTAGCAGTTTTACCTTTACTTTATTTTTTAAGTAATTACCCACGGCAATTTGTTTTGCAGTTGATGTGAGTTCATGTTTATACCACTGGCAACTGCTAGACAAGATTACTCAACAGTTAGCCTTACATCAGCACGAAAAAGGCCATATTATTCCAGCAGCAGTTGATTCCCATGTTAGTAACATCTTTAGAAGGTGAGCTTTTACATCAGCACATATTTAGCTACTTTTTTATTAGTCTATGATGCAAGTAATGAGAAAAAAGATGCATCATTAACTGTTATGACAATAAGATATACACTAAATGAAGTTTCAAACATCTTCAATTAATCAAGACAAATTTTTATTAATAGACTTGGTGCAGTTAATGTAGCAGAAGGTCTGGAACAACAAGTATTTTTGACAGAAAAAATGAAGATGGCTAGCTTGGAAGATGCCAACAATAAACTTTCTCAACTTCTGGATAACAAGGACCGATTGTTAGATGAATACGTTTCTGAAAAGGTTTGTACAAAATCCAGGTGATGTCAAACATATAGTTTACCCTAAAATTGTAAAAATTCCTTAACAATATAAATTTAGCATTAGTGGTTGTGTTGCAGTAATTTTTATGTACTTTTTGTTGATTAGCTTATGTTTGTGCATTTTTGTATCTGCTTCCTTCTTTAAACTAATTATTCTAACAGATTTATATTGCCCTGGGTCAGTTTTTGATACAAAAACTTTGTTTACAAAAAAGCATTAAAACATGATGAACTAAAAAGTAACACAATAGTTACTTTTCTGATAAAATGGTTACTTTCGTGACAGCCTGTGTTCGAGATTCACAATCCAGTGAAGACTATTTTACTGCTAGCATAGCACCCCTATGAGGTGTAGCTTATACACTATCTGTTGTCAGTGATTTGATGTGAATGACTTAACCGTAACTAATTTTTAAA
Source organism: Tubiluchus corallicola (assembly GCA_030141605.1). Classification (NCBI taxonomy): domain Eukaryota; kingdom Metazoa; phylum Priapulida; class Priapulimorpha; order Priapulimorphida; family Tubiluchidae; genus Tubiluchus; species Tubiluchus corallicola. The sequence goes on from JAQGDQ010000116.1 coordinate 305,976, forward strand.
TGGCTGCACGTTGGTGAATGACCATAACAACATTATTACTTTAACTAACTGGCATTCCCAGCAACGTGACAAAGCTGACAGTTTTAGGTTCAATTGGAGAAGGAGCACATTGCACCTTCTTGTTCTGCAATAGCAGCTTATCTAAATTTTACAGTTTGGAATACCATTTTCTATGAAATGCTAAAATATTATTTTCGAAGTGTTACAAAGCTGTTAGCTATGTAAATAGGACGTACTACAGTGTCCATTGCTGGAAATGTCATTATACCTTTACTTACTTAAAGGAAATTATCTGTAAGCTAACCATTCTGTTGGGAGTTCACACCTGCCTAGCTATTGGGAACTAACGACTGTGTTGTCTATGTCTGTGCGTGCTTTTATAGGCTCAGCTCTGTGACAAAATTAACTTATTAGAAACAAAGTGCACCCAAGAATCCTTGCAACATCTGGAGACTCAGACTCAGTTAGCTCAACTGAGTCTTGCCCTCTCCGAACTTAAGCTTTCGGTAAGTTGTTGGCTGCTGATATGTGTCATACGTAATAAAATTAATGTGTAATTTAACTTTTTATTATATTATATTCATATAATATAGTGTTTTTATATGCATATAAGCATTGATGTGAGCACTAATATTGCTTCTCTTTATTTTGATGTGTTCTTTGTTTATCAATTGTACCAAAGTAACTTTACTAACTGATGTAGTATGCTCGTGATACAATGTTGAAAATGTGCCTAGGTAAATGCACAAAAAATAATACACAAAAAATTGAGGTTTGATATTTGCAGTTATAGTGTCTATCAGAAGGTTACACGATTACATCATTTATTAACTGCAAACATGAACACTGAACAAGTCCTGCTTCACATCTGTGTACCCAACACTTCTGTCGAGAGTGAGGCCTGACAGATGTGATGCAAGACACAAACGTGGATTAGCTGTATGTAGGAATGTCTAATCTACAATCAGTACAAATGAATTTAAACAAAGTCAAATATACTAGAATATAGCTCTAGTGAAATGAGAAGACAGGTTTTCCTTCTGAAGACTGAATCTCTTGTACTCTTAGGCTCAGGCATGAGTAAGCTAACCTTTATGGCAGCAAGTCCGAATAGGAACGTTCATAACAAAGCCTGAGATAACAGCTAGACTTGCAACTGCTAGAAGATTTATGAGAGTACATATTCTTATATACGCTAACATGAATTTTTTTCATTTTCACAAATGGAATCCTTGTATTGTTTTTGGCTTTATGCTTATCTTACTTAATTTTTTTAAAACAGGAAAACAAAGATATTTCAAACAGCCAATCTGCGGAAGTTCCAACTGCAGTTCCTCCACCTCCTTTGCCTCCCCCACCCCCGGCTGCCCCCTTGCCACCAGTGAAATTGTCACCAGAATCACCAGGTTTGTTTTTTGATTTTATTCTATGTGTCAATGTTATAATTCATTTGACAATTCTGATACAGTGTAACAAATTAACTTATTTTAGTACTCATTTTCTTACAGATGCCGTGGATGCACCCCCAGCACCAGTTCTACCACACAAACAAAAAAATGTGCCAAAACCAAACACACCTATGAAATCATTCAACTGGTCCAAACTACCAGAAGTAAGTGAATTGCAAAAATTGTTTTTGCAGTTCTATGAGCATTTTGAAAGAATTCTGTTCTGCATTGGAAAGAAAAGAAAAATAATAACAAGTAAATTTGCAAATGATGATGATGCAAACAAGTCATATTTTGAAGTTAGGCTGAGCTTGCCTACCTATGATCAATTAATTTTAATCAAAATGTTTATGTAATGCGAGTTGGCAAATTGTGTAGTAGTCTGAGCATAATCTGTAATGTTCAGGAATGAGAAAACTTATGTCATGAGAGAAATTACGCATAACTTACAAAATAGAGACATTTGAAATCTACTGCAATGTTTTCAAATTTCAGAGTAAACTAAATGGAACAGTTTGGCTTGGTATTGATGATGAGAAATTATACACTGTGATAGACCTCCAAGAATTTGAAAGTAATTTTTCAGCATACCAACGGGTAAGAAAAACATGTAATAACATTCATTAAAAATGTACACCTTGGCATAAATAGCAAAAAAAGTTAAAAAATTCAAAAGTGCATGTTATTTTCAGATCAAATATTTCTTTTGGTGCTCATATTTTTTGTATGTCATTATTACCGTTTTATTACTATTAGCATTTTGTTCTAGCGAGAAAGCTTAAGTGATGATATTCGGTCTTCTCTGACAAAAAGGACACGGGAAGTGTCTAGGATTGATGGACGTCGAGCCCAAAACTGCACGATAGTGCTCTCTAAACTGAAAATGTCCAATACTGAAATTGCTGCTGCAATAAGAAACATGGATATTGAAGATCAGATTCCAAAAGATTTGCTTGAACAGGTATGTCATGCTTCAATGTTTCAGTTAAGGTAAGTACATCCCGAGTGCATAACAGAAAATCAATATAAAAAATGACTAAATATCAGGTGGACACAAAAAAGTAAAACCTTTAAAAAATGCAATAAAAATTTATTTCACTGTGCATTGGAATAAAACTTTTGTCATGCAAAGTAGATGCATATATTATGAATAATACCAAGTTCTAAATAAAAAGTGAATGTTTTAACACAGAAAGTGAAAACTGTCTAAAGAAATAAAAAATACAGTTTATTCTTTAAGCTTTGTTTCTACTGGCACTAAAAAGAACTGTTTGATATGTTTTCCTGACACTCAGTTTTTAGTTTTCTCAGTCAAGGTCTAAATTGATTAATTTCAGTTAATTAATTATTGTTTTATTGACAATACAGTCATATTAATAACAATACAGTAAAGACGTACAATCATACTAATATCTAGTTTTTTATTCATTTTTATTGGCTTGGTGACAATATTAAGCATAAAATGTTTATTTTTTGCACTTTCTTAGCAAAATTATTGGATAAGTGCTAAAATTTTTACATGTAGTTGACATTGTTAAATATATATATAAACAGGGTAAAAATTATCAGCTCTATGGCATCTTAGAAAGCACTTACTTTTTTTTGTGTCCACTCTGTATGTTCAAAAGCCTCACTCTTTTCCATTCTGTAATGTAAGCTGACTTTCTAATTTGCTTCCAGAAATTTTCATTTTCAAACTTTATTTCTTTACTGTCTAATTATGGTTTATAATTGAGCTTTATACACATGATAGTCCAAAAAACAAGTTGACAATCGAGTCCAAATTGATTTAAGGAAATGGTTTACGTTTTCAACCTATTTCATAACCTGTTTTCCATTTCAGCAACACCATTTACCTGCTCCATTCAATATTGTTGATTGTTAAAATTGGAGCCAGTTTTATAGGCAAACTTGACTTTATCAATGTTTTAGATGCTAAAGTTCATACCAACATCAGAAGAAATTGTGATGCTGGCAGAACATAGTCACGAGGTTGAACAAATGGCACGTGCTGACAGGTTCATGTACGAAATGAGTCAGATAATACACTATGAGGAACGACTGAAGGCACTATGTTATAAAAAGAAATTTGCAGAAAGAGTAGCTGACATCAAACCCAAGTTGGAAAGTAAGCATGTGGTGTGAACATACAACGTTTTGCATTAAGCATGAAGCTCATATAAACTTCACTTTAAAAAGCAGGGACACAAAAAACCTACTGCACTTTAGACCAATAAAAATCATTATGCAAGAAAATGATTCTCATTTAAAAAATAAATGTTAATGATCAAAATGTCAAAATGCCTCTTGTCTTGCATGTAGTCCCTTACAGCTATCAATAGTCCTTTAAATATTTACCCTTGCTGTAGATGTTAAGCAAGCGTCAAAAGAAATATATCGAAGTAAGCGACTGCGACAATTGCTGGAAATAATCTTAGCATTTGGCAATTATATGAACCGAGGACAGCGGGGAAATGCACTAGGCTTTAAACTTTCTAGCCTCAACAACATCGTCGATACCAAATCTAGTATTGATAAGAGCTACACATTGCTGCACTATCTAATGGAAGTACTGGAGCAAAAGGTGAGTTTACCTTAAAGTATGTTTTCAAATACTTCAATAAAATTTAAAAAAAACTTGTATGTTGGTAATTAATGTTATCCTCAAATGGTAGCTGACTGATCCAAAACACCTGCTCTTTCTTTGCCTCATAATGACCTTTCATGATATTCATTAATGTTGATCTTAGGGTTTCCTTAGGACAAGAACTATGTGAAGTGATTACTATTTGACCTCTGTAATCATATCCTCAAATAATAGCAAAGGCTTTATCATATTACCTGCACAAGCACACAGGTAAATTCCATTTTAATGAGGCCTTTAGCAGTCATTAATACTGACTGCTACATTTTCATTCATATTGCTTGGTATCTTTTCAGTTTCCTGATGTTTTACAAGTTGATGTTGAATTAGCTCATGTACCCCATGCTGCTAAAGTAAAGTAAGTAGCAAATATTCGCCATTGTCAAGGTAACTGAAATTATTTACGATACAAAAAATTTTTTACAAAAATGTAATGCTATTTTCATATGATCAAAATAACTTCTATAATGTTTCTGCGAACTGCTGCAGCTACTATTAAAAATATATGCAGCAATTTGTAACTTGTAAAAATGACGTTAATTACTTTTGGATATTTAATTTAGTTTGGTAGAGTTGGAGAAAGAACTTCACAATCTTCGAAAAGGGCTCAAGAACTTGGAAACGGTAAGCATTTTGGTTAAACATTTCAGTACTTCTTCATAATGTTGTTTCCTTAAGCTATGACCAAAATAATTAAGCAGCAAAGCAAACTCATCACATAATAAACCCATGTCATTGTTTTACTCACCTTTTGGATTAATATTTTACAGGAAGTACAATTCCATAAATCAAATAATAATGCTGAGGCCGAATTTGTGCAAGTTATGACTGAGTTCATGAAACGCGCAAGTATTAGCTTAATGGAATTGGAAGAAAGACATAACTCAACCAAGCAATGGGTATCTAACATTTTTATTCCACTTGCTCATTTAAAACTGTGTAGTTTAACGTATTATTGTATATTTCAAATAAAACTCTATATTCTGCCTATTAGTACTTCTATTTTATGTGACAGTTTGAGCGAGTGTGCAAAATGTTTGGAGAAAACGGACAAAAGACTTCGTCAGATGAAATCTTTGGGATATTTGATCAATTTCTATGTTCTGCCAAAGAAGCAAAAGCCGATAATGACAACGTGAAGCGGAAAAAGCAGGAAGAAGAAAAGCGGATAAAAATGGAAACTGAGGTATAATTGATAACAAGCTGTGACCAAAAGTAAAGCAAACAACTTCCAATTAGCATACTTAAGTGTTCTTAAGAAGAATCATTTCAGATTCCTTTTTGGATGTTACGTGGCAACATACATGTGTATGTGTGTCCGATCAGTGCAGAAAGTTATCTGTTATGTATCAGGATGGTAGTGCAGGACGGTATTTTTTGGTATTAATTACTCCATAAAGTGGACGTATCAAAACAGCTACTACCATCTGTTAGTTTTTGTTAGTAATTTGATTACTATTAATATTAACACAGAGCTATCAATTTTTTTACATAAAATACTATATCAGTATTCTACTATGTTAGGAATAAAATGCTAATAAATGATAACATTTCTAGCATTGTCAAATTCATGTCTCTTGATGCTAATTTTTCAGCAAAAGAAGAAAACCGAAATTCGAAAAAGACTGCAACAAAAAGGCTTGGCAGCTCGGCAAGGCGCCTCGACTAAACTGCGAAGAAACGATTTCAGCTCAAACCTTGGCCCAATTGAAGAGGGTGAATTTGACAACCTCATTTCAGTTCTTCAAACCGGTGATGTATTTGGAGATGATTTAGCAAAACTGTCAAAAAATCGCAGACGGAGAAGTACAGGGTCTTTATTACAGGCGAACGGAGCTGCAAATCGAGAACGAAGTGAAACTAACATCAATTAGCCATTGCAGACTGTGGAAACTATGTACAATCAAGAAATAAGACACAGTAGATGTGGTATACATCGATTAAAAAGCTTTTGAACTTTTAAAGCACAACTGTTAGTCTGCACAAATGTATTTTTACAGTCTATAGTAGGCCTAATACGTAATAATGTTTGCAATTCAAAGGTGAGTCACTACTAAATGACAAACATCTGATTTTTTTAGTTTTTGACATGACGCGTAGCATAAAAAAGCATATACAGTCAAAGCTCTTTAAATTGCCCACTTAGGGAGTGCAAAAAGTTGGCATTATAGGGAGGTGCATTAATACATACGTCTATGCAAATATAGACTTTGTTTTGCCAAAAATTTGGGCGTTAAGCGAGATAGACATTACAAAGGGGGGGGGCGGTGTTATAGCGAGGTTTGACTATACCATTAAATCTAAAAATAAATATGAATGAATGTAGGATCTGCTCTGATTAATGACATAATCTTACACTTTACGGTGATTTTTGCAATGTGCAGTTTTTTCCAAGAAAACCTTCGTACCTAGATTTTAGACTGCAACCAACTAATTAATCACAACCTAAGCTATTCAGACTAATAAGATAACTCCAGTTACTACTCATACTTTTTAATAATGCATTTTCTGTGCTTTTAATTTAATTGACACTGTGTTAATAACTTATTTGTATAGTAATGACCCTATAGTATACTTATAGTATACTAATTTGTATAGTATGGAGGTACAAAATTGAAAGATTTAACATAAAATTTAGATGTACTCTGCTATAAAAAATCGCTTTGCTTTAAATGTACAAACACTAATAATAACAGCATTTTAAAAAGAAACTTAACTGATGACTGTAATGATAAAGAGTATTTGTATTTAAATGCTAAGACTTGATTCAGCCTTTTTTATACATATTGATACACTGCATGCTCAAAGCAGTCAAAGGCTGGGCCTACTCAATGAGATGTTTGTGATGTCACAGGACCCTAGCTCATTATCAATGATGTACCTCTAAAATGATCTACTACTACATCAGAAGAGGTATCTCTGCCACAGTTCGGATGTACATACATCCACCCTCCAAGAATTAAATGATCAGTGAAGCTAGGAACTGATGAAAAAGTACTGGAAATCACGGTACAGTGATTTCAAAATTAATGGATGCAAGAAATTTAAGGCTCTTAACAGATGTGTGCTCCAGTAATGAAAGATGGTTTATTGATATTTTCTCGGTACTATGTTCAAATGTACAGAAGTTCTCCATGGAGTCGTAAAACTTCTGTAGCCCATGTCAGTTAGTTATGTCAGCAGTATTTATGTCTAATACTGTAATTATACATGTATCAATCTTATAGCATATTCAGTTTGTTTACCAAGGACTGTGTAATTGTTTGCTTCAGCTATGCTGCTACGCTGCAACTGTTATTTCCATTAGTAAATCTGTACATTTGAACAATGTTGTTTGTATTTGTATGTTTTCAATAGGGATTGACAATACTAATGTTATGTTCTGGTTCCCATACCACTGTTGACAGTGGTCTTATAAACATCAAACTAATGCAGTCATCTGACAGAACTCATGAAGTTGGTATTTTTTAGCGAGACTAGACTCTCATATAAGTTAACCAGCACATAAATGAACAATGATAACACTAGTAAAGCCTAACAAAACTGCTGCAGTATATGGCAGACCAGCCTGTTAAGAGCAATAATTGCATCACCGCTATTATCGTTGTTATCATTGTCAAGTACAGCTAGCAAAAGAAATACTCAATGAGAGAAACATCAAGTTCTAGCATTCTGATACACTTGACCTGTGGGCTGGTAAAGGTCAGGGCACATGTGAGCAAACCTCATCTACATCGAGAATCAATGTGAAAACGAATGAACTCTGTACAATGTAATAGGCCTTCAAGCTTCAGGCACGACTATATATTGCAGATGGCTTCTCTACAGGTGTTCCAAGTTAAAATCACGTTGTTGTGTTAATCAAATTTACAAAACCGTTTATCCAAAAAAATTTAGACTAAACTACAGTACTAAGTCATGGGACAGTTTAACGACAATGTCGTTTAGCATTTCTGATGCCAGAACAATGCAATTCCTAAGACAAAATAGGTTAATTATTTTTAGGACAGTGCATCAACATGACAACATATATGAGCTAGTATGCAAATGCACGATGAAATGCAATCAAGGCAGTGAAATTCCATTGTGTTAATTTGCTGTATGTCAATAAAACAAACAGTTACAAGAAATGAACATCAATTTTAGGGTAAACTTTTGCTTTTAATGAGAATTTAACTTTTTTGTATAATACAGTAATTATCACATCTGCAGGCACTACGTTCTTCGTGTACAAATATTATATTATATGCTGTACGTAATTTACATTAGTATTGTCGAGTTCCATGACGTGTATCCATCCCCTTTATTCGTTTAAATTCTTTGTATAAAACTGGGAACCCAACTGAAAAAAATGAAACAGTGTTGTAGAAAGCATTTTGTAGCTGGCTTTCAATATTGGCTGACTACTAACCATTAATAGGTGATGAATTTTGAAAACACGTTTTGAACATGTTTCAAAATGTGCCACACCCAGTGGCTTCACATGTCTGTAGGACCTGATAAGCAGTCTTTAAAATGCGCACAGTGTGGACAGCATGTGAAACTGTGGCACCCGAGATATAAAGTTGTATCAACAAGATAAAAGGTTTGCATTTTTCTATCACAACAAAAAAAATTCTGTCACAATTCAGAAACTCTTATGCCAAGCTACTGGCAAGTGACAATGCCATTTGGTTCAACAGCACCATTCAGGGTGTTCGCTAAAGTAGGCCTTTCTTTAGGCAGTGTGTTGGGGTCAATAACTGTATAACAACAACTGTGTAAGTTATGCCCTTGGTTAGGGAAAGTAGAGAACAATATGAATACTAAAGTGAATCAAACAATGTATCAGCTCAACTAAGAATGACTCAACTAATTGCAACGCAAAATTGTCAATAGCAATAATTTCTTTCATAGCTCAGTAAACCATGCCATCAATAAGGCCTGACATCCTGACATAAAGCTGTTGGTGAAAAATTACACATTTGTAGATTAGTTCACTTTTTTAACAATGTTCATTTTAATGTGTATCATTAAATTGAATTAATACTTAACGTGTGAGATACCATTATATTTTGCCATATACGATGCACTAGCATATAAGGCGAACCCATGTTGCAGGGCAAAATTAAGAAAAAAAGTTTTAGTCCTCAATTAGGCCTAGGGCCATTTTTTGCTTATTGTAATAACAGAGTTTTAATAACGTCTATTATAATGCATGCGATAATTTCTAATTAAGCCTAAAAATATGTTTATTTCCAATTTGCTATCATTGTACACTATGGCAGTGCAAAATTTCCAAAGTCACTGGTAAATTAAATGTGTTGAGAGGTCTTACTTTTACTTAAATTCACAATTTCTCCTTTGATCAACAGTCAAAAAATGACAGGTTTCATTTTTGACATAGTTAGCCTAACTAAATAATCTCTCATGTCTACATTTTACAGATAACTTTGTCACGATAATTTCATTTTCAGTCACACTGCACTGCAGACTGCTGGATTATCAAATTAACAGCTTGCATGGGTGAATACTAGTAGTTTATTTAATTAGCATTTGCACTATAGAATTGGCTGTATAAAATGCAGTTTAAAAAATTAAACATTTGGTATTTGTGGGTAATCACTGAACGCGCAATAAATGGTTCATCTGGCAAATGCCATTAGTACGTTTGCCTATTATAGCCCAGTAATACAAACTGCGGCCTACATTAGGCCTCTATATACAGCGCATAATAAGAAGCCTGTTTTTAGTACGGTTTTTGCTAGAAAAATGCATCATGTGGCAGAAAATGCAGTATGAATTACTTTTCGATGTGACAAATAAACTTATTTCTAAGACCTATATCTGGAATGCCAAAAACAACATAAATGCACTGAAGTTTTCGAACATAATTTCATATATTTCAGCTTCCAAAAGAATGTAAATGTCGACTTACGCTTCGGATCTCGAAGTTTTATTAAGACTTTGTCAGCTGTGCGTTCTCTTACCCAGCCACGAACATGTCCTGTTCCAGCCATGGACTTTATAAGCACCAAAACAAATCTGGACAAAAACAAGTAAACAAGATTCCTTAAGTTAAAGAAACTCTCATTCTCACCAGCCTCATCAGCTACATGATAAAAATGATCAAGAAACTTCATACCTTACACTAGAGTTATTTTGCAGTACGTTATCTAGTCAAAAAAAAAAAAACAAATCACTGAACTATGCCAAAAAACAGTTTGCCAGGTTACTTTAAATAAGGTTGGGGAAAGAGCTCCGAGAGAACAGCTAAAGTGGTTATGCTGTGCACTTGCCTATGAAGCCATGCTACATCAGGTCCTTGCTAATAACTGTAAGGGTGACAGTAAACTACTTCTGTTAGTTTAATATGCTATATGCATCTATATGTGTTGTATATACCCAAATGTGGCTTAAATATCCCATTCATTGTCTCATTAAGAGGATAATCCTTGGTAATAAGCTCTGCTCCAATCCCACGATAGCCATTCAACAATAATAGTAAGCCCTAAAGCTAATAAAAACATCAGGTAATTAATGTAGCATACATACTGTTTTGTAGCTTTAGCCATTTAGTTCTTTTCCAGCAGGTATTTATCACGAATGATATCAGGAATACATTCTTACAACGTCGAATTTGGCAACTACCTACACAAACCATATAACATAAGCAATGGTGATGTTACAGACTGATATATATATAAGATGTAATTATTGAATTCTGCTACACTGTAATTTGCCAACATGTTAATTTAGGCAAAGGACAAACTCTGTGGAACAAGCATACGTACAATTCAATTGCAAGAGAGAATTTAGCAATGTTCTCTTTCCATGCAATTAGTGTTTTCCTTAAGCTAACTTTCAGCACTGTATGTAGCAATTCTGGGTAATATCGGGAGCACTCGCTAAGCAAACAGAGAGTGATGCGCAGCTGGATATAGGCACATTTCTAACACAATTATTGCAGCAAACTACAAGGTGATGCCCCAAGCAAAAAATTCCCAGTAGCCTATAGTATAAGTATTTATGCTGTTATAAATTTATGTATTCTTTTAGTTATTGAAATAGCAAGTAGTATCTGCTTGGTCAGATATGGAATGACTCTCATAAGCATTTCACATCATTTTTCCAATTAGCTGTGTAGGTGCAAATTAAAATGTAATCGGAAAATTTGTTGATCGTGTGTACCACAGTACGTACGTACAAAAGTATGTATAGCAATATTAAAATTATTATTATCAATGAGTGTACGCCGTTCTTACACTACAGTTTCAGATTCTGGATTGCGGTTCAGCGGTTTCACATCAGCCTCTCTTCCAGTCTGGAAGGCACTTATCTCTAAGTGCAAGCCTAATTTTTAGTCTTGTAATGCTGTCTTCTTTTTTGGATCTCAAAATCAGCTCCCAAGAACTTTCTTACTTTTAGGGCTTGGTTAATTCTGACGTTTACTTCCTTCAATTTATCAGTATTATCAACATATAAATCACCAATTACTTGCACCCATTCTTTCATTCAATTTTTCACACAATAAATCATGTTCTGTAGTGTCTTCATTATTTAAACATAATGAGCACTTGAATTCTCCTTTAAACTTATTTTGGCAATTTGCTTTAACTCTGACCATATTTAGTTTCCACTCTGTAATTGCGTTTATAACTGTTTTTTCTGCACATTCTACAACATATTTCGTTGGTTTAGCCCGCTCTCTTACTTAAAAATCATAGCTTTGTTTTGCTTCTAATTTAAAGCACGCTTTCGCATTCCAAATACTGATTTATCGCACATTTGAATTCTTTTTTCCACCATTTCTTTTTTATCTAATAATTGTTCACTTATAACTGAACTATATTTCTTTGCCATGTCTTTCATACTTTCATGCCAGCCGCCTTTAATGATTGTTTGTGCATTTACTTTCGAAGTATAGCATTGCATTGAATATGTACACTAATTTGCTCTATGTTTATTTTTCTTAACAAAGCGTTTGTAACAATAAAAAGCACATTAAGAATAAACAAATTCACACTACGTGTGTCAAGATTCATACAAAATTTCATACATAATGTCTATCAATAAACCATAAACACGAAAAGTCACTGTAGGGCGCGGAGTACTTCACTAGTCCAGTAGAACACTTCCGCTAAAGCGCATGTGCTAAGTTTCTGGAACAGCAGTGTCGTACATGGGCAGCCAGTAGGGCACTAACGATTGCTGTCGAGAATCGAGAATTATGGCATAACAAAAATAAAACTAAATTTGTTTTAGAAAAAAAGCAACTTTATAATAATGATGGATAGTCCTTGACAATATACAAATGTATTTTTACAATAATGTCATCATTATTATTAGCTTCATTAATATCATCGTGACATTAAACTAAGTATCTAATGCTTTAAAGAGAGAAACTACGTAGGGCACATTGCTCTTTAGCCCGTTTACTTAGTAGAAAACAATTATTTGTACAAGAAGTAGTGAAACAGATCAGCTGTCAGTGAAGCGAGACAAAATAAAAACTGATGTACCTTAAGCAAATGCTGTAATCGCCTAAAAAGCTGGATTGTTTCACTTCAAAAGATTAATATCGAAGCCAAATTTAATATTATATAATAATATTGGCCGTTCTACCAGCCCAGAATAAGATTATTTTATTTTATCAGATGTATAATAAATTATTCAATGTGTATTGGCGTTTTCAATTATTATTACTAAATAAATAAGGACAACAGACCCTGCCACTACAGTTAAAGCACAAAAAAATCTTCCACTTACATAAAGCTTAAAAAATTCGGCTTGAAATTTTATACCACTTACATACTGCCTTTCTGCATGCAGGGCCTGCATGGGCCGCAACGCTGTGTGAAACGTGTAAATTTAAGCTCTCGTGATGACCATTAGGCACAGCCATTTTGATGGTAAATATTTTGAAACAAGTTTAGTTAACGCTGAGTAAAGTTTAAAAAAATAATCAGAGCATTCGTAGCATACATGTTGCTAACTAAGTAAAATTTTAAATTACTGCATCTTGCCAATAAGATTAAAAATACGTTTTTGGCAAAGTAAGTGGCGCACCATCATGAAGGGTGAGTCAGTGACATTTTAGCAATTGGCACAAACATTTTAAAATATTTTTTCAAGTTACATAAGTCTTTTCAGCAGGTAAGCAAAATGCTAAGTAATATAGATTTGCACGAAAAGTTGTTTGGGACAATTTAACATTGCTTTTCCTTCCCCAGATTTACGTTTGCGTGGTGACGCATGTAGAGGCGTATTCAGAACGGTATTGCGGGAGATGAACAAAAATTCCTTTCAACACGAGTACGATATATGCATAAAATTCCTGTGATGTAGTATAATTTTTAACGCGATTTTTCTGACACCATCTTCCGGTACCCCTTTTCTTGTCATTTAACGACTTAGTTTGTGACCTGTCTATACTTGGGCTAACCCATGTACGACACTTCCTACTTGGGCTAGCCCATGTACGCCAATTGTCCTACTTCGGCTAGTGTCCTAGTCTGCTCCCAATATCACTAATGATTTACTGGACACGTACAAGCGCACCGCAAAGTGTATCAAATCAGTTTAGCGAAAGCTGGCTAGTCACATTTGGCACCGTCTACACACTAGCCCAGTAGCCCATATATAACACAGTAAAGAATGATGCTCAGAATTCGAAAACAATTATTATTATAGAGTTGAACATAAGCTGAGCCTAGTTTGCCTTAAATAGTAATTTAAAATATCGATATAACTTAATTACATTCGATAAAATAAAATATCATTAATTTTGAGCCAACTCTAGTGCAAAATACTTGACTGAATGAATGTACTTTCATGGAGTGTATTATAAATTAAAAATAATGTGAATCATTACAAAGATATATTTAAGAGCAAAGTAAATAACACGCCAAATTACAGTAATGTCAGACAACTAAACTAGATACTGCATTTGGCCTTCAGTGACGCAGGTGCTCTGTTTACAGCAGCAATAAATTATCTTTAAAAAAAATTTTTGTCACACCATGCATGCACTTATTCCTTTATGCTAAACATTGCCCTGAAACACTCAAAATTATAGTTATTACTTTTATTAACACAATAAAGAATAAACCAAACAAGATGTTTAAATGGTTTGAACTTGGCGTAGAACAAAACTATAGACAAATAATCATAAACACGTAACAGTTTTTAAAATTAAATTTAGCTGCCGTACCAAATTTAATCCAGTTACATATATCTTCAATGTTATTGCAATAACAAATTATTATAAACTTATTGTAATTAAACAAATCGTTGCAAACGATTTAATTAATATTTAATATGGCTATTTAATATGGCTTCAAGTGGCTATAGGAAATGCGAAAAGTTGCAAAGTTAAGAGAGCGCAAGTGCGATATATAGGCTGCCCACGTTTGGGTACTTGGGTATTTAGGCTTAACACACTGCTTGTGAATCACACCTGTATCGAAGTTTTTTAATTCGCTTCAAACTTTCGAACTCACATGTTCAATTCTCAAGTGCACCCCTGTTGTCAAGATTGTTACTAATGATGCTTTAAACAGTATATAAATTTTGATTGTGCTACTTTTTGTTTGTGGTACGACTGTGTTATAAAAAGTCTAACGTTTTGTTTCTATTTTTTGTACTATTCGGAACTGATGTACTGAACACGAATAAATAGAAATCGATGACTGAATTTTCTGTTGGGGAACAGATGGAGCCACAGTCTACGTTCATAATCGGGCACACTGCATCGAGTATGCAGCTGCTACTCTGCCACGTTTAACATTAGTTTGTTAAGGCTTCGTTTGTAAAATATTTGATGTTTGTGTTGTAACCGTGCGTAAATAGTTTAGATTATTATAAAGTAAATATGGATTTGATGTGTATTTTGCCGATTTTATTAACTATTGTGAGTTATGCCGATTGTATAATGTTTCGTTTACCTCCAAATACATTAAAGTGCCTACGAGAAGAGATTCATAAAGACGTTTTGGTTTCTGGAGAGTTCGAATTAACGGATGCGCCGGGTCAGCACACAAACTTACATGTGCGTATTCTGATATTTGAAATTAATAATAAAATACTATTTTGCTCTGGTGGTGAACTTTACACGTGTATTCGAGTAGTCCTTAACTTAGTAACTACATTCACAACAAAATTTTCATTTGAAGTGCAGCCATAATAACAATTCGTTTTCTGCATCTCCATCAGCCCTAGGTACTAATTATGTTAAAAATTTGTAAGCATCAATAGAGCAAAATAAAATACAATTGTAAGCTTGATTATTTTTAATAGTCTACAAAATAAATGAACAAAATTGTGGCATGCAGAAACTAAATTTCTTAATTAATAAATTCACAACTTTTTTATAAATTATTTTGGCCCTTTGCAAGCTTAATTTACTTTTCTATCTAGTTGTTTAATTTTTTATAATTTACAAAAGAAATGTTTTGCAAAGAAGGAACTTTTAAGATATTTTAATCGTTATAAATTTCAGGTTGGAGATTCCAAAGGCCACACATTGTTTCACAAAGAAGATGCCTCAAAAGGAAAATTTGCTTTTACAACTGATGATTATGAAGTGTATGAAGTCTGTTTTGAAACAAAGCTACCAGCTGGTAGGTATTACAATAGGCAGTGTACGTATTGGTTTAGTTGTACAGATAGAGTTTGAATATTTAAAAGAAAGAACTTATAATGAGTGAGATTTGATATGTCTTATTATTAAATTATTATAACTATTATGGCTCCATAATTTGAAACATAGTAGTGTAGTCTTAATAGTAAAAACTGTCCAATTATTTCTGTTCAAGCCCATCTTCCTGAACAGGAATCCTATTACTTATGGTCGTCAAACAGCTAGACATGCAGGAAATTGTTTGTGTAACTTGTTCTCAGCAGTGTGACCTTTTTTAAATTATGTGGATTTTTACCACAGTCACTAATGCCTCTCGTAATTTATTTCGCTAAATTTTATTGTTCGTGTTCGTTTAAGTGCACAATAAGAACGTCAACAACATTTTCCAACCGTTTGACTCTACAGACTTTGGCTTATCTTATTTTATCAGTCAAAAAGGAAGTGTGTATTAATGCTTGAATTTTATAGAGATTGTGTTCATTTGCAGCAATTAGTTTTCATTTACTAGCTTAAAGAAACCAAAAAATAAAATTTAGTTTTGACAATGTTATCACACCAGCGATTTTTTTTTCTTGAGGTAGTGTCTGCTGTCTACATGATTATAGTTAGGAATGAAGAGATCAATAATTACAGGTGAAATCAGTTCAATTGTGAAAACAGGTCAGAGAATATGCATAGTTTCCTATATGTATTCTGACTGTAGATATGAGATTTAAACAAATCCATTTTAACAAACATATCTGTACATGACAACACTATGCAAAAGTTAAAAAGAAAGCATGTTGAAAATATAATATAAATTTAGCATAATTGAAATAATTTCCTTTTGTTTATCTACGGCAACAAAAACCTTGTGCCTCAAAAAAGACTTGAGAAGTGAACGCTTGTTGTTGTGCAATGTACTTGTGTACAAAAATATGCAACGTAATTTCAAGATTTTGATACTATATAAACACATTTATATTACAGGTCAACAAGGTCCTGCTCGTGATGTAACTTTAAATATCAAACATGGAGTAGAAGCCAGAAGCTACGAAGATGTAAGAATCATTGATATAATTTGAATTGAACTGAATTAAATTTATTCAGATGCAAAGACATACAAACATGCAAAAACAAATTAGTGACATCTTTCAAAACAAAAAGACATGGAACTGCACAAGAAATCCTACTTATTTCCATTGTGGTCCATAAAGTTCCAAGTTAATTGATTTCTCAAAAGCATTTTTTAAATTTTATGTGTTTAACCTTAAGTTAGGCCTGAACAAATAATAAAGTGTTATCTGAGTTAGGGACATTAAACGATACGAATTTGGCGATATGATAATAATACGATGCGAAAATTTTTCCAACGATACGATAAGGATAATCTATTTTTAGACGATACAGTACGATACAATAAATTATTTCGAACGATAAAGACTATACTGAAGTTAGACGATTTATTCAACAACAGAAAGTGTCATTAATAATTAAAATTATCAAGTGCTTTAGTGCATTCAGTTCTGTGTACTTAAATGACTTGCTAGTTATAAAACCCAAGTTGATTGTCATAATTAAGCAAGCTGCGACATATTACTACAGTAAAAATATTTACCTAGGTGAGCTGCACATGACCAAGAAAGCAACGGCCAGTATCAAAGTGTATAAAGGGGTCTCTATACTTTGTCAGTGTGATTCAGAATAAAGATAGCCATTATTGTCAGGAAAAGTACAAGAAAATGATTTGGTGCCTGACAAGCTTATAATTTTAAATAATTCTTTTTATCCACTTTTTTGCATAATTATTGTAAATAAGTAGACGACCATAGTGAAGTGATTTTATGAAGGTAAGCAATGATACGTGCCAAACTTGATACGGTAACCATAGTCTTAGAATACTATCGTTAGCGTAATGATAAAAACAAATTTTTCATATCGATACTTATTGCTATTGTAACATCCTTATTCTGAGTAACTAATCATTATGAGTTTTGCAATTTTTTTTCAAATTAACAGAATTTAATAATTTTCTTTTTTGACTTATTTTTGTGATGTAGGTGGCAAAAGCTGAAAAACTAAAGCCGCTTGAAGTAGAGCTGAAACGGTTGGAGGATCTTTCAGATGACATAGTAAACTCATTTGCTTATATGAGGAAAAGAGAAGAAGAAATGCGTGACACAAATGGTAAAAAGTTTTTTATTGTTTTATTCTTACAAAATACTGTAATCTGCTAATGAACTATAACCAGTTCTATTTATTTAGTGAATTTCTTCCAAAATTTCCCACCTTTGCAGTGCCGGGTAGCTATACTCTACAAAAAGATGTTCTAAAGCAGACCTTGATAAAGGCATTTGTTTACTAAAGTACTTTTTGGAGTTTCTTCTAAATACATGCTATATTTAGGGGCTTATATGTCTATTTTTAATGTCATATTTTTTCTAGTGCCATTACGCAACAAATAGAATACAGTGTTAGTGGAAGACTTTTTTTGTTCAAAATTGGTTTAGTTTTCTTTTTTATAATTTTGAATAGTTTATTTCAGTTACATCGTTGCATTAATTTAGGTGTTATTGTTGAGCTTTCTTTCTGGAATGCTATAATTATATTTTTTTTTCTAGAATCTACAAACTCAAGAGTCTTATACTTCAGTATATTTTCCATGGGATGCTTGTTAACTCTAGCCACATGGCAAGTCTTCTACCTGAGAACATATTTTAAATCGAAAAAGTTAATAGAGTAATATAGTTTTGTATCTCGTATGTGATAGTTAACGCTGTTGTAAGTACCGCTGTAAGTGTTTTTATATTATTCCTGGGGAATACCAGTTATAGTAAAAAATATGTGGTTAAACTAGATGATATATTAAGTTTGATGTATCTAAAAAAAATTCAAATTCTAAACTGGCCTGTTTATTTTAGTACTGTTTGTAGTGAACTTGCACTTATTGGAAACTTACATTTCTCTGAATTTTTACTAAGCTCTAAGGTTTGAAGTTACTAAACTCTAAAGTTTGAAAATCTGAAGTTGAGCTTAGTCATAAAGTTTGTAAGATTTGAATAATCACAGATCATTAGCAAATTTGTTTATTGGTTGGCCATGAGGTGTTATTTTGGAATTTGTAATGAGTTTTTTTTTACTGTTGGTTTAAACCATTTTTACTGTTTTTGTGGTATCTATGAATTGTATGAAAATCTGCTGTTTGTCAGCTCAGCTGAATTTTTCCTTTAATTATTTAACTAGTAGTCTGAACTGCAAGTGGTGGTATCTTGTAAATTCAAGCATGATTTGCTATACTATTAGCTACCATTTTGCTTTATGTATGATGTGGGTGTTGTCATGATGCAGGTTGAATATAGCCATTTTATGTGGTAAAATAACACAAGTGTTTCAAACTAGCTTCTGGTGATGTTTAAAACTATTCATGCTAGTAACATTAGCAAATTTGATTGATGCAATCACTTTCCTCACTCAGTAATTCGGGCAATGGTATCACTGCAACCATTAACAGCCTGTGAGACATTTTAGCAGCTTCGTACTGGCGATTGGCTTAATGGTTTTAGAACAATAATTACTGGTACTCTTGTGTTTTTAATTGACAAGTGGCAGTGTAATTTAAGGCTAGTGGGAAAGTAAGAACTCTGGCAGTGCAAATAGTCCAAATGAGGAAGATTTGTTAATTAATCTACTGCAAACACATTAATTTTGCTGGAAACTCAGACCATTACCGTATGCACAGTGCAAAAGTAGTACTTCTTAATGAAAGATGTAATGGTAAATATATAAAAATCGGTTATTGTTAAATTTTATGGTTTTGTCTAATTGTCATAAAACATGTACAAGTTAAGACTTGTTTCAGTGAATTTTGTACAGTGTAATGGTGTTGTAAGTTTTTTAGCATAATAGCACTCCCAAAGCTGTCATTTATGGCCAGTGAATTAGTGTTCCTATAAATTGTATGGTATATTAGTAGTACAGTATAGCAGATATCTACCGTTCGGGGTTCTGTTTAACATTAAATTGAAATGAAAAAGGTTCAATACAACTGGAGCCTGTACAATCAAAGATTCAAAAATTTCAAACCCCAGAACTTTTTTCAAGAATGGATATTTTCTGTTCCTTCTAATTACTATATATAGTATTTGCCCAATTTTCACCGATAAACTATTTGAGACTAAACCTGGATCCTGGATGATGCAGTCTTGGGCCCTGTTACTGCAAACAGCCTTTTTAAGTTCTTTGGATAGTATTTTAGCCATTTAACAAAAAATGTGTAGCAAATAACAATGGTAATTATAAAAAACAGGTTTTTTACTGTTTCTATATGAAAGCAAAAGTCGCAGCCTCTTCTACAGTGCTCTGGGGGTACATAAAACAAGAATTAAATAGACAATTATTTTCAGTCTGAACAGCTTTAAACTAAAACATTGGTTGTTTAATACTTAGTGTCTTGCTACATTAAACATACCTCAAGTCTTTTCTCAAAAAGGTTAATATTTTTATAAACAGTTACTAGGATATCTTATAGCGGTATCAAAATGACGCATCCGAGAACACTCTTTGAGTACAGACTATGGTGTGCGATTGAGTTAATCTAGGTGACATACAGTTTACATCACATTTTCTAGTCTTGCTTGTTCTTTTTCCATTTCATCCTCTGAACCAAGAATTGTAAAGTGTTTACAATCTGCTCCCTCTTGTGTAAACAAATAGATTTTTCATACCTTAACAACATCAAGAAACCTTGCTTTGAAATCATTAAAGAAGTTAATTACAACTTTATTGCATAATTGTTGATTTAGATTGACTGAAGAAGCATTATTCGTTATTAAAAACCAGGTAAGAGAAGCTCACCCAGACTTCTGCTTAAGCTGTCTATTCTCTCTCTCCCCATGCATGCACACACGCACGCATGCACGCACGCACACACACACACACACTGACATGCAAACAGACTCCCCCCCTTTCAACTTTACCATGCCAAATTTATTATGAAAGCATCTGCATCTAATTGGAACATCTATTGCATCT
This sequence comes from Tubiluchus corallicola, assembly GCA_030141605.1. Classification (NCBI taxonomy): domain Eukaryota; kingdom Metazoa; phylum Priapulida; class Priapulimorpha; order Priapulimorphida; family Tubiluchidae; genus Tubiluchus; species Tubiluchus corallicola. The sequence goes on from JAQGDQ010000116.1 coordinate 326,698, forward strand.
ACTGTTGTCACTGTTGATGTCATGCCATTTAAAAAAAATTCCCACTCAAACAATACTTAAGGCCCCAAGTGTGAAAAATCTTATAAAGTTTTTGAAATATGAAGACTTAGCGACCAATGGTCTCATTGAGAGCACGACTATGGGTGTGACATGGATCTCGAGCTCAAGCACAGACATATACACACATACCTTTTGCTCCATTAAATTGCTGGTTAAGACACTCGATAAAGCTAATTTGCTTAATCGATTGTCCAGATTGAAAGAACATCCATAAGTAAAGGCTAGTACTAATAGTCACAAAATTATGCTTGCATATTTGTATTTCTATATAGCAATGATGTGTCAGATAATATATACAAACTTACAAATTCAACAATTAACAACTATGATTAGTTTTACAAAGTTAATAAAATCAATATTATAAAAATAATTGTATGAGATCTACCTAACATTAGTAAATGATCAATCCAGTTGCAGACATTTTATACAACTGATAACTGCACTGCAGAATTTCAGTTGCTACGTTTTTTGTGTACATTGATTATAACTGCCCAAAAAATTTTGAACTGCCAAAGCTGCCTTACAAGTATTTTTTTAATGGCCATGAGCTAGGTATAAACAACAATGAATCAAATAAATATAAACTGAGGCATTAACATGACTATTACACTAACATACATTTAAAATAGTTTACACTAGTTGCGGCTTCTTATACATTGGATATTAGGCTATTGAAAATTCTCATTACATGTACTTGGTATTTCTAATGCTGAAGCTACCTGCATGAAGTTCTTCAGCGAAAGAGACTACACAAAAAGTACAACAAAACAATAGCAAAATTGTGACAATATACGCTAGAGTTACAAATCTTCAATTATACACAACCAACCATAATTAATTTTGCCTCTCGAAAACCAACTAAATATAAAATACTTTATCCATTTTAAAATATGACTAGAAAAAAGTTTTGCAAACAGTAGAAAAAAAACTGGGATTTTGAATTTGTTTTTCTCACACACAAATCTATAGTACATTTTGCATTTCATTAGCTACCACAAGTACATTATAATATCGGCAGTTTTGTTAATAGTATATCAGACTGCCTTTAATATCACAAATAATTTCACTCTAATTAATCTCAACAGATCATCCTCAATATGCAAATGTTATTTGTGAAGAGACAGTTGCTATTCAGCCTTTTGCATGACAGTCATGTAATTCCCATTCATATTAACAGTATACCAAAAACAAAGCAATTACATTCTAATTATTTTAACAAAATGATGGATAAACTGGTACAACACAAGGCAATAAAGCCATCTGAAAAATAATATAAAAAATTAACATTTGCAGAGTGTTGACAGATGATGTGAAACTACAAAAAAGGCACAATTTTCAAACACCAGAATCCATTGGCAGGATTTACTAGCTATAGATAACTATGATGGGACCAGATCCTAGCTGTCTATCAAGAGTAAACCCGATGAGGAAACACTGGGTTACAGGGCAGCCCTAGCCATGCTCGGATGCATATACATACTCCCAAATCATGAGATAAATAGCTGTTGAATACCCGAAGAACTGCCAATAAGCAGTTTTCCTGGTAGTCACCCATCAATTTGTTGACTGGCTTGGCATTGTTTAACTTCTGTCACTAAGCATACAAGCTAACCACTCAGTTTATAACTAGCTTAGAAAGTATAAAAAATCGATTTAACTTTGAACTGCATTAACAATCAACAAATATACATTTGCAAATACTATGGTTTGTAGCTAGTACAGTATACATAAAAAATCATTGTAGCAGTGCTAGTATAGCAGAAGGCAAAAATGTTGCATACTGTGAAACAGAAAAGCATTGCAGTTCCTACAGCATATTATGCAAGCAGCAAAATAATAGCTTCACGGTATACTACTATGAATAATAGGCTACAATAACATAAAATCAGGTTAACAAACATTTCCTATCACAGATTGCTAACTTTAATAATAATTAGTAAATAACCAACAACTTTTCAAATTTCACTGCAAATAGTAACACTGTCTGAAAACAGTCAAAGTTCATTTTAGCAGATGTACAAAACTCGCGTATGATAGCCACAACAAAACTGATAATGACAGTGCTCTGAAAAAATTAATAGCGATTAGAAATTCAGAATACATCATAAAAACATTAGGTTACAATAAACAGCAGTTAAAAGAACCTATTATTGTAACTTAGTCTTAACATTTTATTTTTGGTAAATAAAAACTGCGGGAAACCTAAATACTCAGATTCAAAAAGTTACACTTTCGTTTCTATATTTTGAGTTATCTGTTGCTGCTGCTGTTGTTTCTGTCGCTGCAATAGTCTTTGCTCCATTTCTTTTAAGAGTGCCAATCTATAAGCCTCATAGGCCATCACAATTTGTTCCACTTCTTGTCTGTACAAGCGTCGTAACATAGCTTCGTAGAAGTCCAACTCATTTAGTCTAAACAAGTCCCACTGCAAAAATCAATGTTGTTTTGTTTTTTAAACTAATAATTTTTGTTTTAAAAAGCAGCATGACTAATTACCTCTTAAAATACAAAGAAAAGAGTTAAATGATGCAAGAATTTTTGAAGTTGGTCAAACTAATTTCAGGTTTCAATGAAAAGTATAATAAATAAACTTTAAATAATCTAAATTCAGATGTATTAAAATACATAACTGCATTACTGCACTTTAACATTCATTTCTTTGAATGAAAATGACACTTCTCAAACTTTGCTGCAATACGTGCATCTATTACCAAGAATATGAATTAACTCGACAGCAAAAGTATACGTTAATAAGGACATGGATAACATTTAAATAATGGTATAGGTCATGTATGCGGAATTTTTTTGTTTCTCTAACAATTGTGCTAAAAATTGAGTTTCTCAATTTTGTAAAAAATTTCAAATTTTCCATAATGCAATACCAAGAAAAATTACGTTTCTCAACTATAATTTAAAAATATAAAGAACTCACCAATTCACATTTGTATTGTCAATGCCTTTCATATATGCCATAAAAATCGTTTTGAAAAAGAGAAAAATTGAAGAAATGTTTTGAACTACAAAACTCACACTTGCAGCTCAGCGTGATTCATAATAAGTTTTACAAAATCGTAATGATCAGTCATAGTTTTCCATGTACAAGAATAATAACAAATACTACAGTTTGTTTGCTTTTATAGTAGGCACAGCTTAATAGATTCAACTTTGGGATACAAGTGTTTTGACTGCTGACAAGCTGAATCAATTAGCCAATGTGTGTAATATTACTAGTACAGAAGTATGAATCATCAGCTTAATATGCACTGCAAAGGCTCCGAAGGCTTTAAATGAATTTTAATGCCTAAATTTCGTGCAATAATGTAAACACACTAATTTATATGAGTGAATTAATAAAAAATATAAAATACCTGTTTTTCTAAAGCACACAAATCTGCATGTTTACTTACATTAAAATGTACAAAAATTTGTGCAAGGTCGGCAGTCTTTCGCGAAAAAATTGATTTATAAAGCTCTCATACTGATAAAACGTTGCAAGTCTGTTGCCCTATGTGACACATATTTACGTAAAACAATGCATCACATGTTTGAGCTGTAATTGGTGGTGCTTGAGTTTTCCCATAAGTGGCTTCCTGGTCGTCATCTTCTGTTTCCCAGTTGCCACAAGGATGATTTCGTCATCTGTTAATTGAGAGGTGACCTGTACACTGTACAACTGTGTTGATGTACACACTACAACTCTTCTGATGTAAGACACTCGTTGCTGGTTTTATTCACGAGTAAATCCAGCATGGTTAACACAGTTCTGAATCATTAATTAAGTGATACTCTCCCACAACATGATAATCCAATGCTTCTAGCACTCTCGCCAGCATCTCCTTTCCGTAGTAACCTTTAGAATGCCTTGATCACATGGTTGAATAAACAAACCCTTTGTTTGTTTGCTGACAAAAACACAATTTTAATGTTCTTTAACGATACGTTGACTACACTGTATAATTGTCCACCAGCAAAATACTGTTTCATTTTAAGCTTGTATCCCATTTAACTAGCCACTCATTAAACCGCACAGTCATCATCCAAGTACTTGAGTTTGCATGGTAATCCACTGGCAACTTTGGAACGCCTTTAAAGCAGCGGGGATTTTTGCTTTTACCAATCTTCAGCAGTTTTCTGTCTTTTCAGACATGCTTACACAGTACAGCACTGTTACAAGTTTCATAAGTCCTTTTGAAACTTTTCATTCCTATGCACATTTGCTCTCTAATAAATAAGTATGCTCGCCTAAAGCGAGAAAATAAAGTCTGGTTTCATCAGCGTTGCAACTGTCATCGGGTAAATGTGCTGCAGTAATTTTCGGCTACTGTTCTATCCAATTTTCAGCAGCCAGAACATCCTTTTCCTTACCATGTGTACAGTTATACACCATGTTTTCATGCTTTTATCCATCGACGAAACCACACTTTCTTTGCTACAAAAAGCTTTGTAAACCATAGTTCTAGTGCTGATTCCACTTTAGTCTATTCTTGTACATCTTATCTTAGATGTTAGATTCCCATTTTGCCTTGCTGATTGCTCAATCTTAGATCGTTTTTCAAAATGCCTAGCATATTTTGGGACACTGTTGACTGCACATCTCTTCCTCAATTTCATATGTTTATAATACTGCTTCAAGGTTTTCAATGTATTGTTAACTGTTAGATCTTTATATTTATAATTCCATTTTTCACAATTAACTCTACACTCTTAGTTGCTCTAGAATGTTTGTGCTTGTAAGTCGTAAAGAATACTGACAGATTACTGCCTCTGCGTCAGTTGCAAAACAGCACGTACACTATAGTATGGAAATGCAAAATAAAGATGACAAGAAGGTGGTAAAAGCTCTTTGGTCACCTATATGTTTTATTTGAAGTATGTGAAGCACAAATGTTGAGTCAATTAGTTAGAGTTATATGAGTCAATTATCAACAGCCTTTATATATTTTTGAATAGGAAAGGTTGGCTTATGTTATTTATGAGTCAAGTAGGTGACTGATTCTAATAATCATGAGTCTAATAAGTAGCACACACTGTATATATTGAGATTTGAGACTGGCAGCCAGGGACTGCTACTGCTAAGCTAGCATGCAATGTCAAATAGTAAAAAATGGTATTACCTTTAATTTGTGATCTGTTTCACGTGGTGCTCTTGAGTAAACATACAACCATTCAGGAATTTCTGGAAAAGAAATGACAACATAAATAACATAGCATACTTGGTAAATGTCTGCATATTTATTCCTCAAGTAATCATTTTAAGCTAGGCAGTTGGTATTACTAAATTGCAATCGTAAAATACTAAAAACTGGTGCAAAATTAATCAAATAATGAACTCTTCGTAATGAAAGTAACTGCACTTTAATTTCCAAACTAGACTTAGTAGACAGTAGATACAATATATTTATACTGGCTTGCTTGTGTGCTTGTCTCACTATACAAAACGAGAAATTGAATCCTATTCTCATGGACAGATAGGCAAATGATGTATGGTGTCCACACTGTCACTTAATCATGATAAAATCTTTGTAATCATGGGGCAGTAATGTGAATGCAGTCATGCAGCGTAAACGAGATGTTGCAGAAATTAAACATGCTTAATTTTATCACAATACATCATCGTGAACAGAAACTTGTTGTCCAATTAGAACTTCTCATTGCTTGCCATGTAATTGTAATTTGTGTGTACCTATACAATACATATTTATACACAATAGATGTTTTTGCACTGTTTTGCCAGAAATATGGTTACTAACAATAGTGAATACCCAGGTTAATGTGAAGGAGTTGGGTGCGAAAAGCCAATAATATGACACTGTGTAAAGTAATGAGTCTAATGAAGTTACTTCACATCATGATAAAGTGATAGTGTGGATGCTGCACAAAAGACCTTTATTACTTAACCTTAAATTTAATATCTATGATGATGAGAACAATTATGTAAAACTTGTTCACACTCATACGCTCTATTATTAACAACTATAATATAAAGGTCGCAATGAGGTGAAACCTCTAAAAATGACAGCAGTAAACTGTGTGCAGTAATCAAGATCACTAAACACGTGGCAGAGAAACAATAACTGTTTTCATACCTGCATTTAAATAAGGATTAGCTGGTACAAGAACATTATGCTGATGAAAGTCCGTATGGCATGGCTCTTGTTGATATGTATTCAGTGACCGATGCATTGCAGTACTAGGATGTCGATACTGAGCCTTCCTTGTAATATGACTGCAAAACATCAACTAGTGCATGTAAAGTATTGCAGTGCACTAATATGAGCACATACTAAGGTGTAGAAACTGAAAATGCATGCGTAGATTAGGCAGTTCACTACTGACTCGGTTCACATTTCTTTCTATAAATTAATTGCACAAATTTCATAGTTTTGCAGCTTTCATACCTAAACTTCATCTCAACAAGTTAATCTCTGCAATCTATTTTACTGCATTAGAAGTACATCAATAGAAGTTTTTCATTTTTAAGTTTTACAACATAACTTGTCTTACTTGACATAATATACACCATGTTCTGGAGATTCAATACGTTCCCATCCAGTGGGTAGACTGTCCTGTTCCAACGGATGACTCCAATGCGTTGTTTGTGTATTATGATCAATGTAATACTTTCTACCTCGCAGTGTTCTATCAACAGACCATCCGAGTGGCAACGGCAATTCCGGGTTAATTTGATTTGCTGTGAAAATTAAAAAATTACCAGCATTACAGTAGTGATAATAACACGGTAGTAACACTTCACATAGCTCTACTCTGTCACTTTAAGACCCGCTTTTTTTACAAATGTTTAGCTATTACAAACCAAGTAGCACATAACAGAAGTAGTTATGTTTGTATGTTAAAAGGTTTACTGAACAAGATTTTATGTACTTTTGCTAATATGTAGACAAAGGGTCAGTTTTCAGTGATATTAATTCACACAGTGTGTGTGTGGCGAGTAATATAATAAGTTTGTTGTTGGTTATCGACATTATTATAATAGCTGCCACAAACTCTTGAAAGATATGAGATGTTGAGGATTCTGCAATTCTTCACAATGATCAAATCATTGACACTGGTAAGTTCAATTTATAATAATTAAAGTAATGATTGGTGATGGGGAGTCATTAAAAAGCCACATCTTTGCTAAAGTGAGGCTGGCTGTTATTTTCACTTTAAACTAATATCACTGAAAAAATAAAGTATGCAAGAACATTGCTAAAGTAATAAAATATTTCATCAAATGTACCATAAATTATAATTACCAATGGCTAGCCTATGATGCTGTGCTGCAAACTGATTATGACCTCGCATATTAAGATGGTACTGTTGGGGATTAGGTAAGCCGCTGTACCTGTGATATTCATCTTCACCTACAATAGTCAAATACAAGAGTGTAAACAAGTTTTTAAAACTTTTTATCAAGATATTTTAGAATAGCAATAAGTGAAGTTCTAGAATATTGTACGTAACTGCCTTACAATAGAAGTTATACTTATAATTTTGGGCAACAATCAATATTTCCCTTGACGCATCTCTATTCTTGCAAATTTACAATGACAAACACATTTAGATGTGTAGCCTATTAAAGTGTTCAGCATGTCAAGATTCCAAGTAAGTTTCCAGACTTAATGCTAGTGTGAAATAAAGTACCTGAACACTACAGGGTAGCAAACACAAACAGTTGATATTGCTTAATTCAAATGTAATATATATTCTGTCACTGCAGAACTTAATTGTAGTTCTAGAAGACAAGGACTGATTAGCACCACAGTTTTAACTGTGTCCTGCCAATAATAATTAATTAGTGCACAAGTAAATAGCAAAAGAAAACTGGTTACATTTTCTTATTAACTTTAAATTGTGAAACACAAAATAATTATCTAAGAGAATATTTACAGCAACAGTGTTCATATATTGCAAGGTAATGCATTAAACAAGATTTATTTTATGGAATATGCTACAACTAAAACTTACTTTGTAAATAATTTTCATGAGGCCCCACAGCTTGAGTGATCACACTGTATTTGAATGTCATTGGTTGCCCAGTATTTGCAGAATCATGGTTACTATGTGCTGCATGGTCAGAGGTTACTGTTATACTAGCTACAGGCCGATCCATGTATACAAAATTATGAGCATTTGCTTGATTTGTGTATGACGTCCTTGAGTCGAAAACATTTGAAGGCACTCTCTGTTGATAGGCATCTACAGCGGTTTGTGGAACAGCTTTCTGCAGTTTCATCACACTGCTTGGTGCTACAGTAGCATAACTTGTTGTTGGCAACTTATTAGATGCGTTCGTTGATGATGTGCTGCTTAGCTGATGGCCAGTGGCTTGTGTTGGAAGTATGGGATGATAAGTGGACTGCGTAATGCCAAACATTTGAGGGTAGCTAGATGATTTGACAGGTGACAATTTCTGTTGTCTCGTAGCTCTACGTTGAAAACTTGGTCCCTGCCTCACAACTGGTGTGTGGTAATCTAATAATAAATACATAAATGTATTTATATGTAAGCCACATTGTACATTCTAGTAAGCTAACAGAAAATGGTAAAAGTTGTATAAAATACCAGTTAATGAATTTACTAAAACATAAAGGTAACAGAAATAGAAACTTTAATTAGAAAAAATATGCACTTCTATTTTGTCAAAAATGAAAAATATATTACATTCTAAACTCTTATTGTACTGCAGGTATCATTCTCTCTAAGCCTTTTGTACAAGCCAGGTAGTTAACCTGCGAAACTCTACTGATAATTTTTTTAGCATTCAGTGCTATTAGAAATGCTAGGTGGTCACTAGAAGAACTGAAAATGACTTCATTGCTGCGACTTTATATTCTCTTTTCTGGAAAAACGGTCATTAGTTGCATTTTTTTCTCAGATAATTGTAAAACATTAGGACTGAGGCAAGAAACAGGTTAAATTAGTTACGCATATAAATAATTTTGTTTTTAGTTTATGCTAAATGTTAGATGTGCACTGTTGGTGCTGGGAATGAACTGCCAGGATTTCTCGACGAACCATCTAGTCGAAGTCAAGGACTACCAGCTAGCATAGAAACAACATAATACCAGAAAGCTCTCCAGCCAATGTTCCATGCACATTTTTGTGTGCACCATTCCAAACTCCCAGTTCATGGTCAAGGCTGAGCCAAGCGTGACTTACTTGAAGCCAAATTGCAACGAACTTCATAATGGATCAGGTAAATTAATTTATCCAAGTTCTGTTTTAGACGAATGCAAATGTTTGAAAAGTATGATATAAATCAGTACTTGCATAAACTTGCTAATCACTTCTAATTGTACAAGCAAAAATCTAGACACCCGAAATTTACAAACAATAATTGCAAACAAAATCAAACACGAAATTGGCCTGTAAAAGCAACTATAATAGCTGGAAACTAACTATGCATAAATACTGCTACATCTCACTGAAGTTTGCCATTTTACACTTACTGGGTAAATCAGGAGGAGTGTCCTTCTTCATGTATTTCCCCAACACTCCATCATTTAAACTCTTCCCCGTATCCTTTTTTCTTGACAACATCACTGAAAAAAGAGAAGTTAATAGGGTGTTAGCTACAAAACACAGTTCTAAAAATTAACATTTTATTTGATTTTTGTGCAGAAATAAATTCACATATTATAAATATGCAAGAATGACTTCACTTTCCAAGCTAACCGGGTGAACAAATATTTGGGTCACTCTATACAGCTATTGATTTCACCGTGATGCTAGTCTTGTTCAAGGAATATAAAAGTTTGTCAATTACTCATTTGAGGTAAACTATGCATACTTTTTTCTCAAAAAATTGGATTCTAAAACAATTGAAAATGCATATCTGTCCTATTATCATCATTTCACAAGCAGTAAACAAAGACTATGTAGAATGTCAGTAATGTTAATGTTAAACGACTCTGATGAAGCCTCGTATCCAGCATTCTGATGAAATGTCTTGATCAATGAAGACAGTATTCAACATAGTGGACTTGGTACTATGGATGTTTGCTCATTCAAGCACGGTGACTATGTTAGTGACACACCAGTTGTATTTGATCTTCCAGAGGGAGCGATGTCACTCCAATAAAATGTCCAAGGTTTGCAGTCATAGAGGAAGCTTGAGATGAGGACAACTTGATTATGAGTTGAATTGTTGGCTACAGACTTTTGCTCTTAAATATTCGTTTTGTAAATTTCTCAAATACTATGTAAGTTAGTGCTACTTCAATAAAAATGCATTTGTAGAAAGCAGACGTCCTAGGTATGAAAAATGAATGGTCCACCGGGCCAGGCACGTTGTCAAGATGGTGATGTTGCATCCATTGCCAATAAAACAATTAACTTGAACTGCTTGCTTAATTTAGTGCATTGGCTAAGTTGTTTTGCGCATTCCATACATTTCCTGGGCAACATAAAAATATCTAGTAAAGGTTAAGTTAATGCGAATCATGTCATTTTACACTCAAGCAAAGTTACTTTATGCATTCTGTTTATACTAGGTGAAACTTAGCATCAATTGCAGCAAAGATTTTCATCAAACTCTTGACACAAATAAGGTTCATGATAAATTTAACAAAAATATATCAAGCTGAACAGCAACCATTAATTATACTATGACAGCTTTTGAGTAATACATAGCAGCATCCTGCACATTGCAAATTCAATTAAATACCATATCAGAAAAATATATTTGGAACATCCAAGGGCTACATATCTACTAGTTTAATAGCTTAATTTGTCAAATACAATGTGTATGTATGTATACGAATATATTTGTTGTAAATGCCATTAATGTATTTGCCACACTAGTAAATGAAACTGCACTGCAAAGAATTTTATTTCAGAGCACAACCGGCCTGTCACTGTACATTAATGGTAATACTGTAACAAATAAACAACTTTGATTCTGAACTGATCCACAGCAGCCAATAGGAACAATGTGCCCTGCCTGGAGCACATATTAAATTAATTACAATGCAATTTTCTCAGAAACGATAGACCATAAATGGTCATTTCTAGTTAGGTAAAACTTGAGTTTCACTATGGTTTGGAAATAAGCTACATGTCATTTGGAAATAAACTACATAGGTCTATAAGGGAGAAACTAGCTAGCAATTTTAAGTTGGAATAAACTAAGCTTCACACTTAAGTTCATTTGAAAGACATAATGAAGGTGTGCTGATTAGTTGTGAAAAAAGCGTAAGCATTAATATTGAGTACCCTGACAAACTATTTAGGTCGACCAAATTTAGGGATTATATTCTGTTCGTCCTAGTGTGGCACGAATCCCACTAATTATTCTGTCTGCAAAATTAATATTTACAAAGATTCTCTACAGGTTCTACAGGAAAATCTTTAAGAAAAATACTCAACAAACATTCTGTGTGTGTTACAAGTTTCATTAGTCATAGCAACAAAAAAAAAATTCGTCTCAGGATAATCCAGATAAACTGTATTACACTAATAATGATGCACACTTATCTCTACAAAGCGGCGCTGTGAGTCAAATTCCGCGGGAAACGGTCCCGAGTGACATGGCTTATCCTTAGTAATTTACAGGCTTTAGTTTCATGCTTGAGTAAAATTAAAACAGTTTAGCAAGAAATTGTTAATGACTACTGAAGTCCCAAACAGCTATGGGTGAGTTAAATGCAGTCTGCACCTATAGTGACTCATCAGAACTCTGCGGCTATGATTAATAAGTTTTAAAGCTGGTCATCTAGCTGAGCATAAATCGTGTTGCAAAGGAATGTTACGAGCAGTTATACTTAGTGCAATATCTCACATGCACTTCAGCCCAGCATTGTAACCATGAAAGTTTAAGCAGATAAAAATTGCTCAATAGTAAAGCAAATAATGGCAATATGATACGTCGGGAAATATCGAAATTTTGCTAAATGTTGGGGAAATCCGATATCTAATAACGGGTATCGGTAACCACTACTTTACAGCATGGATGAAATTTTAGGCTGGTGCAGCAAATGGTTGATGTCTTTTAAACCCAGTAAATTTGCTTTGCTAACAGTACGCCTTAAACCTATAACTCCAACTTATCTCAAAGATATTCAGATCTAGCTAAAAAAGTCATATTAGAGACATAAGAATTACAATGAGAGTTACCAATGACTTCAAATTGAATTCTCATGTCAAACATATAGTTCCAAAAGCTAACCATCACATTGGTATGATCAAGCATAGCATTATGTTAAAAAAATGCTGCAGTAATTATTTCTCTCTATAGAGCAGTCACTCAACCAATTCTGGAATATGCATCAGTTGTATATTTACCATAATCTGTTACTTTTAAGAAGGCACTTGAAAGAACTCAGGATAGACTTGGTCTAGCTGTTAAACTTAGATCCCACTTTGATTTCTGCTCTTCAGCAGAGGCATGAAACCCTTGAATATGTGAAATGCTTCAAAATTAGCAGCAGAAGCACTACTCTGAACGAGGCAAACTTTTTTCTAATCTTATAGAGTACTACACAGTCATGAATAAAAGTCGTTTTTGGAACCAATATCGGATGGAACTGTCCTTTGTTTCTTCATAAATGCCAAAATTTTGCTATAAATGCTAAATTAGTGGACAGTTTTAAAAGACATCTAAGAGATGACCACTCATAGATTACTATTAGACTTTTATTTTTTTGGATAAGGTACTTGATGAGACAGTCATACTGCAAAGTTTCGCAAACATTATTTTACTACTACTACTAAGTACTACTAGTACTATTACTAGTAATAAGTTACAGAGAAAGAAACACGATTCAGTGGTTCAGTCTTGATCCTCCGGTATGTTCACTGAGACCTAGGTTTAGAAAAGAGTTTCCCAGTAACTGCAATGGATTTCTATCAAGGCGTGATTGCTACATTAACTATAAAAATTTAGAATTCTGCCTGCTACAGAAATGAGCCGAATCCAAAATCAAAGGTTTATGAATTTGTATGCCGTTTCGCTTTAAGTAGCATAAAGTAAAACGTAATCGTAACTCACTTTAGTTACTACTATCGACAGTACTCTAAAGATAAAAACAAAACATAGAAAAAACACCAAAATACTGCTAAAATTCGGATTTCGGAACCATGTTGCATTTTTGTAGCAACTTGCTCAACTCTCGTTGATGGCGCCACATGCCAAACAGCAAACAAGCACCTTTAGTTCTTTACGTCTAGGAGATCATAGCTATGGAATATAAAATGTTTAGGATTTGTTCCAATAAGAATTTTATCTCCTCTTATACATCGAGAACTCAGTCTTCGAAGAATATGCATGCTTTGTTTTCAATTTCTAACCCTTCCTGATTTCCGAGGCTTGTTATTTCATTAGACTTACAATCTTACTCATGTGTGGAATCATGACAAAATTGAATTATAATTTAATGGCATGGTTTTAAGTATGATACATGGTCATATCATAAATTAACTAAGTGCAACGTTGTGAAGGATTTTAGGTTATTTTATTACTTAGGTGTTCTCTCATTCTGTAACCCCCCTATATTGTCCTTTTTAACTGCATTCGTATGTATGTCTTGACTTGGCTTCTTTTTGTCATGCCCTACTGAGGGAGCTAGTTTACCTGGTCTGTTGGCAGTCTGTTCTTGGCTAAGAAGTCGTTGTCGTTTGTCTCAGTTAAACCATTTAATTGTTAAGAGTAGTAGAGCCATGGTGCAAGTTTATTTTTATTTTTCAGTCTCACTTTATTACTAATTTTTTGTTTCTTTTTTGGCTCAAATTAGTTTGTTATGTTTTGTTATGATTTTTCTTACAGATAAAACGTAACAAAGCTACACAAACATGAATTTTTGACTTTGAGCATCATGAAGTAGTAGTCTCTCACAAACGTACTGCTCATGGTACAACATTTCATGCCAAAAAATTTCAGTGCATTATAAAAGAATGACGACTCATTGGTAACTGTTAATATAAAAAGAGAGTTTATTTCTTTGGGTAAAGTAGTAATTGTATGATGAGATAGTAATGCTACAGAATTACGCAAATATTATTTTAGTAAAAATTTAAATAGAAAGAAACCTGACATAATGTCGCAGCAGTTTACAAATATATGTGTGTGAGAGTGTGTCCATATATATGTTGATACTTTTAAATTGTGTTTCAGAAGGGACCACTACTGAGATCAACTCTAGATCCCATGAGTCCCATCTGACTTTGAAAGCTAAGAGTCTTCTCTGAAAAGAAGAAATTACGTACTTCATTTGATGCTCTACGATTCAGCGTCTCAGAATTTTTTTGCAGTCAGATTGATTTTTATTACCCTTAATTTAAACGACAAAAACAAACTGCCTGTAGCAATTTTTTTGCGAACATAGAGTAAGGTTCTTGTACGAATGTACTTACTTTTGCTTGTTTTTCATGCATTGAAACTAGTTGTTTTATACCACTATATGTGAGCCAATTTTATCAATCTTACAGTTACGCAGATATGAAAGAGGAGTATAATAATCTAAATTCAGCAATTATGATTGGCTGTTAAACTATGTATGTATGTATGTATGTATGTATGTATGTATGTATGTATGTATGTATGCATGTATGTATGTATCTATCTATATATATATAGTGCATGATCTTTCTACCAGGCTCCTGTATATCCGCTTCATAAAAGAGTAAATCAGAAAACTGTATCATGTCATGCTGCCTTTCTTACACGTCTAGTTATGTTGACCTTTAAAGTTTCTTTAATTTTCTTACACTGGTTCGATCCAGGCATAAACTCTTACTAATGTAATCGTGTTTATGGAACATCAATCTTATTATTATTATTACTGTTATTATTATTATTATTATACTGGGAAATTTAAAGTCATTTAAAAAGTTTTAAGTCTTAGATTTTTAGGCGCCTTTAGCAGTCTGGCAGATTACAACTTTACGGCGTCTACTCTATGGTTCACGTACTTACTATTTATTTATTTTCAACGCTAGATGTCAGGAAACTGGTTGTTATAGCAACAGCAATGTTGTATTGAAAAGCAAGTGATCTAGCTATTTACCATTATTATTATTATTATAAGAATAATATTAATTTAAATTTTATGGTTAAATAGGTAGTTTTTCAGATTTCGCCGATTAATCAATTATGTTAGTTGAGGGTAATACTGTATCATTTTTTTAATAACTGTCAGAACGTACTTTTTTATCCGCAAAATGCAAATTTTGTGATGAGTTGATTACACTACCTAAAGTGACTTTACCAACATTTATGAGAATAGCTGCTTTTTGTGTACATGTCTTATTACGATATAAAATGTGCTGTAGCACAAAAACGCGTGTTCAGCCTTCTTTTAGTTTATGGTGTTATTAATTTTATTAATAATTCAGCTTTATTAATGAACTGAAGTATAAAAAAAATATTTTAACTTTAAGCAAGTTGTATGAGATGTTCATCGCCCTATCAGCGTCGTTTAGTAAAGGTTTGCTTACATGACTTAGTGCCCATTTTTGGCGGTGATGTCTGCTAATGCTTCACCAGCACATGATAATACCAAGAGGAGATGTTCACAATAAGCCTGTTGCTTAAATGTATGTGTCCAGTTAATATGATGCTGCAGTGAGTTTTATGATTAACGAAAAAAATTAGCAATTTCCTTATTTGCATATCCTATTGTCACATACAAATTTACTCTTCAACAACTTGCATCTGAATTTGTCACTCCCATTTTAACAGAACGTTGAAATTGCAGCATCAAAACATTTTGTATATTGTGTTATAACAGTATATCTCTTATACCCTTTTACTGCAACTTGAAATATATAGAATATGTTTTCTTTGACACAAGGTTATAGCATCTTTAAAATAACAATAACATCATTTGCTAATGGTAATAATATTTCTTTCAGAATTATTGCATTAGTTAATAACAGGGTAGTAATGATGAATGGTGGTAAATTGTCAATATTGTAATTATTATAGTTATCATGATGATACTGATGATGCTGGTATTTGTTTTTCTCAATTTTTGTCTTTTCTTTTTCACAGACACACTGCTTGAAAGTAGCACATTTCTAACAAAGCAAAGTAGTAGAATGGCATGCGAAATATCAGAAGAAACTTTTGTAAATGCCAAGTCTTATCTCCTGAAGGCAAACTTGTAAGTTTTAATGATCTAGGAATATAATGTTGTGTTTAGCAGGTTTATGTTTCCATTGCTGGCTGTGTGTGAATATGTAAGACTTACTGTGTTATAGTGTACTAATTTTAAGATATAGTATGTAATATAAAATGGCATGTCACATGTATGACTATGGTGTTCTTACAGTTTTATACATATTTCTAGCTACCAGTCTCTATCGTCATTTATAAGCTGTTTGCTTATAGAGGTAAACACTATATCCCGCATACAATAGTGTGCTAAAAATTTGTTTGAAAAATTTCTAAACATAGTACTATAAATATATATTTCATTGTGATACCTACATTTATTTGGTAGCATAGCTGTTAAGTACATTATTTTAAATATTATTGTGCACTGTGAAATTATGAATATTCTTGTTAGTTTTTTCTTAACAAATGTAATATTTTTAATTCATAAAAGAGTGATTACAATTTTATTAGCTAACTGAAAATGTTTTTCGTGAAAGATTGACAAATTTGTGCATTTTTTAATTCAGGTATGATCACTTATGTAAGGTGTTGACAAAAATATTAGACGAAAGGCCTGATAATGCCATTGACATCTTTGAAGACTTTAGCAAAGTCATAAAGAAGACGTCATTTGAACCAGATCTGGATGTTCTTCAAGATAAGGACAGATGGAATGCGGAAGTGAATCTCGCTAGAACAGAAGAAAAGTTATTTCAAGTAATATTATTTTTTTAATTATTCATGGCGAAAATTACCCGCAGGTCTTTCCTTTGCCTAGTTCTTCAATGCTGTAAGTTATATGCAATGGCAAATTAGGTAAGAAAAGGTGATCTTAATTGTACAAAGTTAATTTTTACTTAATAAAAGCTTAACCTTAACAGTTGTATTATATAGGAGCTAAATTTTTGATCTTTTTTGTTCACAAATTAGTTAATTTAAACTCACTAAATACTATCACTGAATGCATAGAAATCAGAAGATGCAGCTGAAGATTTTGACGTTGAAGATGAGTTGGCTACACCTATCAGCAATGTCATGGAGACTGCAGTTTTCTTTGAGGAAGCTGGTACTGGTCTTGGCAAACAGGAGCTGTTTCGAATCTTATTAGCAATGAGAACTCTGCTTGATAATCACCCTGTACAACATGTTAGGTATGTAAAAACCAAGCCTTAGTTTCGGTGCACATTGTCATTGTTACCGCCTTGTACATCATATCAAAAGTTGGGCCTCATTGTTATACGTGGAATTTTTTAACCTTAATCCGTGGAAGGTCTTCATGACACTTTTTGAAAAGAGTGTTAGGTTTATTTTCTAAGGTAGGAAGGAAACAATAAAAACAACATGAGTGGTCCATTCATGGGATTTGGAAATGAAGAGAATGTCTATTGGAGGAGTCTAATATCGCCAGCAAGAGGTAATTAATAATTCATATTTGGTGATTTTCAGATGAGATTTAATGTAATTTTATAGTTTTTGCTTTATAACTTTTGTAGGTTTTGGGGCAAGATACTTGGTACTCTGAAGAACTATATCATAGCAGAAGGTGATTTTAAAGAAGGAGAGGAGGCTGAAATCTTAGAAAAGGTTCTCAGTTTTTTTAGGTTTTATAATTATAATGTATTTTGTGATATAGCAGTTGATGAACAGAGTTTGTTCAGATTTTATTTCATATTTTATATTGAATTTGTGTGACAATTTTAAATTGTTTTTCTGAATTTCAGAGAGCTTGTTATTAGCTTTTGTTTCCTGTTCTTTATTGCTATCAGAGTCACAATGTGATCAAAATGCAATGTCTGCAAGACATCAGCATTTAACCATTACACAACATCAGAATCTGGCCAAAATCCAGTGTCTCTAAGACTTCAAAATCTGAGCATTGTACAACATTAAAAACTGACCAAAAGCGAGTTATTGTCAGCACGTAATTGCAAATTCTTCATCAATTACTGCTTGCTGATTTACTTAATAGAGTGAATGCCTCGACGAGTTATTCTCGACACTTCTCGTAGCAGATAAGGAAGTAAGTGTCTGCTTATTGTCAGAAAGTAACTCACAGCAAATTTTGCCATCTATTCTGAACATGTTTATGAGTTACTTGGCTAATTTACTTGGAGAGAATATTTGTGCCATTAGGTTTAATAGAATACCAATAGAATACCACACATTAGAACAGTACGTGACGACAATGGCTGTTCCAGTAAGGGACGTCGAAAACAACCGTGAAATACTAAATAAAAGCTTCGTCAAGTTACTCTCGACACTTGTCGCAGTATAAATAGAGAAGTAAGTGTCAGCTCGCGGTTGCTGTCTGAGAGTAACTCGCAGCAAGTTTTACTATCTAGCATAAACATACTTGCGAGTTACTTGGCGAGTTGATTTTACTTGATAGTCTCATTGCGCCATTAGGTGTAAATAGTATAGCACATGTTAGAACAGTGGGTGATGACAATTCACGGAACAGCTATACATTTCTAAAACACAAAGATAGTAGTTGTTCTAGTAAGGGAGGTGAAAAACAACTTTGAAATACACCCTCCTAATTTCGTTAACTGAACACCTCTCTGAATTAAACATTCATACTTTATAGACCTAACGAGTTATTGGGTATAATTCAGCTGAACAAGTAGATTGCTTTAACTTAATAGAAAAATACAACTTTATTCAAGTTTTGGCCCAACAAAAAAGGTCAACTAAAACTCTGACAAAAACTACGCAATGCCGGAAATCTTTTGCATTATATCGCTATAAAAATTTGCGTTAGTTTATGGTTTAGTAGTTGCCAAGAAAATAATGCAATATATATGCAAATAAATAAATAAGCAATATTAGATTGTCGATAAGATCAATAATGTGTTTTTGGTGAGCTAGTGGTGTGCACTGAGATGGTGATGCAGTGATATGTTTTACTAGTTCGCGCAAACATTTTAAATTAGTAGGATTTTTTTACAATTACATAAATCTTTCAAACAGGCAGACACAATGTTAAGTAATATAACTTTGTGTGGAAAGTATTTTGGAATATTCTTTGAAATTCCCTTTTCCTTTTTAACAGTTTAAAGTTTGAAAAGTATGCACTTCACTAACTTCTTTCTAGTTAGTGCAAATATCGTAAGTTGTTAAGAATTTTCTTTTTTAGTTCACATAGAAAGAGTAATGCTAAGTAATGCAATTTCGTATTGAATGTTATTTGGCCTTTTGATATGCTAAAATTTAAGAATTTGATTTTCTGCTTTTCCTAAGAAGTAACTGATTTTCGTTTTGACTATATTTCATAATCGATAATCAGTGTAACATTTTTTCAGGAAGAAATACCGCCAGCACAAGCAGAATCGTTAGACAAAGTCAGTCAAGGTTGGTCTGTTTTTTATTAATGCAAAACATACAGTATTCCACTTGCCTATGTGGTGTTGCCTGATTGGTATTGAATTGCCATATTGAAATAACTAGTGGCAAGGTTTGAGACAGCTTAGAGCCGCTGCTATTGAAGTCCCTACAAGCAGCCATTATTGTTGTTGAAATGAGAGTAACAGAATTCTCAAGTTTAGAAATATCTCTTTTCAATTTTTCACCTACTTCATAAGCATAAATAGAAAACCATGCAATATGCCAAGCGATTTTTAAAGGCAGGTGATAAGCAGCGATATACACCAATATTGCATTCAAAGTCAACACGATAACCCTACACAAGTAATACTAATACTGGTTGACAACAGTTGTTTTGCTCTGATATCTCTGATTTAATATTTTTAGTCATTGATTCTTGTTTAATTATCCAGAAGGTGAAGAAGAGGAGGAAGATGCTTTGCCAAAGCCTGACTACAAGCCTCCACCCACCATACTGACAGAAGAAAATGGAACTGGGTGCAACAAAAAAGTGTACTTTGTATGCAATAAGCGTAAGTAATATTACTAAATATTTATATACCACTAAAAATTGGATGCATTGATATTGATAGCACAAATACTATTCATGCATCTACAGTAATTGTTGTATTGTAAATCTAGTTTGGCACATTGAATTGCACTTGATTACTTCTACACCTGATTTTATGTGACCGAAAGATCAAGATAGATTCGAGTCTGAACTGATGTATACTTTTAAGAATCAGAGCTGTACCAAAACCTTCTACATCTGGAACACAAGAAGTTAAAAGTACCCTGCATTTTGTAACCACTATAGTCTTTAATTGTTTTTCAAATATTAAAGTTTCCAAAACGAGCACTTAAAAATGATTTGTTTAGCCTTAGTGGTTAATATTTCACTGTTTTTGTCAATAACTCTTATTCAAAGCTAACATTACACACACTTTAACATTATGGTTTACAAGACGAATACCAACATTTAATGCGTACACCAAATTAGTACTCTTATAAACATTTTTGTGATGTGACTGTATTGATTTGCTGAAGTTTAGACAGTGAAGTCAATTCAACCTGCACAACAGTGGTATAGCAAGTGCTTGTGGTGTTAGAAAAACTTCTGGTGCCCGATTGTTTCGTGGGTTAAGCCACAAATTACTGGCTTTTTTGCATTCCTGAGCCCGACTTTCCTTTTTCTAGGTGACGGGTTAAAGATAAACGATTTTTTCTAAGAATCACCCTGAGTTTGATTTGTAGTACTGCACCAGAGTAACTCTTTTCTACGCATTAGTTGTACATAACACGACAGTCCTTAAACATTCAGGTCCGGCATTAAAACACACCTAAACTTATGAAAGATACATCTCACTAGAGGCTTTCACTATAATACAATTGGCATTTAGAGAAACACCACTGTTTCTGCCAAAATTATCAATCTGCTAAGGCACACGACACCCTAGACAAGCCATTAAGTAACATTAGTCTTTTTTCAGGGGTAGTAATTAAGTCAGCTACGATAATCTATGACTAGGCAATTTTGTTGTAGTTTGAAAACTTTTGTTAGTTGTTTTGTTAATATCGGATCTGTAATTAATAAGTAACAGTCATTGAACTCTAGAAGAATTTTGCGCCCACTCATTCTTGCACCCAGGGCCGATTGCCCCCTGTCGCCCCCACCCTGCTATGCCTCTGCTGCACAATGCACATAGTATATACACATATATGTATGTTTTAGCGGGCGAGGACTGGGTACGATTGCCTGTAGTTACACCTTCTCAAATATCAGTTGCTAGACAAATCAAAAAGCTCTTTACTGGCAACCTGGATACTCCGGTAAGCGACTACATTTTTTTCACTTTTGTTGTATGTAATGGTTTTAGCTTCATTTTTTTGTAGCTTACTTGTTTACTCCAATTCAAATTTGTAATTTCATTTTTGTTTTTTTCATGTTTTAATTAAAACATTTGTTAGTTGTGGTGAGTGAATAATTGCACTAGTAGAGTTCAGAATTAGTATGTCTAGTGCATTCTTTTGTATTTTGCTATTAACATGTTTGTTTTTCATGTGGTGGTTAAAAAGGTTAAAATATGTTAGGATGTGATACATCTCCTGAGGTGAAGTAATGCAATGGAAAATAAAGTGGTTAGTGGCATTTCATGTGTTTGAAAAAGAGAACATGTTTATTGAGAAAGTTACTGAGATGCAACATCGCTGCAGTACTCACACTCATTTTATTGACAGCCTTGAGGATTATCTACTAAACATGTAATATCAGGCCCTGACTGATGCTCGTGTTGTTGACAACAATCAGTTCAGTGTGTAAATGTTGTCACAAACCATTAAGGTAGTCTGTTTTTTAGGTTCACTCCTATCCTCCTTTTCCGGGAGTTGAGGCCAATTACCTTCGAGCTCAAATAGCTCGGATTACAGCTAGCACATTGATTTCTCCACTGGGGTATTATATATTTGATGAAGAAGAAGATGAAGTAGAAGATCCTGAAGGTTAGGAAATCATATTTACTTCATTTAATGCATTAATTTTTTGCATTGTGTACATTTTATTAAGAAAGTTAACTGGCATTAGTAAATGAGACATTTTACCCTCTAAACTCATGTAAGGCTGCTTTTCAAAGTTAATGTCTATGTGGGTTTGTTTGAATAGAAAAATCTAAAGCTTCACCATTCAACACGAGAAGTGCTTTACAATTTGCTTTTGTCATATGTCAGTATTAATTTCATTCTTAATATTTTATTTTACATGCAGCTCTTATGAAACGAAAGTCCCGCCCGCTTGGTAAGATTTTCAGTATAAAAAATGTAGTCTCAGTGCTATTTTGTATATAAAATTCTATATGGCTAACCTGTTTGAAATCTCCTACTCATAATTTATGCTTGAAACTCTGAATTTTGTAGCCGCTAGATTATGCACTGTGTGTCGCATATTATACAGACATACATTTTAAAGCAACTCACAAAATATTTCTAATATTTATGGCAATTCCATAACCTCTTAGGACAATGGTAACAGTTGAATGGTTTCTGCATGCATTACCATTTACTTTTAATGACCAAGGTCAAGTAATGCCATATCTTATCAGTGAATGGGTGGGTGACAGCAGAAAAAAATACTTCTGGGTGATTTGCTCGTCTTTTACCACATTGAGGGCAGATGTAATTATATCCAAACCACTAATGTGTATCAGTCTGTGTGTTGAAAATAAATGCTGTAGTTTACTAATCCTTTTATATGCCTCTAAAATGCTTTAAGTGTAAAAAATGCACAAACTTGCTGAAAACCTAGTGAAGCCCCACTCCTCTTTTCCGAGTTTCCACAATGCGAGTGCCTATTTTGAATTTTTCTGAATTCCCACTTAAATGCAATAATTGTTGCAACTTTTTTGTGTCTGCTTCAGTTCTCAATGTTAATTTTCAGCTCTGTTAGCAATGTCTGTATCTTTATAATATACATAATTATAACTTTGTGTTTCGTAACTTTTGTTGCAAGTTTAATGAAATAGCTATTAATATAAGTCAAATTATTTATATCACATAGTTTTGCTGTTTTTGGGTAAATATCAGAAAAGAGATTGCAAGTTTATTCGCACATTGTACTGGAATGTCTAATCGTCACATTATATTACTTGCTTATTAGTTATTATCTTTTTTATAATAATCGTATTACAAGTATAATGTAAATTATGACAAGCAAGAATGTTTTGGTGCTTAGGTTTAAAGTCCCAAAACTCTATATTTTGCCTTCTTTGGCCGCCATCTTTAGTGACATGTTTGCGCATAAGTACTGTAATAGGAGTGATTATAGATACTGGATATCTGAACATTCTTGCTTAGTAGATTCTTATTTTGAATTTGCCATCAATGTTAATACATTTTCCACATGATGAGAATAGCTATTTGGCTAGGAATTTACTTTTGACAAGCTAGACTATATAGCAGTCAGTTGTTGTATTACATGAATGTTGTTCTGTTATATTTCAGCACGTGAAACTTTCATTGAGAATGTTGAGTATGAGCCTCTGTCTCCCAAGGAATTAATTGATCCAAATTTAGGCAACTGGGTACATCATGTTCAATACATTCTACCACAGGTGAATAACTGCAGTTGATCTAGCTTTTCATTTCATATACAGTGATACCTCAAGGTACGAAATTAATTCGTTCCGGAGGGGCTTTCGTATCTTAGAATTTTCTTATTTTGTGACAAGATTTACATGTAAATGGCGTAATTCGTTCCAGCCCCAGTTGTATAAAGTATAAATATTCTACCCGTTCGTTAATATATGTTCGTTAATGACAACATAATCATTTACATAAATGTTAAAAAACAATTAGAAAATGATAAAATGAATACATAAACTTAACACTATGATTTTTTTAATTTATTTGTTCTTCTTTGTGCATTTTGTTTTTCTACTTTTTTCTGATTTTCTTCACTGCTTTTTGCTTGTTTTGGTTCACTTTGACCTTCGCCTTCGCTGGTTGCTGGTCGTTCAGTGAAAAATCTGTCCAATGATGTTTGCCTTTGCTGACTTTTTAGAATGTTTCTGAAATGGCTCAATCAAATGTCATTAAATTGAGCCAAGACACGATCTGTGTGAACCTTTTTTGGGGTGTTTGTTTTCAATAAAGTCTGCCACTTTGTAATAGGACGACAGAATTTCGGCTGTTCATGTGATCGCCTCCTCTTCTAACTCCTCCTCGCTGCAGAACTGCTCCTGAATCACAGTGTGTAGCATCGCCTCCAACTCCTTCGACTCATCGGTTGTTAACTCATCTTGGTGTGCGTCGGTGAGTTCGTCGATGTCGTCCTCGTTAAGATCGAGTCCCATGGCCTTCTTGAGCGAGACAATTTCCTCCACTTCAGGCTGAGGTTGAGGTACGGCTTTGGCTTTGCAATCTCGAGGGGCGATGCGTCAGACCACACCTTCTTCCAGGTTGCATTGAGGATGTGCCTTGTGACTTCTTGCCAAGCCAAGTCTATGAGTTTCAGGCATATCATGGTCAAAGTGTTGTTTTCAAAATTCACACAGGGTGAGCTGAGTGTTTTCCGTGATATCGAAACATCTTTTGAAGAGATGCTTTGTGTAGAGTTTCTTGAAATTAGAAATGACCTGCTGGTCCATGGGCTACATAAATGTTAAAAAACAATTAGAAAATGATAAAATGAATACATAAACTTAACACTATGATTTTTTTAATTTATTTGTTCTTCTTTGTGCATTTTGTTTTTCTACTTTTTTCTAATTTTCTTCACTGCTTTTTGCTTGTTTTGGTTCACTTTGACCTTCGCCTTCGCTGGTTGCTGGTCGTTTAGTGAAAAATCTGTCCAATGATGTTTGCCTTTGCTGACTTTTTAGAATGTTTCTGAAATGGCTCAATCAAATGTCATTAAATTGAGCCAAGACACGATCTGTGTGAACCTTTTTTGGGGTGTTTGTTTTCAATAAAGTCTGCCACTTTGTAATAGGACGACAGAATTTCGGTTGTTCATGTGATCGCCTTCTCTTCTAACTCCTCCTCGCTGCAGAACTGCTCCTGAATCACAGTGTGTAGCATCGCCTCCAACTCCTTCGACTCATCGGTTGTTAACTCATCTTGGTGTGCGTCGGTGAGTTCGTCGATGTCGTCCTCGTTAAGATCGAGTCCCATGGCCTTCTTGAGCGAGAAAATTTCCTCCACTTCAGGCTGAGGTTGAGGTACGGCTTTGGCTTTGCAATCTCGAGGGGCGATGCGTAAGACCACAGCTTCTTCCAGGTTGCATTGAGGATGCGCCTTGTGACTTCTTGCCAAGCCAAGTCTATGAGTTTCAGGCATATCATGGTCAAAGTGTTGTTTTCAAAATTCACAGAGGGTGAGCTGAGTGTTTTCCGTGATATCGAAACATCTTTTGAAGAGATGCTTTGTGTAGAGTTTCTTGAAATTAGAAATGACCTGCTGGTCCATGGGCTGGAGGAGAGGGGTGGTGTTGGGAGGAAGGTATAGGAAGGAGAACTCTTCGAGGATATTATTCTCGAGACCAGGGGGGTGCGCGGGGGCGTTATCGAAGATCAGCAGACATTTCATTGGGAGCTTGTTCTCCTCTAAATATTTCTTTACAGCTGGACCAAAGGTGAAGTTCACCCACTCAACAAAAAATTGTCTCGTAACCCACGCCTTCGTGTTCGCCCTCCACATGACTTGAAGTGGTTCTTTCAAAATTTTATGTGTCTTGAAGGCTCAAGGCTCCGAGTGGTATACCAGCAGGGCCTTGACTTTACAATCCTTGATTTTACTGGCATTGGCTCATAGGGCAAGGCTAAGGTGGTCCTTCAAAGGCTTATGCCCTGGCAGTCTCTTCTCCTCGGCAGTTATGTACGTCCGACGAGGCATCTTCTTCCAGAAGAGACCTGTTTCATTGCAGTTGAAGACTTGCTGTGGGATGTAACCTTTGTCAAGGACTAATTCTTCGAATTTCTTGACGAACTCTTCAGCTGCTTTGGCGTCCGAACTGGCAGCTTCCTCATGACGCACCACTGAATGGATTCCAGTCCGTCGCTTAAGCTTATCAAACCACCCGTGGGATGCTTTGAACTCTGGGGGTGCCCGCTGCTCAGAAGTGCCCTCTCCTCCGTCCTCCTTCACGAGTTCACTGAAAATGGTGCTCGCCTTTTGGCAAATGATCATTTCGGACACAGTATCTCTGGCGAGTTGCTTCTCCTTTATCCACAGGAGAAGTCTCTCCATCTCGTCGTTTAGATGAGTCCTTTTACAGGAAAGGGCCGTCACGCCCTTCGAAGGCTTTGCGGCTTTAATGGCGTCCTTTTGTTTTCAGTATTGTTGCGATCGTCGAAGGATTTTGCTCATACTTCCTTGCAATAGCACTTAAACGCATGCCGCTTTCATATTTAGCTATAATTTCAAGCTTTGTTTCCATTGACATCATCCTTTTCTTCTTGTCACTACCACTGGCACTTGCTTTATTTGGACTCATGTTATTGAATGCGAATTAACACAAATTCACTCCAGATACACAGCACAAAAACACAAGACAATGGACAAGACAATTGAATTGTCTGGGAGGACCACTGTCGGGCGGCACTTTGATTTTCATTTTCGTATCTTGAATATTTTTTCGTTAAATGAGACGGAAATTTCTTCGAAGCCCGATTCGTATTATGAATTTTTCGTATAATAGGGTTTTCGTAAGTGGAGGTTCCACGGTATATATATATATATATATACCGTGCATACATACACACATACATACATATATACTATACATACATATTATTATATATATATATATATATATATGAATTATGATTGTATATGAATAGCTTCAGAATTTGAAGGCAGTGCTGACATGTTTTATGTTTGTTAATATTTTTCTTTTAAACAATAAAAGAATTCTTTAAAATATAATTGTTTTGATAGTTGACTTCAAAGGCGTTTTCGAATAGTCAGCGTATTTTTATATATTGCCAGTGTGGTTAAACATACATTCTATTTTACACAGCCTCCAAGTTGATTGCTTTCCTCAGCTCATTTTTTGTTTAGTAGGTTTACTAGTTCAAAAACTGAACAAGTCTTTCTAAAGAAAAAATAAAATTTTTTTGAGATTTATGAGCATTTTAACTTCTTCTTTTACGATTATGGAACTGCACTCTCTTTTTGTGTAATACGTACAGGGTCGCTGTATATGGTACAATCCTCAACAGAAAGACGAAGACGAATTTGAGGAAGAGGAATTTGATGAAGATGCAGAATTTCCTGATGAAGCCATTCCCGAAGTTGGACCTCCTCTTCTTACACCGCTTTCAGAGGATGCAGGTACACCAAAAAAAATTTTGACATCACATTTGAATACGATTTCATCTAAGCTTTTCTATATTAAAAGAAACTGAAAATTTTATCTTTCTGCCTTTTTTAGTATCATGTAATGGTGTTCTACATTTAAGAGAATTAGGCCAACATATTTAATGTAAGAATTGTATGACTATTGTGCTTGTGGCTATCTTCAAAGCTGTTAGTTACTCAAAAATTTTCATTAATTTTTTCGTTAAAATTTTCGTTAATTCAAGTTAATTTTCATTGATGTATTGTATATTTATTTAATGCATCATATTAAAATTAGGTTGATTAGTTAATAATATTTTTGTAGAATTTCATGGGATGATGCCATGGCGGGCTTCCCTTGCATCTGAGACATTTCCAGAATTTGGTATTGCAGTTCTAAGATCAAATTTATGGCCAGGAGCATGTACAGTTTCAAATGGCAAGTACGTATTTCGATTGGTAATTTTCTTTTTTGTCTTACTTTCAGGCATATAAATTTGAATAAATAATATTGTTTTATAACAAGTGCTTGAATCATAAATATTGCTTTCTATGTTAATAATATTTTCTTCAAAAATTTTAACAAAATATTTGTGTCACAGGGCTTGGGCTTCTTGGAGGTAAGAGAAGAGCAGATTTTAGAAATGGTTTAACAACCTTTTTCTCGCTACTTAGGCAATTATGTATAATTGCCTATACTGTTGAAAAGGCTGATGGGTCTTTGACTAAGTGTGTTCATGTTTAGCAGACAGTGGTTTGTCAAGTTTTGCGTGAAATGCATGAAACCAAGTCTTTCTAGACTTGGCAGTTTTGCTTTTGAGAAGTAGTAAACTTTATACTTTTCGGATGATAGTAAGAAGTAATAATGTTTGCACTTTTGAGGTGATAGCAATGTAGTCTATATATCAAATAGAGAAAGTGCATGGAACAAATCAAAGAAATCAAATCATGCTTTATTAGGCTTTTGGGTTACACTGAACCTTCAACATAGCACCTCAGTCAACAGCCAACTAACACACAACAATATTGTGGGTCCAGTCAGGCCCCGAAACCTAATGTTACTTGGAAACTTTTGAGTTTCCAAAGTGCTAATGACCACTTCCTTTACACAGTGATTTCCTTGAGGCAGTAATATAATAACTTACTTGATAATATGGTTTAATATGATAATAACGTTACTTGATAACACGAACATGAAACTTTCTGTAATTAATGACGAAACAGTGCTAACGTGTAAAATTTAATAATGTCAGTATTATGAGATAACGCTAATCTTGGTATGTTTTTCTCATTAGTGCCAAATCAGTTATTAAAAAAACGTGGCTTTTCGATATTCCTATTCTGGTCGCTTCTCTCACCTAATGATAACAAAAAATCCAATTCATTCTTCGTTGTAAGAGGCTGAACAAACAATATGTAGTTTTCATCTATATTTTTAAACATTTGTTCTTTCTTATATGAATTAGAAGATAATTTCATACATGATCTATTTCATATATTTTGTACTTTAGCCTGTAATGTCTTTTTCAGAATGTTTGAAAATATTTACATTGGGACAGGACAAAAGTACGGCCCTGAAAATTATAGTCCTCCCGCTATGCCATCCCTACAACAAGAGTATCCATTAGGAATAGAGGTTTGTCATGTTTAATTTTAAATGTTGATGCGTGTTTGCACCCTATGTTAGAAATTCGTTCTGTGCATATTTTTTGATATTGCCTTATGTGATCTAAACTCACAGATGTAAGGTGGTGTGGATTTAGTGAGAAACTATTCAAGCACACTATTCTATTACCCCACTTTCTAGTTTCTAGGATTAACCTAGTTCCTAGGCTGGTCAGATACATATGCTCATCGAGGACCATTTTTTCTTGTGTGTGATAGTCAACTTTAATTTTAGCTCGTTTTTGTGAAAACGTTCTATTTTTTTGATCAATGCAAACTTTTTTACAATTATTATTGTATGGATGCTTTATTCCATTTAGCCTGTTGTAGTCACTATGTAGTGTTTTTGCTGAAGACACGATTGTGCTTTAACGATATATGGTACATTTCTAGGTCACTGAAATTGACGATCCTACAGTAGAAGAGGAAGCTGCACTAAAAGCTGCTCAATTAGAAGCAGAAGAAGAGGAAGAAGAAGAAGAAGAGGAGGAAGAAGATGTGTAATTTATTTGTAATTTATATAAGCTGTGATGATATAAATAAATTTATAGTAACAAAATATCACAGTTTTGGCTTTATGATACATTTATGAGATTTTTCTGTTTAGTAGACTGCAATTTTGTTCCTGCTACTATGCTACTGGATGGTGTTGGAAATTTCAGACTGTTAGAAATTTTGTCACAACTAGGCTTTAATGCCACAAACTGTAAGCTTGTATTTTTATTGGGTTCTAGTCCTTGAAATGGCAAATCTTTGCTTGAAACACCTTCAAGAAACATAAATCAAGAAACGTAACTTTAATTCTTGTTCATAACTGTTGACTGCTGCTTATGCTGTAGTTTCTACACACAGGGCCAGCCTTAGTCCAACTTGACCAATTTCTCCCAACCTTGATCTATTTTCATTTTGGCTCTTTCTGTCATATCAGTACATTGTAAAGAGTGATCGCTGTCAGTTTTTTTTGTTATCAGTTATTAGCAAGTTATTGCCATCAGCTGTAAGCTACTGCGACTATTACTTGAGCATTCTAAAAGACAATTTCTAAATTTACGTAGTAAAGCACATCATTTATACTCCATAGACATCATTATTTTTACTGCTTTGCTTGAAATAATATGCATGACCTGTGTTGTGAGATGAGCACAAGTCCTAAAAGCAATGCACTCAATACACATGACAAAAAATGAATTATTTCTGTTGTGCTACACATTTGTTTTAATGAAAAGCTGACTCTACTTATTTTAACATTGTGCATAACTTATTTTGCAACATGATTAAATAGTAAGGTCATGAATTTCAAGGTCTGCTTCACCTGTATTTATTAAGTGCATGGCATGTTGGATCCTTATTTAAATAAGACTATTTAGAATCTGCAATGCACTTTTTTAAACACAGATTTTAAGCCTATAAGTGTCTACTGCAGACTTTAGCTGCGAACTTTGGTTCTGCCAAAATTATTTCCGGTAGGTCTCCTAAGGCACCTCTGTGGCCTGTTTGCTAAGTGCCGTAGAGAGCATTGTGCATAAGGGCAACCTGGGCAAGACATACTAAGCATGCCTAACGTCAAAATAAGATTATATAGAGGCTAAATGTGCAAATCTAAAATAACAGATAAAGGCAATCAATTGGATTTGGCTAATGCAAAAAAAGTTGTAATAATGCACAGAATACTGAAAATAGCGTTGAGCACAACATTACCGAAATATTAATCTGGTACAATTAGCCCATGTGTGAACAGACCTTTAGGTATTATTGCACTCTTGGGGTTCGAGCTGTGTGGACGTAATTTGTGTCTCCTGATTTAAATTCATTGAACTCTTTGATGATATAAATTATATATATTGTGTTCCAGCATATAACATTGCAAAGAGATAAAAATAAGCCTGCCAGGCCACCACTTCTTAGATACTGAACAGCCACTTAAAACTCCAGTTTTCCTCATACTTCTTATCTGTGAAAAATTGTACTTTAACATTGTTATTCTGTTAACTTAACCTCATTTTTATAACAACATCAACAGGCACTGCCACCAGCAAGTATGTCCCTATACATTCTATTTTTAACATGCATTTATATCCTCACTTGATCACTGCAGTGTTTTTCAGTTGTGTTGCCACTGGCCTTGCTCTGAGCACTCTGTAAGAGCAAGGTATGTATGCTTAATCTGTTAGATAGCAAAAGATGATGGCACACAGTATGGCATAAGTTTCAGTCCCAAGAAATGTGTTTCATTGTTATTAGCAGAAATGACATTCAAGAAGATGGGCAAGTCAGGTTATCTGGATTCGAAATAAAAAAAGGCATCGAAAGAGAAATACATGTATCCAGGAATGTTGCTTAGAGAAACTGAAAATAAAAACGGCTAGAAAGAAAAAATTCCAGATTCGAGAAGAGCTGGCTGATCATGTGGAAGAACCAGGTGGAAAGCAGTGATTATGCCTTAGATTATGTTTAATCGTGTTGGGAGGAACTTTTACAAAAAATAAGATATTATGATATAGTTTACATGATTCCTTGCAAGATGGATTTGGAAAACTAATGGTCACTGTGGAGCTACAGTACGTGGTCAGGTTGGTTTTTTGTCTTTTTAGGAAAGACAGGCCATCCAGAATCACTAAATGAATGGTGGGAGATTGATCAAGAGAGTAATTTCATTTGTAGAATGATTCCATATTGGTCTGAAGGACGGGACCTTTCTAGTACACAAATTTAATTTATCAGTGTATGAGAACATTCTAGCATTGGGTAATTTATAGCATGATGGAATGGACAGAGTAGCTGATATAAAGCTCTCTGAAAAAGACTGGGATAATTTGATTAAACAAAAGGTTTGCAATTTTGACAAAATAGGTTATTCTTTACTGTCATTAGGTATATATGGAATAAACCAAAGCCCTACTACAAAACCAGGATGAATAACACTATGTGACTCAGAACAGAAGATAAAAGCACTAGACGTGAATGGGAATCCTTTGTATAAATGGAGTTTAAATGTCGTCATTTAAATGACGAACGATAGGAACAATAAATCTGGTTCAGAGTTAGAAAATTCAGAGCACATTCTTTTGCAGTGCTTTCTCTCCTAAAATGAAAGAATGGTCTTGTGATGAGTTTCTGATGATGACCAAATAAATTGGGATTTATTTCAAAATACTAATACAGATAAAAAATACTCAGTGATATAATGAAAAAGTGTCTCAATCCTACCTGTTCACCTTGTTACAAAAAAGTTTGAAACCCGGAGTTCAACTGTCTAGTGTTCTACTTATTTTCTATCATTATTTTCTAACACCCAGAATGCAAAGAGTAGTTTTAAATGGTGCAACCACTTCCTGGAGAAATGTAACCAATGGTATTCCTCAAGGGACTACCTTACTGTTTTCTTATTTTTATCAATGATGTTACTGATTGTGTATCCCCTGACACACCTATACGCACGTATACCACACTGTTTGTTGATGATATAAAACCTTACCGTCCAATTAGAAATTCCTCTGATCAAGAGACCTTACAAGCTGACCTGCCTGAAATTGAGTGGTAGTGTGACAACTGGTTAATGTCCCTCAAACGTAGTAAATGCACCGCACTTCGTATTCGTTCTACTTCTGCAATACATTATTATCTGAGAGATAGTGTTATTGAAGAAAAATCAGTTGTACGTGATTTAGGCGTATTAATCTCAAACAACCTGAAGTGGAATTCGCATATTATTTCTCAGGCCAATAGACGCATTGGAATGATAAAACGCTGCATTTCATCACGTAATGCAAAAGTTATTGTACTTCTTTATAAAGCTATAGGTAGGCCCATACTACAATATGCGCGCGTTGTCTGGTCACCACAGTATGTTACTCTTAAAAATGCTTTAGAAAAAACTCAATGGAGATTTATTAGTGTGGCCTCTGATATTCAATTTGACTCTGTGTCGTCTCTTGAGCAACATCGTGATACTATAGATCTTATTAACTGTTAAAAAGTCATTAGTGGTAGTTCTATTTTGCATAGTGACAACTGACAATTTTTTTTCTAGACCACTAAGTGATTTACCTGGACACAATTCTAAATTATTTGTACAGTACTCTCGCACTAATATCAGAGCTCATTTCTTCTCTTATCGTGTTGTGGGCCCTTGGAGTTCATTTAATAGTGAAACAGTTGACGCACAAATCTGCCACAATTTCTGAAATTGTTGAGGAGAGACCGTCAATAACCGTGTTGCGGTTAGGTCTCTTAGACTTCGCAAGCAAGTACTGTCTAGCAGACGAATTCTACCGGAAGTTGTCAACTCACCCACGCTACATATCCGATGTGGTGTCGCTGTAACTGCGGCATCCATCTTGATTTTTTCGTAGTAGTATTTCGCTTAATCGTAGACCTTTAATTTTTAGATACTTTATTAAGAAAAGTTTATATCAGTTATCTTGAACTGTAGCAAAGGTAGCTGTCAGTTGGCAGTTGTTAGAATATTTTAAATTACTTGATTCGCATATCAAGAACAGTGTACAGTAGAGTTTCAGTCGACAATTGGTCGCAGAACTAGTATCAAGAGGAACTAATAAAATGAGTGAATACGCAAAAATGTAACTACATGTACTAGAAAGGTGTGGGTAAGTGTGTATGTTCCCGTGTCGGGATCCATATTGAATATAAGTGCACTTTCTGCATTTTAATTTTAGAAAACTTTAACTTCATAAAACTTAACTTTAGCCAGGGTTTTTCTTTTGGAAAACTAAGCTTGTTTATTCTCACTAACATTTAATTTAAATGCATTTATCCATTAATTTAATGTACATGAAATGTCACAGAGAATTTCTGTCATCTGCTGTGACATAAATGTAAGTTGAAGTAATTGACGTTGTACCACATTTGTTTAAGCTAAATGTTTTTTAATCTAAATGCTTTCTACTTTGAATTTATGAACTTCAAACATTATTTGCTAAGCCGCTTTATAACTATCTTTAATTCGTACACATTCACTTTCTTAAGCCTGCTAGCATTGCACATAGGTTGGCCACAGAAAGAACTGGCAGGCATTCCTTACTAGAACATGCAACCTTTCAATGCCTAATTTTCAACAAATAAATTTGTAATAAAATCATCTAGATTAACATAAATTATATTTTCTAAAATGACAGTTCCACTTTTCCTGAAAAACTAAGTTTTATCAGACTGGTAAATGACGTAAGAAAATTACAAATTGGCGAGAATGTAGATTTTTCATTTGTGGGCACTCACAGATTAAAATGCTTTTGTCTCACTAGCAGTGTGCATAAGGCTTGGCTGGTCATTCGAGGTTTTTTTATTGTCACCAGGTACTCTGAAGTAAGAACTAGGACAAATTTTGATAAAATCAATTTTACATTAATTAATGAGCTACTGGATTTGCAAAATTGAACCTGGATTTTAAATTCCTTAGAGTAGCTTTTGTTGTTTAGGGTATTGTGCTGGTTAGTCCAAATCAGGATGCCTGATTGCCCATCTGAGGATATTTATAGGTCAGTAAAAGGAAAGTAGAGGCAACAGTTCACACTGTTGGGCATGATAACACATTTTTTTACTTTGCGAACAAATCATTTATCTCCGTATTATTTATAAATGCCCAGTGCCACCTCATAACTGTGTTGTTCATTTACAAAGGTTTTTATGAAAATGATCTACTTATGGATATGAGAGGCTTGCCACTTTTCTATGACTGCTATGTGTAATTTGTTCACTAAATTCTGAACACATTTAAGTCATTGTTTAAAACTGTATAACTGGTTTCCTTTAAATTGGTTGTATATTACTTTTTGATCACTGTTTTGGCATCATGCTTTGTAGGTTAAGAACTGCTTTTATGACACAGGGGCATGTTTTGGATTTCTAATTTTTTAATTACTGATAATTAAATTGTTGTTAAAGCATTAAAATCTATTAATGATATATTTGTATATTTTATAGGTTATGTGAGCTTCACTTACTCGAGCCTAGTCATTTTAGGACCAGTGTACGGCGTGTAGTTTGTCAGTTTTTGTATGTTTAAGAAGTTACCCTACAATAATTGAATTTTGGTGAGCACTGAAAACTAAAAGTGGCGACTGTTATATTAAACTATCGACAAATACCATTCAGTCCACCCTACATATTAGAGAATTGGGGAAATTAGTGTTGGATCTCCACTCTGGCTTCCATCGTGGCGACTGCTAAGACAAGCAAGATGCCGCGGACTCTGCAGACTGTGCACGAGTCCTTACCTTCTAGACCTGGTCCAGCCACTGTAAGTATATACGTATGGTTTCTTGTACAGTAGTTATAAATATGTGTACAGTAAATGCTTGCTTAATGACATTTCGTTTTAACGACACTGATTTTTTGACACCTTTTCTTCATTTAACGATGCATGATTCGTTTTGACAACGATATTTTTTGGTCTTTGAGCACTGAAATTTTGTGTGCTGCCCTCAGGCAGGCTGTGATGATTCATAACTCAGATTGAGAGTGAAGTTCGGAAGTGAGAAGTAATGTTGCCGATGTTTTACAGTATTACAAGGAACTTTTAGCGTAAAACATGTAACCAATGCTAGAATTTTTTCTAAAAAAACAAGCTCAGAAAGAAAAGTGAAAGGAGGAACTGGCACAAGGGGAACAATCAGAGGAAGATACTTGTGTACAAGAAAGAAAGCTTAGATGTTTCAAATTTGAATTTTTACTATAACTTTCTCTGTAGCTTTTAGTTAGAAATTGTCACGATAAACTTCATAAAGTGTTATGCACACCACGTATTATTGATCTGTACGTGGAGAACACAACTGAATACTTTTACATTGTTTTTTTGTGGAAGGTATTGTTTCATATAAAGAAGATCTTTAATTAAGCATTTTGCTTGAGTAAATTATTCTTTGGGGCAATGTTTTTAAATTTATATTATATTTATATTGTCCTTAAAGTCATGACAAGAGGTATGCACAGTCAGGAAATCTAATCTTATAATAAATGGATGTGCTATTACTTTTGTAAATACTTTTTAAGTTATAATCCAGTGCACTATAACATCCTTGATAAGGTAGTGGACTTTTCTGTGTGTCCTCTTGTGAGTTGAAGCCCAGCAAGAATTTTTTTCCCGTCGGGCCGTCAAACACAAACAGTAAGTTATTTTCTAAAAATGCAGCGTGAGATAGCTTCTATGAGATTAGGTGAAAAATGTTGGTCACATCATAGAATCGGCTACATAGCTGCATGTTTTTGTGTGGCTAATGCTATATAGACATGAAAACTAGACTGTAGCTTCCTGAACAAAGCCGTCATTCGGAATGTATGTGGCTGGCAACTTGATATTTTTGTGGTAAAACAATTGTAATTTGCAAAGTCTTTATTAAAAATAACTCAGGCTCTCAAAGTATGAATTTAAATCGCAACCATTGTGCATTAAGGTTTAAATAAAACAATTTTTTTCGTTATCTAATTTGCAGTAGGCCTTGCTTACATTTCTGCAAAACAAATGTTATAACCTGAATCTTTCAAGGTCCCGTATGTTAATGAAGATCTCTTAAGAGGAAATCACCGAGTACTGAAAAGCTGCGAATGCTAGCAATGCTGAAGACTAGCACTGCAAAGATGAGAGAGATTTTACAGAAAAAACTGTATACGTCCAAGTAGACTTTTAGCAGTTTAGCACATATATTGTTAAATATAAATCGTTCATTTGGTTCTCTGTCTCTTGTAAGACTAGGCTTTAGCATCTCTCCAAGGTTATATTCATTGTTTAGTTAAAGGTGTTGGTTCACTTTTAATGGAAGGACCTTAGTCGAAAGTAAGTCGTCGAGACATTTACACTAGACAGTATTTAGCTTGCAGGAATCAACCCACATCAACTGTTGGAGAGTTTGCAATAACTTGCCAACAGTAAC
This sequence comes from Tubiluchus corallicola, assembly GCA_030141605.1. Lineage (NCBI taxonomy): Eukaryota > Metazoa > Priapulida > Priapulimorpha > Priapulimorphida > Tubiluchidae > Tubiluchus > Tubiluchus corallicola. The sequence continues at coordinate 363,598 of JAQGDQ010000116.1, forward strand.
TCGTAAAGCAGTTCACACTTGCAAGTTTGCTGTCAAAGATTTTTATGTTTTTGCAAATACTTCTAAAATGCCCAAACACTGATGTCATGTCACCATTAAGTCACCATTTAGAATATAAAATGACAATTAAAAAATTTCAACCAAACTTGCAAGTCTGTGAACTTTCAATCGGATGTAGTCAATTGATCTCTCAAGCTGAGTGAAAAAAGAAATCTAATTAATATTTTTTTCAACTGAAAAGAAAAGGGATGTCAACTTGCACTTACTGTCACTCACAGGAAGTTTTGCTCTCTAGTCTGAACGCCATTGCAAGTTACTTGGCGAGAAACCTTGCTAACCATTAGATTGTTTTGGAATTCATGTTTAATTATTTTTATCCATCAGGGCGACGATGCTACGCGACAGTCTTCCCGTTTAAGGGCATCTGAAGAGCCTCATATAGGACAATTTAGACTGTTAAAGACAATTGGAAAAGGAAACTTTGCCAAAGTAAAACTAGCCAAGCACATACCAACAGGAAAAGAAGTAAGTCGCTTTTATGTACCATACTAAATCTAAATAATTTGTCTTGTTTTTACGAATAAATGATCCATAAAAGTTAAAAAGGAGATGTTTTATTAACAAAAGTTTATTTTTTGTGTGTTAAATGCTTGCATTTTTCTGCTGGTTTTACTGATTTTAATCTCATGATCATATACATGTATTAAGATTATAAGTTTATCACTGAATAGTTGATTAAGTACTATGTGTTTATATGTACACAACTTGGGTCACAGATTTTAAGGGCAAGAGCTCAGTCATTTACCTGTGCAATGTTTGCTAGATACCAAAATGCTTCAAACTTTCTGTCATGTATGCCTGTAATCAAATTGTTTATTGATTGTTTTTATCAGAGGAAAAATTTTGAGTCATGCTATAGGATGTTGTTTTTAACACTCATTTTAAATTTAAATGTTATGCATTTATCTATCTACTAGTAAGTAGTAAGTTCGTTTGTGATGATGAGAGATAGAGGAATAGCAGAGTGATAATAGTGTGTACTGAGTGATCACTAGGAAATCACTGTTAGCCTATTTCGTCTACTGCACTGCATAGGGGTATTTGTCTTGTTTTGGATGGATTGTGGCTAAGGCACTGTCTTGTCTCTAATGTCCGGTCCTGCCACAACCATCAACATAATATTGTCTAAGACATGAAAATAAGGAAAATTATATTAGATCAATAAAAAGAGTTCGTTTGAGCAGTTCTCTAGCAAAATACGTTATAAATTCCTATTATTTCTCATGCAACAATGACCTAATAATCATTAATTATGGCAGGTATTGGCTTAATAGTATGCCAAAAAAATTCCTCACCTTTCATAGTCTAATATTCAATATTGTTCTGTCAAAAAATAGAATATTTCAATTTATTTACTATCTCTGGCATTAAATTTCCTAATTTTGTTGTTGTTAAGTTTACGAAGCTTGATTTGTGATTTTTTTTACGATAACCCATTTTGCTATTTTTTTAGTTGACTGCATGTAATATCTGGCGAACTTGTCAGTTGTTTTTATGATGCGGTACTAAAAGTTCAAGCACCAGTAAAGCGATTTATAATTACTTGTTGGAGACTTGAATGGTTGTAGCATTCTTTTTTACTCGGCAGAGTTTTCTCTTGCTTACTACTCGGTAGGAATGCCTAGTTGTAGAGTGTGGTCTGTTTATTGCATGCTGTTTCACTTGTGTAGAATTAGCAATTGCTCATCGTTGCATAATAAATAATAGGAATTTTTGCTAGAGAAATGCTCAAACGAACTATTTATACTAATCTAATATAATTTTCGTCATTTTCATGTATTAGACGCTAAATGGACAGGCGCTTTGGAGGGTGTGGGTGACATTTTTGTCAGTTTATATTGAAAGCCATCGGCTGCACCATAAATACAGTGACGTTTTTATTGACGTTTTTCAAGATATGAGTTAGTGTTACATTTACTGTCAGTCATTTACAGTTTGCTAAACAAACATGTAATGAAAAGAGAAGGCAGACATTTTAGATAAGAGGAACACGTGCTGTAGTTAGAAATTTATTTTGTACTGCACCATAAGTCAGATTGACTCAACTTCTTTGCTACAGTCATTGCTGCCCATCCACCAGCTGTTAAAATGGATCTCGTGCTGCTTGTATAACGTTGTTTCCTCTTGTTTAGGTAGCCAGCCTAGGCAGTACACATACAGCAAAGCTGCTCTGGTCTGTATGTGTGTGTACTGTATTCGTGCAAAGTTCACACAGTGCCGACTTGCTTAATTTCCATAATGTAAACATTGGCCGACTAATTTTTTCCCTCGGAAAGAGCGTTATTCATATCAATGACTGAGTGAGTGTGTGTGTGAGGAACCTGTCGGCTGTCTCTGGGGCAGGTACCGGATAATGCAGCCATTCGACCGTATAATTAATATATCCGGATTTTTACCATCTTTGTCATAGTTTAAAGTCACTGTACAGTTTGAGACATGACAATTTCTCACACTTGTAGATGTAATAATAATAATAATAATTCATGCATAATTAAATCATATATAGCTGTATATATGCTCCGTACAAGTGAAAAAAATACTCATGTATAAAGCAAAACAAATCAGATAATCGTAATAATGTCATCAGATTCCTCACGGTTGAATGCTGTGTTATGCAGAATTGTAAAGGTGAAAAATGGGTGGTAGAGGTTACTGTTTGTTAAGTTTGATGACTGATTTGTTTTAAAATTGTCAGGGTAATTTCGTCTCATACATTATTTGCATTTATTCATAACTGCATTGTAACTGTCACTGTCTGCACGCTTGTCATAACACAGTATCTTCAAGGGGATACGATACGTGAGCATACTGCAGATGATTGATTTATTACACTAGGAAGTTATTATTTCAAAGGTGTGTTGTCAGGCGTCGTTCTTGGCAGACTTTAGAAATGTCTGGGTAATAAATTTCCAGTCTCTAATACTTTAGTCACTTAATGTCAGTGCGCGTCGTGACCAGACGTCCTAAAATGTCAAGTAAAGTAGTTTGCTAAAATGGGAGAGGAATTGACTAATAGTAGTTTCTCTAAGCAGTGAATACGTTTTGTACAGTTAGGTACTGTGCAAGCTAGAATGCAGCACTGAACAACAGGGTCTACCTAACACTGGCAGGACCAGAATCTCTCATTAACAATGAGGTGTTAGCCATATTTGGATACGTATGCATCCAGTATTAATAATGAAATTAATAGCCATGGCACAGGTAAAACATCCAGAAGCAGATTTTGTAACAGTCACACATTCATTTACTGACTAGGCTTGGCTTTCTGTAGCTAAGCTTACACTGCGACCACTAAGCTATGATACCACAAGTTCATTACTCGGCTGAAATTATTTGTTTACATTACAAACAAACAAATAAACAAGCAAATGGTGTTTGCCCATAATGATAGATTTGTTCATTGACCTTTGTAGCTCCAAAGTTTATTGAAAATATCCAGGGTAAAGATGCGTTTGTTTGAACCGAAATTCAGCGCCTTATTAATTAGCTTTAATTTTTTTAAGTATAAATTGCCCCAAACAAAAACCAAGGACGGTGTTACAGCTGGGAAGTAAGAATTTTTTAATATAGAAAAAGCATAACTTATGCTGGATATGGGAAATAAATCAAAACTTAAATTGTCCAAATTATAATTTATTTTTACTGCAGGTTAGTTTTGTTATTTTTATTATTGTATCAAGGCCCAGCCAATCATTATGTGTATACTCTGAGCAGAGCCACGAAAAACCTCTTCAGTAAGTTGTAAAAACTCTGAAAATGCAGTATGCACAAAATATAGCAACGAGCAATCATAAAACAATTTTAAGTTTTTTTACAAAATGAAACCTAAGAACGTCTTGGATTTTTTAAAGGTTATTTTTGCATACTTTGAACTTTTAATTTTTTTTGTAAAATTTTGCATTTTTTCTTAAAATTTTTTCCTATTTTGTAGCAAAATTGTGTCTTATTGAATCGCCTACATGTACTTTCAGTTTTATTAGTACTATTACTGTACTAATAGAAATTACGAAATGTGTTATCTCTTGTTACAGGTAGCAATTAAAATTATAGACAAGACACAATTAAACCCTTCAAGTTTACAAAAGGTATGTATTAACCCAATTTTATATGTCGTTTCATGTGTACTTACATGTTATAAAGCTAATAGTTAATCTCTGTGAATGTCATTCACTGGCATCAGAAATGAGTCAATGCTAATAATTTTAATCAAACCTTAAAGGACAAGAAAAGGGGTGCCTTAAGTTGGTTTCCTTAAAGGACAAGAAAAGGGGTGCCTTAAGTTGGTTTCAGAAAAGTCGCCTTAAAAAATTCTATTACTTTATAGTAATTTTATGCGTATATCGTACTCGCATTGAAAGGAATTTTTGTTTGTTTTCATGTTAAATCTCCTGCAACACTGTACCGACTGCATGTTAAATTATGTCTCAAAAAACTTTCCATGAAAATCTATATTACTTAGCTTTTCACTTACCTGCTAGAAAGACTTAGAAAATTTTTAATTTAAAATGTTTTCACCAATTGGTAAAATGTCGCCGACTCACCCTCCAGGGTGCACCACTCACTATACTAAAACGTATTTTTAATCTTATTGACAAGATACAGCAATTTAAAAGTTTACTTAGTGGCGTGTGTCCTACGAATGCCCTGATTATTTTTTCAAACTTTACTCAGTATTACCTAAACTTGCTTCAAATGACCTGTCGTCAAAATGACCGCATCTGACAGTCATCATCGGGTTTAAATTTACATGTTTTATACAGCGTGACTGCCGATTGAAGTCCTGCATGTAAAAAGGCAGTATGTAAGTGATATAAAATTTCAAGACGGATTTTTTAGGCTTTATGCTTATGAAGGGTTTTCTTGTGCTTTAAGGTTTCCCAATTACAGCCGCCAAATTACATCTACAAAATTGTTTTTGAATGTTGCTTCTTTGAGAAATAGCTGTTATTTAATTTTTAACAAACTAGAAGAAGTGGTTTAGTACTGCACAAACATAACCATGGTGACTGGTTGTTTTGAATTCACAGTGTGAATTCTTGTTTTTATAGCTTTTCAGAGAAGTACGAATTATGAAAAGTTTAGACCATCCAAGCATTGGTACGTAAGCATATGCTATACTTCATGTATTTTCATTGATTAATACTTTTGACATACACTGTTTCTGATGACTTAGGTATTGGCAGATTTTATTTAAATTTTGACATTTTTGGCTTTGCAAAGGTGGCCTTTGCCAAATACAGATTTGCAAAGTTTGTGACTACATCATTTGTGACTTTATATAAAAGCTATATTTTAATTTGAAATTTTTTTGTAGTAAAACTATTTCAAGTGATAGAAAAAGAAAGAACATTATATTTGGTGATGGAATTTGCAAATGGAGGTAAGACTGAAACTATAAATCTTAGTGTTCTGTGATTACATCCACGTTAGAATTTTTTCAAAGCAGGCTGCTTAATGTGTAGACTAAAACAAGAAAACTTGTTTAAATCTCACTTACTTGAAATCATACCTGTCGACCTATACGGTTTGGCCGTATTGCTGTACGGGAAAAATGCATTTTTGGCCCAATACGGCTTACAAGAAAATCCATACGGCAAAAAGAAAAATATACGGCAAAATCAAAATGTTGCTCAGCAAAAATAATCGCATCGAATATTCCCTTTTCGATCGGTACTTTCATGCAGACGATCTTACTTCCGTTCAAACGTTGTCATTGCGCACACTCAGCTAATAATTTTTAACATCCGGTTAACCACTTCCGCTATTTCATTCGTGAAAAAAACATGGCAAGCGAACGTGTTCCTCCGGCGTAAAAGCAAAAAAACTGGAACTGGACGTCATTTAAAAGAATGGGAGAGCCCAAAGTTTTGTGGTGGAGCATACGCTGGATGGGTGAAAGCCTCGTCAGAAGGCTCCGACTACTCGTTTTGTGTTCCATGTAGGAAAAATGTGAAAGTGCAAGCGTCTGGGTTTTACGACCTGAAGAGCCATTTCTCAACACGTGGACACAAGGAAAGTGTGGCGCAAACTAAAACTTTTCGGTCGATGGATGATCATTTCAAATCAGCGAAGGAACCTGTTGTTAGCTCTAATGCCACAGCTGCAGAAATTTTATTTTATCAGTTTGTGGCCGAACACAACTTGCCACCTTCCATTGCGGACAGGATAGTTTTTGTCTGGGTAAGAAGTTTTATCTAATAATATGATAATGCCTTTGAACGACATTCCGTGGACCAACATGATTGGCTTTGCAAGCGATAACTGCAACACCATGATCGGGCGAAATGACTCCGTCCTGTCAAGGATAAAGGAGAAAAATCCAGATGTTTTCAGGTTAACCTTCTTACAAGCACTTGTTTATTCAGTTGTTTATCTTTGCAGGACTTCAGATTGTTTCGGAAATGTATGGAACAATTTTTATTTTAAGGGGAAAATGGTGGGCCATTCTATGTAAAACACATAAAAAATCTATAAACTGCAGGGCCTTAGTGGGACATTGTCCCGGGCTCCCCAACAATCTGAAAGTCTGACTTTGTTATTATTATTTATTGTGCTTACAAAATTAGTCAATGTAAGATAAGTAATATAACATTTCTTGGGGGGGGGGGGGTCGGTAAGGTCCCGTGCTGTCTTATAAGGTTTAGCAAGACCCTATATAAGGGCAATGCTAATAACAGGTTGACAGGTATGCTTGAAATGGAATGATTGATGAAAGTGTGGTGGAAATCTAATGTGATAGAATAAAATAGAAATGTATTTTTTATATGGATTTTCATCAAAATTGACTATAATACAATATTTCCCTGATGGTCCATGCATGGTTAGTACATAAAAAAGATGATTTCAAATGCGTAAAATTAAAATTAAACAAATAAAAATTACACATTAATAGCATGCATTAAATTAAATGAACATTTAATTAAAAGCCTAAGCATTAAGAATTAGGAATTTTAAATTGTTAATTAGAGTCAGAAAATAAGGCTAATATGAGTCATAAATTTAAGATTCATAAAATTCGAAAAGGAAAAATTGAAAAATTCAAGAATTAGATTGATGGAGTGACATTTTAGGTTAAAATTAAGAAAAAAAGAACTAAATCTTAAGTGCTAAGGTTCCCTGAAAAATAGTACTAATAAAATTAGTAATTAAATACTAATGTAATGATAAATTGTACCTATTTATTTAATAGTTACTGCTTACTTAGAACTTGTTTTTAGCCTTTTCCAGCATATTATTAATGTACCGTGAAATAATTTGTTCTAGCACTAATTTTATTTTTGCGCACATAATTTTCAGGGAAAATAAAAAATTATGTAAAGTGCAGTTTAACTATTAATATTATTAAATTTCTCCATAAAATGCCATAACTGCACTTGTATGTGCAGTGTAATTTTGCTGTATAGTATCAGCTAAATAAGCTGGCAGTTTGCTAAATAGACAGCATGTCAGAAATTACAATTTTAGCTGATAATATTTACTCATAACTTTTCTGCATGATTTTTTTTACATAAAGTGGCCTGCACTTAAGTAGTTGTTGCTAAACTTATTAGGCTTTTGCACTAAATAAGACATTGAACATTAAAATGATAAGGCAGCTGGTAAAAAGCAAATATCTAAGCACCAGTGAGCTGGCCCTTGCTGTTGATGATAAACTGGGAGCTTTAGTTTTTACATTTTGGCTGATATGAATTAAACAGGTGAAAACCCAATAATGCACTGCCATTTCATTACTTATAAGTGAAAAACGCATGAGTTAACTCTAGGGGTGGGCATTCACTTATAAGTGAAAAACGCATGAGTTAACTCTAGGGGTGGGCATTCACTACCAGAAAGCGAACTTGAATCAAATTTGTGACTCTCAAAATCGAATCAAACTAAATTTCAGCATTTTTGAATTCAAATCGCATTTGAATTCAGTTTTAAGGAGTTTTGAGTACATTTTCAAATCACTAATAAAAAGCTGTCTTACAAACATCATGAATATTGCCTGATTTTGCTCTGCAGTAAAACACTAATAATTTATTTAAAAATTGGGTGTAAAAATAGCAGTTAAATTATGCTGATTGTGTAATGATTCAAATATTTTAATGATAAAGGGCACATGTAGTTGAAATGATGAATTATTCTAATCTATAATTTCAGGCTTGAATCGAATTGCAAACTAGGAAAATTTGTTAACTCATTTATTATGTTAGTAAAATCATCTAAGGCTTTCTATGTAGATGGCGAGCCTACAATGTGGACCTCATTGTTTGAACAATAAATGAGTAAATGTACGCTGTTTTAACAGCGGGGTTCGCATGAAAGTGAAAAGTAGGCCAGCCAAATAGGTCACTTGTATTAGTGCATAAACTGCCCAAAATTAGATTGATTAACATGTGAATTTAATTTTTAAACTTCTTGTTTATATCTAGCTACTGACAGTTACTGATACATTTATCGTTCAAATTAAGTTATAATCAGGACCGGATCATGACATTTTGGGGCTCTCACCTGCACTCGTCTTGAAAATTTTTTACTCATGATATATTTTAGCGATAGTTACATAGCTTGAAGTAAACTTATTGCAAATTCTTTAAATAAACTAGAATAGCTATCTTTTGTACGTCAAAATTATTAAAGAATAACAATATTTTACTATTTATTGTAAACATATTAGCACATATTTCAACACATTCGTAGTGAGAGAACAGATTTTTTTACCAAATTTTACCAAAGTTTGAGGGGCCTCAGGCTGTAGCCTGTTCTAGCCTGTAGGATTATCCGGCTCTGGTTATAATTTAATATTATAATAGATAGATTATAATAGATTGTTTATTCTAATCTGTGGTGTAATACTCCTATTATTTAAATTTTCTTTTTTTGCAGGAGAAGTGTTTGACTATCTTGTTGCCCATGGTCGTATGAAAGAAAAAGAAGCCAGAGCAAAATTTAGACAGGTGAAAGCAATAATTAATGAATTTTAAGTCGTACTAGTCATCTAATTAATGTGCAAAACTAAGGCTATTCAGCTAAACTGAGCTGTTCAGTATTGACTGAAATCTAATTCAAATTAAAGTGAATCCATGAGAGCAAATTTGAATGCAAAATTTTATTGCATGGTATAATTTTATACTTAGTGAAATTGAGTTTGCTCTGTTAATCAAATTTAATTCAAAATGCTTTCAATTATATTAATGTACCAGCCATCGGTCATTAATACTTTCAATCTATCATTGGATTTACTACACTGTTCCAGCTGTTCATCATTTTGACACTTATAAAAATGAGTATACCTTTTATTTATGACTAGTCTATTTCCAATTGATTAGAAATTCCCTTTTGATATGTTCACAAGCCTTTAATCTACAGTGCTATTTTACTCTTTCAGATTGTATCTGCTGTGCAATATTGTCACCAGAAACGAATCATACATAGGGATTTAAAGGTAGAAAATACTCGTTTGATTTTGCACGCCATACCTATTTCTTGTTGTCACTATCGTTAAACTGATTTATGGTAATGCATAGTACAACGTTTGTGATTTATCAAATACAATGCTCAGAATTTTGGACAACATTTTTGGTTTTGTATACGTTCTTTGTTTATTTTTCTGTTTTGCATTCTTTAACTTAATATTAACAACAAGCCAAGTTCACATAACTACTATCTTGTTTTGGAGCCATGGATTAAAATTTTGGCACTTTAGGGCAAGTTTTTAGTGCCTTGGCACTTCTTTGATATCCGATAATGCTTTTGGATTAATTATAATACGTGTTCTCCCTGAAATGAAGCAACTAAGATTCAAACTAATTCATTATACTGCAGAGCTTGCCTTCAAGTACATGGTGATTCTTGACAGTGACTAACAATATTGTGCCAGTTTTACTAATTCTGATGGGAGTTTGCTAATCATCTTGCATTGGCATAATATTATTTTACATTAGCTGTGTCAGCTGTTTAGGCTGCTGGTTTAGGCTTAGTGTAGGCACATTATACACGTGCACGCATGCATGCGCACACACACACACATGCACATGCGCGCACACACACACACACACACACACACCTGTTTAGTTCTAGTACAGTCCTACAATAATGAACTAAAGTACAGTATAATAATAGGTCAATTAACTATGTTATTAACATGTTCTGTATCAGCAAATCAGTGTAATCTAAATATTGTTAATAGAACAAAGTTATCTAGAACATTTGGCTAGCAAATTATCGTTTGTTTTTCAGGCAGAGAACTTGCTACTAGATAGTGGTATGAATATAAAAATAGCTGATTTTGGCTTCAGTAACGAATTTACTCCTGGAAATAAACTAGACACCTTCTGTGGCAGTCCACCCTATGCTGCACCGGAATTATTTCAAGGTTCGTAATTCAGCATATCACTGTGCAATTTACTTTATTTTCTTTTAGTGCATTTATAAAGTACAATAAAAATAGACTGTAATTGACCTGTTCTTTGGTATTTGTTAGTATACCACTAATTTCTAGTAATCACGATTACCAATTACTGTCACTCAGTAATCGATTACTGAGATCGCGCGGCACTGTCTGATATTGGTGGTGAATGTGTCTATACAAATCTGTGTTCACAGCACCCAGAAATGCGACGAATAAATGCTGTTAGCTTCTAGTGATATTGTTCAGAATGACACTGCAGTCAGGCTACTTTTCAGGCATTTATACTTTAGTTATTATATTCCTTAGTTTGGTATGTCTAAATAGCACCTTAAAATTTAGTTAGAACCCTTTTAGCTTTCACTGAGTGCAGCATAGTGTGCTGAAATTAATATTTAAAAACAAAGGAAAGAAAATAAGTCATATGTAAATCACGTACGGTTCGAACGTATGTCACTAATTATTTTATATAATTTTTGGAGCAAAATGCACATGTACTATTAGACCAGAAAATGCTCTTTTAACTGATTGGGAACATGGGAACATTATTAGTCTTGAAGGTTTATCAAATAATACACTTAGTCACATTTTAAAAAAGTTTCCTGAAATTAAATCGTTGTAAAATTCTGAAGTTATTTGCATTGAAATACTTAATTGCACCTAAAAAGAATAGAAAAATGTGATTTTATTAAAAACTGTGAGTAACACTACTTTCCATGATGTCGAAAGTGCACCAGCAGTATTAGTTTATACTATATCATAGTTGTTTGTTTATTAGGCAGCAGGCCACCTGCGCACATTGGTGATACGCTGTCTCTTACCCAAAAAATACAGTACTAATTGCTTTTTGTCGCAACTCGCGACACACGGGTAGGTCAGCGCTCTTACTTGGTCGCGTACTATACATGCAAGCTATAAGTTAAGTCATTCTCTGAAGGCGGAGATTCGTGCTTGAGAGTGTTTAGTGTTTACATCCGCAATTTTTCCGTGTTGAAAATCATTTCAAACCCATTTTTCATTTTTTGTATTCAAGTTAGGATAAATTCTTAGACACAAAAGTAATTGTTTAGTGTGCGATTACTTGTAGTCGATTACGCCCACCACTAGTATGTTCTAGTTTTCTGCAATATTGTTGTTTACATAGAAGCTGTCTAATCACTAATAAGCAGTCTTATCGGACAAGGTTTGGACAAGACTGAATTCATGTAATCTATCCCACAAGCAGTTTAGTCAGTATTAATCAGTCTTGTCAGTTGAGTTTTGGACAAGACTGAATTCTTGTAAACTATCCCACAAGCAGTCTAATCACTAGTAATTAGTCTTATCAGTCGAATTTCGGACAAGACTGAATTTTTATACTTTTTCCCACAAGCAGCTTAGTCACTAGTAATCAGTCTTATTGGTCGAATTTTCGACAAGACTGAATTCCTGTAATCTATCCCAGTTGATCTGTTGCTATTTACTGAAATTAGTCGACTGAATGTGTTGTTAGTGAACCAGATTTTTGAAAGAATCAAAAACTTACCCACTGATAAGTATAATTTTTAAAATTTCTAAAATTAGATGTTGAACAGACAACAGACAAATATGTCTCTGCAACGTGGAAATATGTTTACATCAGGTGGCAAAAACGTGGTGAAGCTTGATTACGATATTATAAGAAGGAAAACGAAATCGCTTGGAAATTACCATACTGTTCTGGTATGGTAATTTTCAAGCCTATGGTAATCCTTCCACCCTACATCACCAGTTCTTTTGCCACCTTGTGGCTTATCATTTTCAAGTAATGTTGATTAATATGCTTGATCCCAATGGCAATTGCCTGTTGTATTCTTACTCCACTTATACCGTATTACAATTTAGGAAAGAAATATGATGGTCCAGAGGTTGACGTGTGGAGCCTTGGTGTTATACTATATACTTTAGTTAGTGGTTCCTTACCTTTTGATGGCCAAAATCTGAAAGTGAGTAGCTTCTCGATTAAATTGCATTTTTTTTCTATAAGGTTGTCTAAATATATAATATAGAATATATATTAATATATAATATGATTGTATGCTAATATAATAGATAATATAACAATAAATTTTATTTGTAGTATAGTAAAAAAATTCAACATTGTAATAGTCTAATGTTATCTAATAATAATTTGTGAAGACCTGAAAGTGTAATCAGTGTTGATATTTTTCTTTATTGCTTTGTGAAATTGTTACTGATATTGCAAGGATACATTGGCTATACAAATTAGATAAACAGCATGTAAATGTTTGTAACCTAACATTTTTCTAGGAATTACGAGAGAGGGTGCTGAGAGGGAAGTATCGTATACCATTCTACATGTCGACTGATTGTGAAAACCTGCTAAAGAAGTTTCTCGTTTTAAATCCTGCCAGAAGAGCTACATTAGAGGTATTTTCGTTTGGCGGTAGTATAGGTTTAATACGTGTTTAAAATAGTAACAATGCCTGAGTATTTCGTTTTACATGTTCATTTCTTGTTTTTTACAACAATGATGGCTTAAAGTACAGATGATACACATAAGCTAATTTGTGACTCATAAAAAGTTATTGAACTTTGAAAGAAAGGAGAAAGTATGTTGATATTAGGATCAATTCAGGCTTGGGTTCCCAGATTTTGAAAAATATTGATGTTGACATTCAGTGATGTTTAGGTGTGTGATTTTGAACATATTTGATTTTGGGCTGAATGCACTGTATAAAAGATGAAAATGGCAATTAGTCTTTATGCATATTTTTATAGATTTATTCTAGTTGCTTACTTATGCCAGTGCATGCTTTTTATTGTGCAGTCTGTGGTATAGTAGAATCATTTTTAGTCTATAAGTGACATGATGTTAACTTTCTTTACACCTGTTTTTGCTAAACTTAAGACTGCAACCTTGAAATGAATTGATATTCTAATGTGTAGGCTTCATATACTGAAACTTGAAAACACATTGTCATTGAAATCGATGTTTTCTTTTACATCTTGTTTTTTCTTCGTTAGCAAATCATGAAAGATAAGTGGATGAATATAAATTACGAGGATGATGAGCTAAAGCCGTATATGGAACCTGATCCAGATTTTAATGATCAGCGGCGTATAGGTATGTTAGTTAGTGAATACAAGTACATTAATTCTGTGTTTTAGGCTAGAATCATTTTGTTCTTGCTCATTGTTTTACATACTTTACATACTTTTTCAGTATACCAGAATATAGGTTTCATATATAATCTTTGTCCTTTGTTCACATTTATTTTGAAAAACTGCTATACTTGGTGGACATAACCAGATCGCCAATTATAATTCAAGCTTGTGTATTAAATTGCCAGATTAATCAAAACTCTGGTACAAACTCGTAATTAGCTTGTGGGTATTTGCAGTTGTTTAAAAATTGACATCTCAAGCTGTTTTTGCATCAAAGCTCCTATGAAAAATTTGGTAATATATGTTTGTGTCAAAATTAATTACACCAGTTCAGTCCGATGCTAGGTTCTTGGGTTTAGTACTGAGAGAGCGTATAATAAGTATATTCTCTGCTTGTATATGTGACATGATTGGTTTGGCAGTTGATTACACATATTCTTAAACATGTTTATTCATACACTGTGCAGCTTCTTAAGTATTTTTGTAGTAATGTTTTGACTATTTTTTTTATTGTTATTTTAGATATAATAGCACAAATGGGCTATACAAGAAAAGAAATAGAAGAGTCGTTAACACAGCAAAAGTTTGATGATATTATGGCAGCCTATTTGTTACTGGGCAGAAAATCACCAGGCGTAAGTACAAATTATACTTGCTGCTATAAATATTCGGTACACTTTTAGCTTAAAGGTCGTACTCACTACACTTTTGATATGCATTTGTAAAAAGACACCATTGCAAGATAATTTGCAAACTGTTTAGTGAACTGCATTTTAAAACGTATGATGTTTTTTCTATTTGTTTCCAATAAATTTTTTCTGGGAAGTAATGACACTTGAATGCCATTGACGGTTAAGGAGCATTAGAGAAACCGAAAGTCTTTATAAACGACAACAAATTTTATTTGTGAACAATGAATTTTACAAGTACCTATGTTATAATTTAAATTTATATTTTGAATGATATTTTTATATTGTTAATATTAGTAAAAGAGATATTGGTGTCATTGGACTTTGTCTATGTATTTTATTGTCTCTTGAAGTCATATTACTGATGCAAAAAAGAGTAAAACACTGTTTTAGTGTTCACTCAAACCTTTGCTAATTAAACATTATTTTGTAGTTGGAACAAGGTGATTCCAGGTCTAATAGTAGTCTTTCATTGCTAACATCATCCGGAGCAGATCGTCCATCCACCACAACTGACACAACATCTCCAACTCATAGCAAAGTACAACGAAGCATTTCTGCATCACAGTCGCAGAAACCTCGGCGGTTTAGTCATGGAGGTGAGAAAGAAGGTATGCACATGGCAGTCAAATCAGCATGCTCTGTTGTACCAAGTCCATTAACAACACGCATATTTATTTTTTAAGTTATGATTCTTATGTGTGCATGTTCGAAAAATGTATTTGTGAAAATTATGTGTCAGTGAGTCTTGTGTTCTTTCAAGGAGAAATAACACTTGGATAGAATGAGCTCTTTGAAGATCAAATGCATGCATGAGTTAACTGCTTATGTGTATAATACTTCTGGCCTAGTACTGTGTGTTTGGTTCATGTGCATGTCTGCATACCTATTCTTTATATTGTATTTTAAGCATATTTTTAATGTATATTATTAATGTAACTTCTGGTTTGATGCTTATTGTTCGTGATACTAGCTTCTGCAAATGTAAAAACTGTGTTAATGCCCAGTACCCATATCTTAATAAACTTACTTTTGTAATTTTTTTAGTATTCACCATAATTACATTGCATTCTTTTTTGCCTATAAATTTTATGGTTTGTTTTGGTCATAGAAATGTGGACTTTCTTGAGTCTGTATTTGTATGCAGCATGGATGTTTAACACATGTATTAGACATTTTTTATCAACCTCGCATTAATTTGTGCTATGTCACTGATTGTATAGTATTTATGCACTTCACGTTGCCATTTGCCTTTTAAATTAATGCAAATGGTTTTGCAGTACCATCACCAGCTTATGGCAGTACTCGGTCACGTGCAACTGGTGTAACAAACACAAAAACAACCACAAGTGCCAATAGCGGCAACAACCAAAATGGTGCTGGTACACCAACTGTTACTACTTCCAGCGCAGGCACTCATCGGGTGCGAACTGCTCCTGCCAAAGTTTGTGCATCAGGTAAGTAATCTACAGATAATGCTTTTCTTTTACAAAATATCAGACTAGATTTGTTCTAGGACCGTAGCAGTGAGGTGTGGGTGCTAACAGTGTGGTGTTTGTTTCTAAATGGTCGATGATAGTCAAACAACTTCATTATCTACTAAGGGCTTTCCTTTGACTTTCAGTTCATTTTAAGTTTCCCCATTTTTTGCTTCATGCATCGTGGTGAAAAATCTGAAAGGTGTATCTTTTTTTAATTAATCTGTTATTATCGTGTAATTTATTAATATTATCTAACAATTTGACAGATTCTAGCACAAATCGAAAAGAGGGAGTGAAAAAGATGGCTCCGCAGCCGCCCAAGAATAACGTCTTAACTGGTATTACTCGACGAAACACCCTCCACGTCTATGGGGAGTCGAAAGCTGGGACTGGAGGTGATAAACAGAATAATCAGGAAAGGTATGTTTATTTCAGTTTGGAATATAAATGTGAATTGGTCTACTGTCATTAAATAGATTAAATCATGAGTGAACGTCTAACGTATTTAATCATAACCTAATTGAGTTAGTTCAGATTTAGTTTGTTGTCTTTTTAAGTTCGTTTTAAACTGTGTAGGCAATAAGTCTAAAAAATGTTTTAACACTTTCTGTTTTTTATTTCTGTATTCTGATTATTTCTAAGAAACTAATGTCTCTGTAACAACATTTTAACACGCTAATGCTTATTAAATACATTTGTTTGTTTTTTCATTTCATGTTTTGTAAATGTAGAGTTTTGGCTGTAACAGATTGTTTAGTATTATCTATCAAAATCATCAGTACAACATTGGCCATCTTCGCTATCAACCATTTGGTCAGATGAAGTGTTGATTTTAGTACTACTATATACTATTTAGTACTACTGGCAATGGCTTCAAGGTTTTTCCTTAAAGAGAAGCTGCATTTCTGCTAGTTTCCACTACATCTGATATACGACCAGTTTTTCTTTAGAAACTATTTGGTCAGTGTGTACCTATGGCACTAAAATAGTAAATTACTGAAATATTTTGTTGCACTAATTTGCATTAATTTGTTTTTTGTTTTGTTTTTTCAAAATTCTACATTGAGTGCCTTTTTCAAATGGCAAGGTGGAACGCTTTTCTTATTTTGTTTTTGGTTCACATAGTGTAACTACAGGTAATAAGGTATCATCAACCAGGCCTAAGGGTCATGTGAAATCAGCTTCCACCTCTCAAGCAGGCCGGATGGGCTTCGATGGCCCAAGCGTGCAGGATCCGTTACGACCCACGTGAGTTGTCCTGCATGATTGTGTGCACTGTTATTCAAGTTGTAATTGTTGTTATTTCACCATTTGTCAGTAATTGCATGTTATCATTACTGCTGTATTTGGAATACACTGACGTTAAAGCAATAGATGTTGTTATTCATGAAAAAACTCTAACTTTTACTTAATCATTGCACCCTAGCTATCTTAATTTTTCTGATACATTTTAAAAAATTAAAGGTTTGTTATATTATTGAGCTTTTCTTTTGTTTTTTAAGCCATATGGTAGTGCTAATTGTGCCCTAGGACAGTTAAGGCTTTTATCTATTTTTGATTTTATGTGTGTTTTGGCACTAAATTTTACACTTTACCCCACTAATTATTCAAATATTTTTGCAACCTAACACTTTACTAAAACATTTTTTTCGCTTTTCTGTGTGGTTTAGCTTTAGTGCTGGTTACTAAATGCAATTTTTGCAGCATAAAACATTAACACATTTTTCTTTTTCTTTTCTTTGTCATATAGCTTCTAACAGCTGTCTCTCCACAGTAATGTTGCTGATCTTTTTTACATATGTCCATTGTCCAAGTATATTTATAAAAAAACCACTTGTGATTTGCCTAGATTTGAATTTTGAAATCGTATACGACTTATTTCAAGAATCCTGTAATTTTACTCATTGTATTGTAACGCCTGACAAATGTTTCAGTTAAATTCGTCATCTATAACGGCAGTTTCTTCATTTGGGTGCACATGATAAAATACGATTTTCATTTATCTGTCTGACTGATTCTGATGCAAAGCGGGAGAAAAAAATGTTTGTTGTTTAATGCACATTATCAAGCATTGTGATGTGATATAGCAGTGCTTTTTGATGCTTAGAAAGTACTAGCAGCTTTGCTGTAACATTGCACAGTTATTGCAAAACTTTTCTTGTTTTTATTTTAATCCATTATTGTTATTGACTTGCAAATGTACGAATTCGGCTTACTCATTTTGTTTCTAATGAACTCCATGGGACTAGCCTGTGATATTTTACTTTTATAGAATGTAATCTTAATTAAAATGAAAAACATGGAATTTATCCAATTTCATTAAACACAGGTTTTACTTATTTTATAGAAGTGCTGGTGTGGGTAATAGGATGACTGCCTCTCCTTCTCCAGCCAGGTTCCCACGTGGTACAGCTAATAGGAGCACATTCCATAGTGGGCAGACGAGAAATGTTAGTTCACCAACAGGAGTGGGTGGTGCTGCCGGTGACAAATCTTTGCTGAGTAAAATATCACAGATATCACAAAAGTTTTCAAAACCTAGGTATGGATAATTAAAAGTCTATAAACCTGTTTTACCTAGAGTGCTCCAAGATTAACATTATACATTGATAAGCTTGCAAACTATTTTAAGGGAAAGCGGCTTGGTGTAATGCTTATGTATAAATTAAGTTGAATGAAGTTGCTTAAAAGTTAGCAAGCATGAGGGAATTAAATTAACTTCTTAAAGCATGTAAACAATATTGTGATAACAAAGGCATGAAGTAAGTACCGTAACCTCTTTATTAATAAACATTAAGCCAAAAATATTATTATAGGTGAAGATCGATGGGTGGTGTTATTTAACCCATGAAAACTTCACAAGGTTTTATTTTCTTATTCTGCATGACAGGAAGAACTACTTCCTCATGTTAACACAAAACAAAAACACTTTCCCGGTTAATTCTCATGATGCATGAAATCTGTTGTACATCTAACTAAAGTAGATCTGACATTTTCCAAGGGTTTATACATGATTCTGCCGAAAATACACACGTGTGTAGCTGTAGCCATTGTCATTTTTTGTAATTGCATTTGCTTTTGCATCTTATTATTTGCAAGTTTATGGTTTATGATTTTGATACGTTATGTATGAACCCTTTACGTTATTAATGCATGCTGACTCTCTTTTATTGCTCTATCCTCACAGTAGAAACCTGTATGAAATGAAGCCAACTCCTACTGGTGCAGAAAGTCCACAGCCACGCACATATACGGGATTACAAGCAAGAAGCCCTGCTACTTCAGCTGGCGTTCAGCCAAGAAGGTACGACTGCCCCAAGCCATAATTTGTGGCATGGTTCAGTTTATATAGTGCAGCATGCGTTGATCTTTTTCAGAGCATGATTGTTTTGCCGGTCTTTCAATACACGGCATTTCTGTGTCTGGTACTTCAGAAATAAGCCCATTTTTACTTTTTTGACTATTTATAAACATTTGGGTAAATTTGTACGAGTGCAGAAGATGTTAAAAAGTTACCACGTTCTACAAAGTTGTAGTTAGCTATAAATGGGAACTTTTCTTAGGTTCTAAATTTTTAACTGCTGCTCTCTTTTTGCTGCTGCAGCTGTTAGCATCTAATGTTTTTTGCTTTAACATGTTATACGGTTTGTCCACACCCTAAAAATTCTTTTTGAATAAAAACAATCCACTAAACAAAACGATGATTAAGACAAGGTCTTTATTCATATGAGGTCATCAAATCTTACTCATTTAAAAAAAGCTGCAGTATTTTTTTACATGTTACAATCTCATCGTATTTCATCTCAATGTAGAAAGTTAAAAAAATAGATGTGATTTATTCACCTTTATATTGAGTTTTGAGAACTAAGTCTTTATCAAATGAGTGTATTAAGACAGTAGGCTAGTAAATCAGTTAACGATCCTAAATGCGGTGCTAGATTAGTCATTGATGAACTTTCAGATTTTGTGACCAAGCATCTTTGGCTTTTCTGTTTCTTTTTTGACCGAAAAAGTAAATAAATTAGCCACAAGAATTACAGAGTATTATTACTATAGAACTGTTAAATACCGAAATTCACTACATAACTATTTAAATTCTAGTCGGAACCTTACTGAAGATCAATTAAAGCCCAGGTCTCTGAGATTTACTTGGTCTATGAAGACAACAAGTGCTATGGATCCGAGTGACATGATGAAAGAGATACGTAAAGTCCTTGACACAAATCACTGTGACTACGAGCAGCGAGAGAAATTTCTATTGCTCTGTGTCCATGGTGATCCAATGACAGATAGTCTTGTTCAGTGGGAAATGGAAGTGTGCAAGTTGCCCCGGTTGTCATTGAATGGCGTGCGTTTCAAAAGGATATCTGGCACATCTATTGGTTTTAAAAATATCGCATCCAAGATTGCCAATGAACTAAAACTATGAGCGTTGTAAATGCTAAATGCTATTTTTGCGAATATAGATATTGTATATGATATGCAAGCCTAATGCTAGTTTTTTAATATTAATTGAGTGTGCACTACCTGGGATAGCATAAAGGTTGTATCATTTGGTGTGTATGCTCCAAATATCCAAATAGTTATTACACTGCCTTTGAAAATGAAAAACATTGCAAATTGCACACCTAACACCTTATGTTGCTGTAAATGTATTAATTTTCAGAACAAACGGTCATGAAAAGTAGTGAGTTACTACTATTTACATGTAGTAAGGTATTTTGTACCTTTGTAAAAATGATTTAGTGCCTTTAACCAATTCTATGCACAATGTTGTTTCCAAAAATTTATTTGTCCCTTGGCAACCTTTATGCTATCTGCATTTATTTGCATAACAGTTGTACACTAATTACTCTCAAATGCAACAAAAAGCCTGAAACACAAGTAAAAAAACTGTAAAGTACTCCTGAATATTGAAAGCATTTATTTATGCAACTTGGTCAAGTTCTTCAGTTTCAAGAATTACCTAACTGTTTTTATATCAAGTTTTTAATAAGCTGGTAAAAACGGTTTATATTTGGAGAAAATTGAGGACTGTTTGAAAAAATTTTTGACTAACAAGTGTGGCCTAAAGCTGAAGCTTTGTGGTGCAGTTTTATTAATAGTAGTATTAAATTTAATATTATTATTTCTTATAAGTACATGATACGAATTGGAGAGTATTTCAATTTTAAACTTAGGTACTTGGTAAACTCATGTTTGCACACATGGGAGACAAATAAGACATTTTTATTTTTTTGTTGTATGCAATTCTCCCTATTTTTGTATAAAGTGCAGTATGCATATTTTCATCACGCTTGATAACAGCTATAAAACTATGTGAATTGTATATAATAATAAATATGTGTCTATAATTAATTATATACATTAAATATATAGTTTGAAATTTATTATAAAGGTGTTAATTTTGACATTTTTGTGGCTTGTTTTGCCATTTTTTATATTGCACAATAGGCTTGTTATTTTTTTTAACTTGTATTTCTTGTTCAATCCATTTTAATGTAAACTAGTGCACTGTGGTAAAAAGCTTCATGTTTTATTCAGCAAATACAAAGAAATTTCCAAGTATAGTATCTGTATATCTTTACCAAAAATGTGGTTTGTTCACTTGCAAATATAAATTATCATCAGATTTTCATTACCGTTTGAAGCAGCCAAGTCTGTAGTGTACAAACTGTTTGGGATTACAGTTACATATCAATGAATTTTCATATTTCGTACTGATAAAACAATACCGGTTGATGATGTTACACATCTACTGTGACCAAGTGAATTAATCTAAAGCACATTTATTTCGTTAATAACTGAAGAGTGTTGTTGTCACTAGCTCATGTCATTGTCATGAAGACTTCTACAATTCACTTGTGCTTCACCAGTACTAGTGGCTCCAATTTGTGATTTCAGTGATTTTGTCTGTGTGTTATAATGTGGTTGAGAAACTTAGGTACAGCAAATTAATAGTTGATCAGTAAATAAACTTTTTGGAATTGCGGTCCATATGAAAAACTATTAGTTGGCAAGTTGGTGCACTTTCTTTTTAAAAACGTCAACGTTTTAGTTCTTAATTGCCTCTGTTGTTTATTGATGACTCCAGAAAAAGAAAATATGTGATATATAATCAGTTAATATCCCTGTCATTTGTTGTGATATTAGATTTCTGAATCTGCAACACTATGATAGTGGAAACCATGTTTAAATGTCTTGGTTTAAATAACTTTATTCTTGAATTACAGTGCAGTAGAATTTTTCAGTTTGAATGTAAATATTTATAATGATGTGCAGTAAAATGAGAGAAAAACAAGTCTTTTGTTATTCACATTATTTAATATTTTTGAGACAGCTTTTATGTTGAAATGTCAAGTTTGCCACACTTTCTCAAGCTTGTTAATAATCAAGGACTGTGTTGCATTATCACCGTAACTGTTCAGCGCTTATCATCATAAAGTATCTTGTTATCAATTTAACCATTTAAAAGTTTAGTAATAATGGGGAATGTCAATTTTGCCATTGAACACTTAGCAAACTCACCCGCTAAGCCTTCAGCAGTATAATGTAAAAGTTCACTGGCATTACAGCTTGTATTTTGTATTTTTGCCTTTGCTGAACGAGACAAATTTAGTTATACAATGCGCACGTATTCTAAACATTTTTATGAGGTGCTGTCTCTGGTCTACCGCTGAATTTAAGTAGCAGAAATTGTTCATTGTTAGCTCAAATTTTAACATGTACAACTGTATAATATTTGTAGCAAAACAGTGTGAATGCTTTTGTTACATAAAATTGTGTGACTGATGAAACAAGCAAATAAAGTGCTAATTCAAAACGCTTTGCTTGTAGTACATACTCGTACTAGTAATACTTAGCTTTAGCGCAAACAGTCAAAATGATAAAAAAAAACTTGTAATTATTATGTGAAGTTTAAACATTCAGTACATTGACCAAATTTTCAGACTAAATTTAAATAGTACATTACAAACTGTCAATTTTGTTTACAATTAATGGAGATAAAACTGTACAACGGAACAACTACATAAAATTCAACACAGTTAAGTAGCACTTATTGTTAACTCAATAAATCATAGAAAATATCAACTGAAATTATTTATAAAAATATATCAAACTTTTTTGCCAGATTTCTTCTGTGTACGAGCAAAATGGCAATTACAGTACTAACCAGGAAAGTAGTTTCAATATGTACCATCAAAACTGCTTTTTTCTCCCAGTGACACGCTAAAGCTTGCGACATCTGGAACTGCACTTGAGTTTGCCACTGCCACCACTAATGAAAAATACAACGTAGCAACATCCTCACGTGATTTTAGACTTGTAAAATATGGCAGTGTTTTGCAGTTGCAATAAGTCAACTGTCCAGATAAATTTATAAAATAATAAAGCACCAGTTTTTACGAAGAAAATTCTCCTGGCTTGCTTCAAAATGGGCTCACCGAGAAAGGATGTGAACTGCACGGAACAACTAGTCTAAATTGCTGTACTAATGCCAAAGAAATTCTAAAAAGATATATGTAATACTGCGCTACAAAATTAACTAAAATTTACAAAAGAACAATTACAATACAATAGAACTACAATTTAGTTCCTGCTAAAAGGAGACACTTGGATGAACTTCCTCTACAGAATCAGAATGCCAATTACAAATCACACAAGAAACAATTAAATAAATTATTTACGTAACAAAACATTTTACAGTGCCGTACTTGCTCATTTGTGGCACTCTTCTTATTTGATATACAAGACTAGCAAGCATTTGGAGAAAGAAAAGAAAACAAATATCTTAATAGGCACAAAAAACATTATTTACAACTCATAACACTATTCTTAGTATATAAAATCAGCACACACTGGTAAGCAGTGAAAAGTAGTCACAACAACAGCATAATCTTCATTATCTAGAATTTTTGAAATGCAGCAATTGGTAATTCCTATCAGACAGTGATTTGTGACTATAAAATAGTTCTTCTTTATGAGGTTTTAGCATATGAAAAAACAGAGGTGTAATAAAATACAACAAACACTGGATAAAAAACAACAGCTATTATTACACACAAACATAATATATATATATATATTATATATGAGACAAATCGAAACATGTTCTATCGCTGAATGCATTGTACAAATGTGGGAAGCCTTTGTTCCTAAAATTTATACCAAATTAAATTGAATTCTATTCAATATCTTTAAGTCTAGACATGCGACAATCCGAGGTAAAAAGCACGAGTTCGAAATTGCTTTCCATAATAAATTATACAGAATTTTTCTGAGTTGAGCGGTATTCTGAGTCAACAAAGTACCGAGTTATACAGACTACTGTATAGTATCCATAAAGCTAGATTTTTGAAAATCACAGTTTCCAGAGGTGACACCTCTCCAGTATTACACACTTAGACTTAACCACACAAAACAAACTTAAAAGGGGAAATCTGACTTGTTAGTCAGATTTCATTAACATGCCTGATTACCCAGGTGCATAAAATTACATACAGATTCATTATATTATATTCAGTGCAGCTGTAAGATGCTCTTTAGCTTTTGCCGTCCATCAATAGTGTTACCCTCATGTGCACAAAATCCTGGATCATAAAATTTCACTTTTTAATAATGGACATGTATTTAGTGACATCTTCAACTCTTAAGCTCTTGTGTCACACTGAAAATTAACACACATTACATACAATCATATCACGTTTAAAGACTGTAAAATCACTGCACCTGAAACACAAATTCGTTTTTTTTAATTACCAATGAAAATGAAGTGGAAATGGATCAAAAATATTCAAGTCATTGTCACTGTCTGAAGATACTGAACCACTGTCATACATATAGCCGTCATCACTGTCATAGTATTCCCTGTCAGCATTGTTCGTATATTTGTCATTTCTACCCATATGTTCTTCCACCAATTCAATTAAAGGACCAGAAAGAACGTTTCTATATGGAATTCGGTAACCTAATATTGCCCTAGCTGCTAAGCAACTCAAACTCATCTTCTCGCTGTTGCGAATGAAGCTTCTAGTTAATGGAGCATCAAGCGGACAAATATGATATGCCGTTTGACCTTGATAATTGCAGGCATCCACGTGTACAGAATGCTGAACAAGTACTTTACAAATGTCATGACAACGAGCGTCTGTCACCGATGAAACTATGGGTCGAAGTCTGCGCATGAGTTGATGCAATACTGTATTGCCTTTCTTATCAATGGCACTCCCACTGCATCCACATTTTAAAAGGTAGTGAACTAGTGGCAAAACATCTGGACTTAGAAGATCTTCAGGGATATCAATATGACGAGTCACAGCATAATGAAGAAGTGTTTCGCCATTTCCACTATCCCTGATATTCATATCCCCAAATGTACACATGATCTGATGAAACCGTCGATTATTATCTCCCAAACTTGTTACGAAGAATCTTATGATATTGAACAATCGCATCATGTATGGTCCATTTATGCATATGGTGTTACCTTGTTTTGTTTTTGCAAGCAAACTGGTAATATCACTTAATAAAAACAAGGTCCCATAGTCCAATATACTACTAATTTCAGAACCAGAGAAAGTCACTTCTCCGCAAGCTACTAATGCTGCTTCTGTTTTCTCTTTGCAGGCATCTTGGGGTTCAAGCAGCATAGCAAGGTTAACAAAGATTCTCCATAAAATTACAACAAAGCGAAGTGCTTCTTCTGGTAGAGGACTATCTTTAATGTTACACATTCGAGAAATTATTTTTGGCAGCAATGGGTTTAGCTTTCCCAAAATCCTAGAAGCAACCAAAAATGCTTGTAATTTGATTTCAGACTTGCTTCCATTGGATCTGAGAGCTTTTAGTTGTTCTAGTGTTGAGAATTCGTTTACCTCAGTATGATGAATAAGTGGCTCAGTCATAGGTTTTGGGTGTTTTAGTATGGCCCCGTCATTACTGTATCTCATTTTCATACCTTTTTCTAGGTGATCCAAGCAGCTTGCACGTTTATCATACAGTAAAGCACCTGTCAACTCAAATGCATGAATTAAGTCGATTTCATCATATATCCCTAATTTAAGAGATTCTTTATGTTGTGCCATCTCAAAAACTGTGGTTGTGTCATTTGCGAAAGCCGCACACATTATAGGAGTTCGATCAAACTCATCCCTTTTTTTCAGGAAAGTTTGCAGACGTGAGTGAACAACGTCAAGCATGTATCTAACACACTGGGGCCTTAAATGTTCACACGCAACATGAAGAATCAGTTCAGAATCTTTAAGAATGTTACGAATAGGCTGGTCTTTCAAACCTGAATACTGCATAACATCTAGAGGTGCCTTTCCACTGTTGTTTAACAGAAAAGGATCAGCGCCATGTGCCAGCAGCAAACAAACTGCACTTAGACTGTTTTCATCCACTGTAGCATGTATATCAATATGCCAATCCAGTTCACGTATACTACTGCTCGTAATGGTCTTGGATACAGCTTTATGCAAGCAGCTGTCACCAGTCTCACATTGTACACTAAAGCAATCAAGGGGGCTAACAAGTAATAGTTTCAACAGTTTAAAGAAGTTTTCATTACTGTGAATATAGCGAAAATAAGTTTCACCCAAAAAAACATGAAGAAGAGTTTCCTTCCTAAGTTTCCACAATATGTTATTTAGCGTGCTCAGCAATTCAGACAAGTAGGCATACTTTTCATCTGTGTAAAGCAAATCATCTGTTGTTCCCAAATAAATAGCTTTTAGCACACAAAAAATAACCTTCAAAAAATCACCACTTGAATATTCATTAAATCCTTTTATATTTGAAATTACCTGTTCCACAAATGTCGTCTTATGCTCTAGAGTGACCAATTCAGGACATCGAGCAAACATGCTCACGCAGGAAACAGCAAACTCTTCACACGTTTTAGTAAGTTCACTTGCTTGAATGTTTTGTTCTGACAATATTTTAAATCTGTAGTTCCACATTAGCAGAGCAGATGTAATATCAATTCCATAAATAGTAGCATCATTGCATAACACACGCAGTCTCTCAAGTAGCAAAGGATCATCAGCACGCATGATTCGAGCAAGCATACTCAGTAATTCTATCCTTATTTTTTCAAAATCTTTGATTTTCTTCAAGCTTTTTAGTTGTGCATTTGTACTACATTCCCTGTAGCTCTCAAACCCTGGCACAGAGCAAGATGACGGTTTAGGCACAACTAGCTTTCTCCCAGAAAAACGACTTTTCATGGCTCTTTCCAGATAAGGGAATGTTTCCTTTTTATCAGGCCTGCTCGATATTTTGGAAAGAGCAAGTAGCTCAAAGACAATCACTTCAGCTTCTTTATCACAGATACTTCGAGGTAACAAATAGTCCACAACTTCAGCATCACCTACAGACGCTGCACACATTAGTGGAGTTTTTCCAAATCTGTCCTTATGCTGAAGTATTTTCATGGTTTCTAGCTTATTAGTTGCAGAAAGTCTCTGCATAACTTGTTGGCTCTCTATTAGTGATACTTCTGCTGCTTTATCTCTAGCTTCAAGCATTAATTGCAATATGTTAATGCCTTCGAACCTTGTTTTTTCACAAATAATATGAATTGGAGATTTTCCATCTAAATTTAACAAAGCCAGATTAGCATTTCTATTAACAAGTGCTTCTATGTACTCTTTGCATGAATTTAAACATGCTAAATGAAGAGGTGTGTCCCCAAGTGAGTTTTGCACATTAGGGTCAGCATGATGGGACAACAATTCAACAACACCTTGATTTCCAATTCTATTATTCCTGTTTGAACATAAGACATGCAAAGGGCTGTTGTCGTGCATGTCCAGTGCATTCACATCCATGTTCGTTTTTTTTGCTGAAGTGAGCAAGGCATTAAGCACTTCACTCCAACCTCTTTGGCACACCAAGTGTAATGGCATTTGCCTGTTTTTGTTTGCTATATTTACATTTATCTTTGCATGACGTAATAGTTTCTGAACGATGCGTTTTCTTGACCCGCCACCTGGCTTGCAGATTTCATGCAATGGAGTCTCATTTGCAGAATTGCATACATTGACATCAGCATTATAATACAGCAGCCATGATACACACTGTACATGTCGAAATCTACAGGCAAGGTGAAGAGGAGTATCACCATTAATGTCAGTGACATTAGGTTTGGCTTTTTTGGCTAACAGAAGTTTTGTTAACGATGCATTGCCATCAATGCAAGTTTTGTGAAGAGCTGTTCTACATGTTCCTGCCTCAGTTACATTGATGTCGGCACCTGCTTTGAGAAAACATTTTACAATATCCAGAATTGATGATGAATTGGATTTCGAAATTGAAAGAAAAAGGCTGTTGCCTTTACAGTCAGTCACATTAATATTAACATCATGATTTATTAACGCCTGCACAACTGCAGAATGTTCATTATAACAGGCATATTCTAACGCAGTGTGTTTGTAAAAATTTGGCACCGTGAACTGGCCACCTGCAGACAATAAGACATCAGTTAAATTGGCATCCATTTCCACACCCTTATTCATACATAAAATATGACAGGTAGTGTTCCCATCATGATCTGCTTGCCTAAGATTAGCTCCATGCTTCAAGAGCAACTTTAAAAGTTCAATTTCACAGTGTTCAGCTGCAATGTGCAGAGCAGATCTGCCAAAACGGTTTTGAATACAAGGATCGGCTTGTTTTTGCAACAGAGCATTGCACATGGATAGCCTCTGAGCAGCCCCCATTGCATCACATTTTATGCTGTTCTTACTTTCACAAGATAGGTGTAATGGCGTCTTGCCCTGGGCATCTTGAATGTTAGGGCAGGCATTGTAGTTTAACAGAACTTCAATTAAACCCGAGTATCTTCTAAAAACAGCAAGATGAAGAGCAGTCTGACCATCTGCTCTGGAATGATCAGGGCTAGCTCCATGCTGCAGAAGAGCACAGACTATATCATACTGCTTCACCTGGTTATCAGCATCATCAAAGACATACTTGATTGCACTCATCAAAGGACTTGTACTTTCAATATCACAAATATTCGAATTAGCGCCATTTGCTAATAGAAAACAGGCTATCTTTGCCTCAAGACGCTGGCATGCAATAAACAGGGCGGTTTCCCCCCTGCAAGTTGTGCTGTTAATGTCAGCACCATGTTTAAGAAGCAATGATAAAATTTCTAGAACAGTGGACAATTCTTGTTCTTGAAATGCTAGCGTGCACACCACATGCAAAGCTGTTGACCCAGTCTTATCTTCTTTAAAATTTACATCAGCTCCATGCTCTAGAAATAGCTTTACTAGTTTTGGAGATTTCTGTCTACATGCGAGCAACAAAGGAGTAGTAACTGAGAGAGCTTTGCTGAAGTCATACATAACAAAATTTGGATTAGCACCATGTTTAAGCAGTGCATTCACAATAGCAGAATCACATTTTGCAGTTTCGTTAAAATCAGCAACATAAACCCAAAGAGGAGTCTTACCAAACTGATCCTTAATATTTACATTGGCTCCTTTTTTCAACAGAAGCAAAACTAACTCAAGATTCCTTTTTTCAGCTGCCAAATGCAATGGAGCCCTTTGTTGATAGCCCCCCTTACTAGTCATGTTTGGATCAGCTCCTGCTGCCAGCAATATCGATGCTAGGTTTTTATTGCCTTTGCTACAAACAATATTTAATGCTGTATTACCAGTTTTACTGACAGAATTAACAGGAGCTCCATGCAATACCAGAAGTTTTACGAGGTCCTCAGACTGGCAAGTGCATGCTTCATGAAGTGCAGTACCAGTTGAATAGGCACCATACTCTAACAGCAATGATGCTATCTTGAAAGAAGCTTTCTCGCATGCGATCTGTAAGTAGGACTTGCACGAATTTACACCAGTATGAGTTTCTTCCAAGAACAAATTTGGGTCACATCCCTTTCTTAGTAGAATTTCTACAGCTGTAACATTCTGTGACTCGCAAGCACTAGTTAAAGGAGTTCCAATATTTGCTTGTGACTCTTCATAAATATGTGCCCCATTCTCAAGTAAAGTATAAATCACATCTTGTGAAGCTACAGCACATGCTACATATAGTGGAGATTTCCCATCTGTATCTAGCAAATTGGAATCAGCTCCTAACTCCAGCAACGTTTTGACAAGCTTTAAGTCATTTTTCGTACATGCAACATGAAGAGGTACTTTGTTTGCGTTGTTGTATTTACCTTTAAAAGTAAATAAGAAATTAACTTTTAGTAAAATCTGCATTTAGAAAATACTAGTAGTAGCACAATCTAAACTTCCAGTGCATTCTTATTCTTCATAGTTATTGATAAAAACAAGGTAAGCTGGGTCAATGCCACTCATCAGCAAAAGTAGCAGAATGAAAATTAGTAAGTAAATCTGGTATTATGGCGAGAATATTTGCAAAATATTATCATTAAAAATGGCTTTTCTATGCAATATTAAAGGGTTTTCGACATATAGGCCTGTTCCAAATATGGAATGTGAACTTTGTTTAAGTTTGACACAAAGTGATACGACTAAATCGACACTTTAGTATTTATCGCTGTAAATCAAGAAGTGAAATCATTACTGGGTACAACATAGACTGTAAACCTAATGGTGCGTTCAGATACAGACTTCTCTCAAAACTTGTTGCGCAACTTCCTCTCTTAGAGTAATGTTGCATGTGTGAACAGCTTGGCAACTTCTCTCGTAACTTGAACAGTTGCGAAACCGTTCACACATGCAACAAGTTGTGAAAGAAGTTGCCAAGCATACAAAAAGTCACATATATGCTCCCTAATTGTTACATTACACAGAAGTAAGTTCTCTGTCGCTAAAAAGTTGCACACTTCCATTGATTAAGTGACCGGTGAGATCTATTAATGTTACATTAGCAGCAGTCATGTTATGGTAATTTTTTCCACATTAAAATCTTATACTCCAATGCTATATAATGGAGACATGTGATAACTCTACCTTTAGCATTCAAATTAACATATGCAGTGGAACTTTCTACTTACTCTAGACAACCTTTCTGTTTTTTTCCAGTTCATAATTCATTCTTGAGATACTACTCATACAATTATACAGGTAAAATGTCATCAGTTATGCTATCATGACCTCAGCTTTTAATATATCAGCCCCTGAAACTCTTTCATGTATATGCTAAGGACGACCCTTTGGCCCAATTTAACTATATTTTGGCACTTTGTTTTCCAAATATGCTGCAGACATGTTGACAAAATGTTTGAAGTGACCTCTTGATTTCTTCTAACCGCAAAACACAACATTATCATATCACTCTAACATATATCACCGGTTGTCAACATGTTTCCAGCACATCTGGAAAATAAAGTAATAAAATAGAAACAAATTAGGTAGATGGATTGTTCTTGACATATATTTGAGCGTTGCAATTCGTGCATGTTCATAATATGAAAAAGCTTCCTGCCAAAATAGGTTTATTCATTTGTGTAGTATGCTGTAGACATGGCAAAAATTAAATTTTATGCAGAAGTCACCACTGTGAGCTTGGTTTTTAAACTTCAGTCCTATAGACTGAGTGTTTCAAGCATATGTCACAGACAACCGTTCAGTTAAATTTACTCAAATTTCATTAATTAACTTTCCAGGTATGGGACAGGCCTTTCAAACTATTTAGACAACTAACGTATGGCAAAATCATAAAAAAAACAATACAGATATTTCAACTCTTCGCAAAATCTAATCACCAATTATACTGCTGACCGATACAACAAATTAACAAGCTAAAGGAATAAAAGTATTTGCCAGTATACTTAAAAGGTCTAGCATAACAACTTACCAAAACTATTAGGATCACAACCACTTTGAACCATTCTTCGTACGTCCGCAATAAGACTTTTTTCACACGCCTCAATCAAAACATTAACATCCATTTTGTTTCTCTTTCTGCAACAAGAATTGAAGTAAGAAAGCACTTGACAACATTAAGCATATTTTCTGAAAAAATACACGTAATTTACAGTAGGAACAACTGTTTGCTTTTCAATGAAGACAAAAGGTTTGCAAACCTATAGTAAGAATATCTGAAGCATAACATCAGCAAAATTTCATTGTAAGTTGCAAATAGTGCTACCTATCTGTCAAACTTGATTTCACTAAACTTGAGTTCCTTCATTTTTTGCGACAGTGAGGATGGATGTAATGGAAGATGAGGCAAATAGCAAAAATATCGCTGGGAAAAAAGAAACAGTTCGTTGTTAGATATTTTTATCCAAAGACTGCAATGAAACTTTGCAACGAAAACACCAAAACATTCTCACAATGACAGAAAGTTGCATTAATTGCAAAAAAAAAACAATAATATTGTTTTGCAATTTAATATTGTATCAATGTACTAACTGATATTTTCACTCAGCAAAATTTTTTACCTTTTGATTGTGAACCCAAGCGAGTTCCAAATGACAAATGGCTGCTTGCTCATACATATGACCATATTCTCACGGTCAAAATTCATCTTTAGTAGATGTACAAGTAGCAGGTGAAATTTAACAGAGTTTGCTAATTGTCAAAACTTAAATCCTAGAGTAACTAAAACTAGAGCCAAAAGATTTACAAGACTATCATACATAAATTTCACAATACAATTCAACATAAATTTGTAATTTATACAGTTAGCTGCTGTGACACTAAAAGGTTTGTCTATGAGTAAGAATTACTAACGAAAAAGTCTGAAACTCTGAAGTCAAGTCACACTGCTTGGACTGAATATATAGTAACTGATTACATGAAACTAACTAAGTCCTAAGTCGTATTTATAAATACATAATGCAGGTTATTTCAAAATGAGTAAACATAAATTTTATTCTGTTCCCAGATATTTATTAATACGGAAGTAATTTTCACATAACCATGAACCAGAAATGAATGAAACAAACAAAAAAAAAACTATATCTAAAAATGCTCAAAAGAACATGCCTTTCTAACCAACAAATTATGTGTGCTGTCCTTAAAATTCAATGTATAAATTAATTTGGAAACAACAAAAACATCTGTTAACTTAATCCATAAGCAAACAGTGCAGTGCTTATTGTTAAACATTTACATCAACATTACTGAATAATTAGTGATTGCATTACTAATTAATTATTTTAAGAATTTAATATTTACTAAATTTACAAACAACCACCTATTATTTAAAACAGTATTTGTGCTGTACCATCATTGGCATTAGTATAACACAAACTATTTGCACTATTTACAATTTATTTAAAGATTTTGAACTTTTTAAAATATTTCTGAACTTGATCTTTTTTGTACGGTTTAGTAGCAAGACAAGTGGCAACATCTTCGGGTTGTTCTATCCACAACTTGTGATCAATGTTACCCGTCGTCAAAGAGTCAGCCAAAGCAAGTAATTCATCTACAGTTGCAACTTCCAGAACAACTTTGTGCATCCTATCTAGATCAGCCATGTATTCAACTGTATTGGGATCGTTTTGAAAGATGTGAAGTGCAGCAGCGGTAGCGTGACATGCTTGTGTAATAACAGCCCCAACTGGCCACTTGAGAGTAGTTAACAAGTCTTTACGCACAGCCACGTACTGCACAAGAAATGACATTGTAAGTTAATAATGTAATTTTAATCGTCTTATTTACCTGCTATTTCACTGCACACGTATATAACTATATCAATGAGCAGACATATGGAAGAGCATAAATTCAGCAAACCTAAAAATAAAAAATAAGATAATAAGTGACTGATAATAATATCTATAGCCCATAGTTTACGAATGCCCTTTACAATTTGCTTTTTCAATAAAATACTTGTCACTAGTAAGTAACTGTATTTTACATTAAATCAGTGGAATTCTAACAAACTTAATCTGTTATGGAAACCTGTTTAAGAACAGAATTATTCGTAAGCAAATTCAGTATTCCAAATACAGAAAATACACATAAATTGGAATATCTGTTCCAGACCCAAAAGTTAAATAGGTCTGCATAAATACATAATATTGACATGAGATACATGAAAATCAAAAATAAACAAGCAGGCTGCGGTTGTGATTAAAGCTTTTATTTTATCGTTCTTAACTTTGCACTTTGTTAAAAGCATTATCGTCAGCTTTCGTCAATGCAAGCACACATACTATCAAAATGCTGCAAGCATTAAAATAAGTTATGTGTGGACTATGCAAATGCGAGTGCTCATAAATGCTAATTCTGTCTTCTGTTTGTTGCTTGCACATGCATTTGTAAATCAAGGATATGTTATGTCTTAATGATCGTTGATTAAAACACTGAACAATTGTTTGGGAACCTGGATACATTCTTCAATCGATGATATGTTCGATCATCAGCCAGGAACCGAAGTTTGACAGTATATCGTATAATTTCAATATAACTTCTCCAGTTATAACATACAAACAGAAACTACTATATCACTACTATTCTAATTCATCTAATAAGCTGTTAAACGCCCCAAATGGTCTGCCACATTTTGTTAGTGAAATTGTTAGTTTTACTTTGAATGGCTTGAAGGTTTCCCACAAAACATGATGAAAGAGAAAACTGCACATCACGTGCAATAAAATTGAAGGTCTGGCAAAAAACGAAAGTTCAAAAGAAGACCACCTAACTTGTTGAAAAAGGACAAAAAATTAGCCACTACAGAAGCATTGTCGACATGCATTAAATCTGAGCATAGAGTGACAGATGTCTCAAATCTCACGTTTTTTTATCGTCATGTAATTTTAATTCATTTCTCCATATCTCGTGACATACTTTTACCTACGATAAACAAAAATAACACTAAATTTTGATTTTACTAAATAAACCTAAAAATACGAATTTTTTTCTTCTACAAACCACTTTAGTGTGCCACATCCTAGCAGTCTTTAATAACTCAAATAAGCCAATTTCAAATGAAAACAACCCAAAATGTGTCTCATTTCTTTGAAACAACAATTATCACGAATGTCGGAGTGGCCAAGTTATTATCGATTTTAAAGGATAAGCAAAAAGGATAAACAAAAAAGATGAAAAATTCACCTGGAAAAATTATGAAAATTTGCATTCCCACAATGACTGTTGGGCGCAGACATTTTGGAAGGTAAGTGGTTCGAAACAGGTTTAGGTAAAGTTGTGTAAAGTTTGAAAAAATAATCACAACATTCATAACTCACACTTCATCAATTAAGCAAAAGTAAAAATTACCTGCCAATATAGTAATGTATTCTTTGGTGAGTCAGTGGCACACACTGGGAATGTGAGTCAATGACATTTTACCAGTTGGCACGAACATTTTAAATTACTAAGGATCCAAAGTTATATAACTTGGTATGGGACATACTTTAAAATTGCCTTTGATGTAGTAATTTCATTTAGTTAACAACAAATATTTAAAGCAAACATCAAAAAAAATCTGCAATGTACAGACACCAGGCTTTATAACTTTCCTGAAAAATTTCCAGCCTTGCTACCTTTTGGGACTGAGAGGTCTGTGAACTAGTTTGTTTCTTGGCACTCACCAGTGCTTTCCGGAAGCCAGAAGAAATGCTTTCACATAGCCTTGAGCCTAATGGACAACTCTTCCCTTGGGCGTGCTCACTGAGTAAAAGTGTTACTAAATAATTATCAGTCTAAGCTGCCAGATAAGTGTAACTGCTAACACTTTTTTCATTTGTATATCATTAATTACATTAGAATACATAATCCCAATATTCTGCTGACGGATTTAACAAAGTTCACACTAAACTACGGAGCTACGAGCTACAAGCGGATCTGCGTGTGTACCTCAGCGGCCAGCTTCGCCTAATATAGCGTGCCAGGGAATATTCTAGAAGTTTCTTTCTAGAACATTCTACAGTGTTCTATTTAATTGTAATAGATGCCAGCGATCTCCACAACAGTTATCTATAGCCACTGTTGTAATATCACACTACAGTTCTGTGGTTTTCATGCTTATATTGACATCAGTAATATCCAGATACTGAACATCTCCAATCATCCTGGAATAATAAGAACAGTGCTCTCCAGTTTTTCTGGAATAATAAAAACAGTGTTGTCCTTACCTAACTCAGCTGGCTTCATGCCTTTGATGCTGAACCCTCAATTTGCTTTTGAAAATACTAACATTTGGGGCATTAATCACATCGTCTGGCAAGGCATTCCAGCAGAGAATAACTCATTTGGTGAAAAAGTGACCTCTTATTTAGTACTTACAAAACAAATCCTGGAATAGTTTCTTCGAATGTCTATGCAGATCATAGTGAATATGAGCCGGGACGAAGAATTCGCCTTTACTCAAGATGTTCAACTCGTTCAAAACAGTGAATAAGATCTATAGCTCTTAATTGTGTCTCCGTATTAGAGAGGGTAAAATCTTCAGGTTGTCCGTCAGTCATAATTTAAAGGCAACAACTCTGAATCTGCCGAACCTGGTTAACTAGAGTAAACCAAAATTTTATACAATGGCACTATAACTTTAACTGACTGTGACTAAACAGCCTGTTTAATCAAACCTATGAGTATGAGTATGACTCTGTTTGCTGACTGACGAAACAATTTTTGCACTAAAACATGAGCGTATATATAGCATCCTAGCAAAGTTAATTTGCTATCCATTTTACGAACATAATTTATTCGCTGTGACCACTGCCAACGACTATGTCCAAGGCACTAAGTAACACATCTAACTTAGTGATACACACATTTACCTTTGCCAACCTGGATTTCATCGCGTTCACTACTCAATGTTAACAAAACGTGTGAACAACTTTAGTGACGCTTCACCACAATCTTTTTGAAAGCTATTAATTAAATTAAAAGTTATTATAACACAAACGGTTGCATTGGCTATTTTCTCATTATTTCAGCATAAACTAAATAACAGTAAACCTACATTCACATTTTCTCCCGCCGACCTGCGACATCTATTAGTGAAACCTGTGCGAAAAATTATTGTCACTCGGTTTGCTTTATTTCCATGTAAGGCGACCATGGGCGACGTCGCATGCAGCACAGTAAGCAGCAATCTAGGACGACATATTCACGTTATTTAATTAGCTATTTGAAAGTATAGACAAACATTCAAGAAGTAACATGCAAAAACAACGATCATACTACAGAACAATATATTACATCAAAATTGGCAGAATCAATAGAAAATCTAACATACTCTCAGTATTTAGGGTGAAAACCTCGCGCATCTCGTGCCGCAATCTTGAGGGGTATGATCAGAGTACACAGTGTTAATTATCACAAAATATAAACTGCATCAAACTCAGAAGTTAATTGATATACCTATATAAAATAGAATTCGTTTGTATGTACTGTAATAAACTGAATCATATTAATGAAAAGTCGAAATGTAACTATTGTTCTGCACTGTTATAGGTAAACAAAAATAATAATATTATGAAAAAAACTGTGAATTTAATTAATTAAATAACAAATTACAAGGTAAGAGCCAATTTCCCCAATATCTTACCAGATTAGCCACATAAAATTTGTTTTTAATTGAAATAATTTATACTACTAAGGGACGATAGTCATTAAAATATCAAGATGCAAAAGCAATTAATTCGTTACCAATAACCATTACTAACTTCCAGGGCTGGATTATGACCTTTGGGGCCCATGGGCAAATGAAATTATGGGGTCCCCTCAGATGGAACCATCGCCACACTGTAATTCGCCCGCACCCGCCTCAAATATTTTTTAGACGCGATATAATTTATTTTGATGACATTTACGTTGCTTGGAGTAAATTTATTGCAAATTCTTTAGATAAACTAGAATAGCCATTTTTGTTTGTCAATAAAATTACCACTATTTGACTATTTATTACGAACCAAATCAGTACATATTTCTACACAACCCTAGTGAAAACCAGATTTTTACAAGATGTTACCAATGCTTGAAGGGGACATGGTCACAGCGTTACGCTCACCGATCTGAATTCATACAGTCTTGCTTCATCCTGCACATTATTCTGACCTAACTTGATCTCGAGTTATCTCTAATGTTATAGCACACGTACATTAACTAGATTGGTTGTCCTTAATAATGTTATTATTTTTGACGGTTATTTTCAAAGTTGCGTGCAGCTGACTATATTAAAACGTTTTAAATTTATTTACTATTTTTCATTCTTTTTTGTATGTTTTTATTCATGATTTCACCATCCATGTAAAATATTTATTCTTCGCTGTAATTTCAAAATTGTACGGTCTTAAATTCAGAAATTTGCGAAACAATTATGAAATTCACTTTTTTGCCTACAGCATACAAGCTACTCTGTGCAAGTCAAAACGACGTGGAGTTGTAATGATAATATCTGCTACGTGTAGCATGCATTCAATTTTATCTTTGCACCTGGAAAATTGCATGTGTTCGCGGCTGTTGGCGAAAAAGTAACCAAATTATTAGATTTGTGGCTCGTTGATTATGCACACTAGGCCCTAAATTGACGTAATAATCTTACAGTTTCTTCGCTGTACTGGTTAATTAATTAAACGAGCGTGACTAATTTATCACGCTTTACCAAACTTCAACAATTGTAATGGTAAGTATTTGTACAATCGAATATTTGGACGAAAGTACCGAACACTTGCCTCGTCATCTAGGTGCGTCTACATTCTAAAACATAGCAAGTCCCGCCTTTTAATGATCATTGCCATGCACTCCTGTCCGCCGCCATCGCTCACGATTCTAGAGTTGTATTTGCTAAATCTTTTATGCAGTATATCTATATACGTCAGTGTTTCCCTCCTCTCGGCTTTTTTGCCAATTCAAGTGCTTTGCGTAATGTTATAGGAAGAGGAGATTGTCGAAGTAGTCTTAGTGCATGCCCAATCCAATACAGTCTTCTTACTTGTAATTGTTTACTGAAAGGGTTCTTCAGCACATCATACAGATCGCCATTGGATATTCTATCAGGCCATTTAATGCCTAACAGTTGCTACAGGGCTGTCTTTGAAAAGCGTCTTTTTCCTTTTGTTGTTTAGCTTTTATTGTCTATAGCTCAGCATTTTAGAAAAATACAGGTTCAACTAAAGTTGAAAGGATCCGGTCTAATTTTAAGAGAAAGCCTGTGGTTTTCAAAACCTGTTGTGAGATTTGAATAAGCATACAATGAAAAATTTCCCTTCGTTGTATATCGGCTTCGGTGTCTAGCAAGCTGCAAGATTTGCCTGTATTGTTAAGAGACTAGAGCAATATTTCTTGGAAATCGCTCAACACTGGTAACAGTAATAAAGAAAAGGTGTTTCCCTACAAAAATGTTGTTGTAGAATTAACTTTATCTGCCATTGCTTGCTCGTAAGCGTTTTTCATCTGGTGTATTTCCAGATTTGTATTCGTAATGTCTTTAGTTTACTGAATAAATTCAATTCATTTCAATTCTATTATCTAAATGATAAAGTGGTGTACGGTGTGTACTGTGGTACGTGAAATAAACGTATCCAATTAAATGAGCCTCGAGAAGCAAACAGATGATGGTTTGATTCTAAAGCCAAGTGAAGAATTTGTCATTATGATGTTAGCTGGCTGCATCAGGCTCAATTTCGCTTTCTTAATTTGCTAGTCATAAACAATTTTTAATTAATTTTTGCAAAAAATGTTTATACATGTACAATAACCAAAACTTCTGTGTTTTTGAGAAGCTGGTGATTGTCTTGATGATTGCACTGACTTACGAGCGATATAATAGTTGAAGTTATTGTTCTCACTAGTGATCACTACGTCACCACAAGTTCTGGACTATCGATACGTGTACTACTTCGTATTTTTAGTTAATCTTTGTTCTGGACTTGTCATTCAAGTGTCATTCAAGTGAGCTTGAACAGAACGAAATTCTCTAGCGCTAGGGCAAAAAACCAGAAATAAACTAGATTCAACACGCATTTAGATGGAAGTAAAGAATGATAAGCAAAGAAAAGAGAAATGACACGAAAGAAAGGAAAGGATAAGAGGCAAGAAAAAAGATTGAAAGGGCAGACAAAGAGAATGAAAACGAGAGAGATGGAGAGAGGGGGAAAGAGGGAAGAAAGAGAAGGGAGAGAGTGAGAGAGAGAAATGGGGGGGGGGGGGGTAAACAGACCATAAACTTCAGCTACGATTTTTTTCAAAATTATATTTATGCAAAATACATTTATCCAAAACAAGTGAGTTCTCTGTTAATGAATATTTCTCCAAAACAAGTCATGATATAAGTCACAGAAGCTATAATACCCTAACAAGAATCAATCATAATTTTAGAAGCAAATCATCTCGGCTCAAGTAGGCCTATATCTCCTATAGCCTGTTAGGTTCCATAACTATTATAAATTAAAGTGCCCTATTAGCAAAACAATCATGTTGGTATAAAATTATTATTAAGTCAAATGAAGCCAAAGATTCCAAACACAAAAATAAAGAACTATAACCTCTAGTAAATGATATTACTAGAAATAAATAGAATAATAAGGCATGCATTATTAGCAACAACAGCTTCTTTTTCCTGATTAGAATACAGCTATTTATGTATATGTAGGACATGATGATAAAATTGAGTGTATTTATCTTATATTATTCTTAGGTTAGCTATTAACAGTAGTATTAAAAAAATTTGGAATTTTTGCTATGAACCATGATTAAATTTAGAAAATCACATTGAATATTTATATCTAACTCTGCAACATAAAATCTACATAATGGACAGCTAGGCCTCTTGCTTGTATTTTCTTCTTTTTCTGGCCAGTGTGTGTTATTCACTGTTGCTCTGCCTGAAACATCATTTGCTCAAACCTTCGTCGCAGTTCAAGAGTGCTGTTTGGACGTACCTCCTGTGTGTTTCCAGTATCCTGTTGGCAAAACCAAATGCAAAATTAATTTAATAATCAATTGACAATAATTAGTAATGAGCGTCTCATCATTCTCGCTGCTATTGTCACCGTGATTATTGTTGTCATCGTCAGTATTGATACAATTATTTGTGTAATCTTCTTTGTTAACTGCAATAGGCCATTACTTCATAAGGGTGTACAGACATTTCGGCACAGACATTTGGCCACAAGATGCCTTACTACAAATCTTTTGGGTACATAGGTCATTGAACACAAGATACTTTGGACAAATAAGGTATTTTGGACACATGTGTTGTTTGGACACACAGGTGTTTTAAACACAGATAACATAGGGCACATAGGTTATTTGGACACATATGTCGTTTTGCACAAGAGTTGTACACTTCTAAGAGTAGGCAATGTGTGGCCTATTATTCGCTGTCGACAGTTTGGGAATCTTCATTGGAGAAGCCTCGATGATATTTTATTTTTAAGCTAAATATTTAATCAAAACAAATCAGTTTTCGCCCGCACTGGCATACCTTTCGTGACAAAAGCAAAGTACGTCATTAATATAGCTCATAATTTGAACAAAACAGCATTGTTCAGTGACGCTGCGGAGGCATAGCAAAGGATGGGAGGGTGACAGGGGGTAACCGGCCCAGCACACAAGAGTAAGAAGGTGCAAAACTCTTCTAGAGTTTAATGACTATTAATTATTGACTAACCAAGCCACACAAAAAATTTTTGCACGTAAACGACGTACAATCCTCAAGTACTAGTGCTAGTGCAAAGCACTCAACTTTTACTAGACATTCCAAGCAGGACAGTAATCTCAATGTTAAATTATTTCATTGTGAAACATTTTCTGAGATAGATTTAGATGCGAAGAGGAATTTGGTGAGGTCTGTAAACATTGTGGGGCTCACCATCACCCATTGTTGCACAAGACTGTAAAGCAGAATCCCGATCTAGGGGTGAATTCTTCTCAGTCAGCATCAAAATTGAATTGTTAGGCAGTCAATGCTACACAATCCTGTCGTTTCGTTTTGCAAACAGCTCTTGTGGAGATGGATGGAGTATCATGCCCAGTTCGCATATATTTGGGGGGAAAAGAAGTGCACAACTTCAACGTCAAAATTTTGAGTTTAAACATAGAGTAAACATGTTGGTGGTTGGTACTATATTAGTTTGTGGGCAGTCCCAAACATGTTCACCTGTTATGGGTGTTAACTCATTACATGTACCAGTGTTGCCAGTGGGGTTTAATTATGCCGATGTTTATATTGATCAGGTTATAGATATTTTAGTTGGTGTAGATACTTTGCCACAAATTGTTTTACTCAACATTCCTCCATTTAGTGTGTACATCTCTCACAAGTGTTACTGGGAAACCTTGGTATCGTTGAGAATGTTCCAGAGAACGATGAAGGGGGGTTATCTTCCACTTCGTTATCTTACACATAATAGCATAATCCAGGGTGAAAAGCGTCGCGTTGTATTTAATGGCTCGGCCAAGCCATGCGTCGGGCCCTCGATTGTCTTATTGCTGGTAATTACTATGCACGATACAGCATACAAGAAGGAACGTATATGGCTCCGGAATGCAAAGTATGCACAATTTTCCGCATCCTGTCGAAAGGGCAAAGTAAGATTCAGAGACTACCACGAAAAAATGATCAAAACATTAAAAGGTAAGGGCGCCAGAATTTTTTTGGCACCGGACGCCACAAGCACTTGCTACGCCCTCTGAAGCTATTTACTCTATAAGAAATTTAAAACAACAACATGTGAGACTGCAAGAGTTACAAGTGTTGCATTGCTTTAATACTTTCACACACATACTGGTATTAGGTATTTAAGAGTGACAACATGCATTCCAGAAATATTGAAATGAGCTGTTTATTGTATTATGATCGACTGGTGATTGCGGGTTGATCAGTTTTCAAAAGAGTAGCCAAGCACATTGTTTTAAACGCCATGCACCCTTCCAAATAACAGCTTTCAGCAGAGGTAACTATAGCGAGAATGCAGAAATTTATTTACATCTGCGTCGATTATGATTAGTCAGTCAAGATTGTTCGTCACATCCCAAACTGTACAAACTGAAAAGTTTATAGTCCGTTTTAATATTTTGTAAAGAAAAATCTTCGAGGAAAAACTTTTCTTCTACCATTCAAGATTTGATACTAATTTAAATTACATTGCATGTAATTAAAATCTGTAATCGTCTGTAATGCATTATGCTAGAGAGCGGTTTCTCAGTTTACTTAGCGTGAAAAAGATGCAGCAAAAAATCGCTGTGTATCTGTCGAACTCGCCATACCGTAGGAATCTATCGGCGTGTCGCAGTAACTGCAATTACGGCAGCTGCCGTCGCCCCATGCGGTTATCCACATTCTAGGAAAATGTCCTAATATTTATGTAATTTTGACTAATAGTCTGCAATTTGTGTTGGGGGTGTTTGGTTTGAGGCACTGTAGCTAGAGAAATAATCCTATTCAAAACAGATAATAAATT
This sequence comes from Tubiluchus corallicola, assembly GCA_030141605.1. Taxonomy (NCBI): domain Eukaryota; kingdom Metazoa; phylum Priapulida; class Priapulimorpha; order Priapulimorphida; family Tubiluchidae; genus Tubiluchus; species Tubiluchus corallicola. The sequence continues at coordinate 406,669 of JAQGDQ010000116.1, forward strand.
TATACCATTTGTTTGATCCAGAACACCTAGCATCTAAACAGCATCAGTGCAAATAACCTACGTGTCCAAATAACACATGTGCTCAAACGACCTATGTGTCCAAATTACCTAGTGACCAATGACCTATGTGTCCAAATAACCTACGTGTCCAAAACGTTTGTATCGAAATATCGCATGTGTTTAAAACCTCTGAAACCTCAATAAGCAAGCAGAATGAGCAGGTAACTCAGTAAATGCGTAACTAGGCCTAAAATGAAACGAAGAGCCAGTAAAAGTGTGTGGTTCAGGCAGGCGCCTATAGATGAAACAGCTTGTTTACTACTTAGGGACGCTTTTGACGTACTTACTTGATTTTCTTGGTAATAGCCCATTGCATTACTTGCACCAACAGCCCGCAGCCTCTGAGATCTGGAAACGATCACAAAATCAACTGTTACTGCCACTAGCAACCATGCTATTAATGTTACTATTAACATCAGCATTACTAACACCCCAACATCTAAGTGAAAACAAGAACAATTGTTGTACAGAAATCGAAAGAGATTGAGGTTAATTACTAGTGCTAAATTTTAGTAATTATTTTTTGCGTTGTCAAAAGTTGTAATCTAAAGGCATGTAGTAAACATACACATAGTCGTCACCACCACCATCATCATGTACACATCCTACTCGCAGGCTGAGAAAATTAGTTTTTACCTTACTTGACATGCGTTTATCGTTTATTACTATTCTATTCTGCTACAATAATGCCTAATCATATTTTTATACCTGTTAGTTGGTAGTTGTGTGGTTTACTTTAATTAACTGTTTTAGCTTAATGAAATGACATGCAAACAATTAGACATGTAAAATGTGACATAAGTGCTCGTTTGTTTCTATTATTATCTGTTATATTATCTGGCCCCATCCTACTACCGAACTTGATTTTACCACATTATGCCAAATATTGCCTTCTCATTGGTTGATTCGTAAAAGATCAGAATTGCTTGGTTGCATTCATGAACTTCAAACACACCTGGAAATTTCACCTATCATGCTGGTTCTGGTTTGGTAAGATGGATGGATGTTTCCAGTTATTTTACTAGTTAGTGTAGTTACTTACTTTCAAGTATTTTCGAGTATTTTATGTCTCAATATTATGTGGACGTTGTTACACTTTTCAATAATCTGATGGATCTTATGGTCTTGATATAGTAGTGATATGGTTAATTGAGTGATATAAACAGTCTGTTGCAAAACTGTACGTATTTGCTGCACTTCAGCTTGTTTAAGTGGTAAGATGTAGCTAAGTCATTTAACCAAGTAACGGATATATAGCTCAGGTTAGGTGACCTGTTGTCGTTCAGTCACAGGGAGCCAGGCCACTTCTATGACATGCAGAACCATTGCTTGGATATCCAACAGGCACTGAGGAGACATGGTAGATGTGGTTGGCTTGATTAGATATTGGCGTGGTAGGACAAGGAGTAAACTCCATAATGGACAGCAAGGTATGATTTGGATGCCAGGTGGTTTGCTGGATGAAGTGGGGGACGGTGATGGTCCAAGCTGAGGGGCCCACTAGTTTAACAAAGCTGAGTATTTGACCGGTCTCTTATTCTCTCTTGCACAATTGGGCAGTACCACACTTGTTGTGCAGAACAAACTTACTGTTATTATTAGCAAGATCTTGTTTCCCATTCTTTGTTAGAGAGAGAGGGAGAGAGAAAGAGAGAGAGAAAGAGAGAGAGAGAGAGAGAGAGAGAGAGAGAGAGAGAGAGAGAGAGAGAGAGAGAGAGAGAGAGAGAGAGAGAGAGAGAGAGAGAGAGAGAGAGAGAGAGAGAGAGAGAGAGAGAGAGAGAGAGAGAGAGAGAGAGAGAGAGAGAGAGAGAGAGAGAGAGAGAGAGAGTGAGAGAATTTTGGCTAGATGTGAGTGAAACGTTCACAGTTTGATATTGCAAAACTGTCTATCTAAGTTTTTGTTATGGTTGCTTTTATTCTTTATAGAGCTATATTCACGTTATTATTATACAAGTTCTTTGCATCATTTTACATGTTTTTGACTTGTTACCCTTTGACAGCTTCGTTAACAAAGACAAACCTTAATTCCTGCTCTCGCTGCTTCATTTCACGCAGTTCCTCCTGCATGATGTCCCAACCAGTTTTGTAAGTATGCCGCATAACGTCGCCACTGTACTGTCTTTGTCTTAATTCCTACGTTAAGAAAAGTAAGTTTAATTCATTGTCATAATTTAATAGCTAGAGCATATTTTGACAAAAATGGGTAATACCAATGTTCATATTTTACCTCGAAAGTAAGAAAAGTTTTAGTTTTCGAAAATGTAATATGTAAACACTATATAAATCTTAACGCATTTGGTTGTTCTAAGCAACAACAATAAAATTACACAAAATAACAGAGGTTTGATTTAAAACTTACAAAGTGCGGGCCTAATACATTACAACAATTAGGCAAGCTTGCACAGCCAGGCATCAGAATTCAGAGAGCATAAAGCACAGTCGTACAGAGTTGGCTATCACATGCTGGCCAGTCTGAGAGAAATTAAAGCCTTATAATGGCTCACAACTTCAATATGTTTTAATTTCTCTTTACTGACAAGAAGCGAGTCAAGTCACAAAGATAAGCAAATCTCAAAGCTCTAAGCTGCAGGTAACATATTTAACAGCTATCACCAACTTTAGTAGCTTCCATTTAGTCACTAATACTCTACATTCTATTTGCAATCTTGACTGTCCACGTTTTTCAAAGTCTTTAAATTCCATTTAATGCCTTTGTGCACAGTATACAATGGATTATGATTAAGTACAAAGTGATACACCGCACTGCATTAATTATTTTGTATAAGTTTTCCGAGTCCTTGACTACTTATATGTTTGCTTCATAGTCTGCTTTTTGCTAACTGCGACTTTCAAATGACTTTGACCTCAAATCAATTAATATAGTTAAATCTTTTCCTTATAAACTTTCATTTGAAATGCAACGGGTAATTGCTACAGACGTATTCATTTGACTCAGCACCTATCGAAAATTTTGTGCATGGGCACAAATCTTATTGACTGGGCACAGTAAACAGCAGTTGACCACATCGATATTGTGTATACTGTAGAAATCGAGAACAAAGACATTTTAGTAATGCATTATTAGCCACTAGCCAAAGGTCAAAAGTTACTAAGCAACGGCTTCATCAAAATGACCCGCTCCCGCCCTAATGAATACATGTTACAAAATAAGTACATTGTTTGGTTCGCATGACTTAGTAAACGGACAAAAGAATATATATGGAAAGGTGCATGGCCACTCTTCTTTTCATACTTCCTTTTTTCTCTTTGAAGACAGGAGTTAACGATAAATAGATCATACTTTGTGAAAGGTGCTAGTGAAATTAATTCAAAGTCACCCTGTACCGAACCAAATGTAGACAACAAAATAAATATTAAATGTGCTACAATGTTTTCCATCACAAAAAACACATACTATGTAATATAGTGCATAAGAATGACATAACATATGATTGCAACCACAGTTTACCACCAAACAATGCAACAACAACCATCCCTTACCGTGAAATGAAAATCCCCCTTCACACTAACAGAATCACAAAAAGCCAAAGCAACAGTGCTAGACAATTTTGAATGTGACACCGCATGCCATGGTATTGTTACCTCACTTGAAGAAGGTGTCCATCCCTTGCTCTGCTGTGATTTTCCATCATCAATATGGTCAATGGGAATGAATTCTACTGAATAGTCTTCACTGGTGGCCATGTTATGATTAACATCTACTTGCTGTGGCAAACTCTTTGGCTCTCCAGTTTTTTTCAGCAGCCCCAGAGTTTTGGTGTTGCAGCTTGCTTGCCTGGTTTCTATGGCACTAGTGGAATTGGTAAATTCATTGTCAGATTTCCTTGGACCAAGTGATGCTGTTCTATCAAATATGCTTTGAAATGAAGTAGGTGACATACTTGTCTCTTCTAGGACTGGCTTTTTTGGTGATTGTGATGATCGCCCATATCGGGTTATAAAGTTCTCCATGTTGACCCTTCGCCTGCTTTTTATCTCCTTGTCAAAATTTGTAGGAGTACTTGATGTCCTTTTAATATTCATTACTTCAGGATCTATTTCGGTGGCAGTGCTTGTTCGTTTGGATGACAGAGAGGTTGAGCTATCATCTGTGTCTGAACTATTCTGAATCTGAGTGCATTTTGGTGAATCTAAGAAATCTTGACTTCCTTGCATTCTGGATGCAGTAACAATTTTGCGTTCCTTCCATACATTTATATTAAGATTGTTATGATGTCGTGTTTGTGTCATTGGATTATGAAGAAACACTCCATCATGAGGTAATGGCGGCATCCCTTTTTCTTTCCTCAGCTCTTCTTCTCTTTCTTTTGCCACTCTTATTTCTCTTTCCACTGCAGACTCTGTGTAACGATGAAAAAATTCTTCATCTTTGTCGGAAATGCAAAGTACAGACGATTTTTCATCCGTAGATTTAATAACAAAGGCACGGGCTTCAGGTGATTCTGTTCGAGTACTGTCAGTTTTTGTGTCACTGTCTTCAACACTAGCATAATCCGAAGTTTCATTTACCACATGTCCAGAAAGCGGAGGAAATGGAGAGAAACTGCGGTTACTGTCTGTGGTAGACAGATGAGGAGAACTATTAAAAATTGCTCTGGATATGTCTTCTTTTTCGTTGGGGGTGCTATGTTGAAAAGGGATGCAGGGAGAATCTGCACTTCTTTCTCTACGCAGCTCTTCTTCCCGTTCCTGAAATTCCCTAATTTCTCTTGCTATCATTGCTGCTGTTGACAAAGCATTGATCGGCTCTTCGTCTTTTATTGTTGAGTCAACTTCTTCAGGAGTGTACCTTCTGATATGCACACCACTAGCATAATCTGAAGAGTGCATGCTGTCTGTTTCATCTCTGTCACTGTGAAGTTCTGCTTCTTCAGTTTCCTCTGTACCAGAAAGAAGTGAACTAGAATCAGTCAAAACAACTACATTGTGATCCTTTTTTTCGTCATTGAGTTCGACAGTTATATCGGTGCTCACACTTGACAGAGCCATGATAGTGGTTTCATTCTCTTGAATTTTGGTTTCTCCGAATTGGTCAAGGGCCACTGTGTTGCAGTTACCTTGGTCATTAGTATTATTTAAGGCGTGTTTTTTGTTATCTTCAAGAATAATTCTGTGAAATTTTTCCTCGTCTTCTAAATTTACTTGCGTTTCCATATAATCAAATGCGCAATAGATTTTTTTCTTGTCTCCGTCTTTGTCAAACACCTGTATGGCATGAGAAGGCTCTATTGTGTGTTCTACAATCGAATTTTCCTCACTTACCACATTCATTTCCTCGTGTGGTTCAGGTGATGCACTGATGACATTTCCACGAGTGTCGCTTTCATCATCAGGTACTCTATTTCTTTGTGCTTCATGTAATGGTGGATTGGATTGGTTTATATTTATTAAGGGTGGTAGATCACGCTCTTGCTCCTGTTGTTCGGCAATCATTCTTTCTTCCCACATGGCTTTCAAGGCAAGTTTTTGTTTTAAATAGGATTGGCTTTCTATTTCACCTGAAAAACATGGTACTTTGTTATTTGTTTTCTAATTACGTTAGTAAATTACCTATTTTTAACAAGTATATACTACACTGCCGAAAACGTGTTGGCACACTTTCTGTAAACCTACTACCTACTACCTACCACTACCTACTAGGTCTTATTTTTGAAAATTTTCAATATGTCTGATATTCACGCGTGTAACATATTCACAATGATGCATGCATATATATATATATATATAATATATAATATGCAAAAGACTCCGGTTACAAAATTTGCATTTAAGCATGTCATATTTACCACGCAAATTTTAACAAAGCTCTCACACGAATTATAGATTTCATACACGTAAAAGCTGCGACTGAATTAACAAACATAGTGCCAATAAACCCGGTACAATGTTTGCAGAAGGAGGTGACTATCTGTAGTAGTCAAAGTTTGTCTAGAACCTACACTCTAAATCAAACAATTTTATATTAGGTAGATGGTCTAATTTATGTAAGCCAAGTATGTTGGCTTATACCTGTCTAAAAGTCGCCCTCTGATTCTTCATCCAAATCAAAATTCAAAAATGTGTAGCACAAATGTCTTAAATTTTTGTTACTCTTGTAGGTCGTACTTAAATGTATATTTTCGCAAATGTTATAGCAAATAGAAACTACCTATATAAAAACTATCGAGTATCGACATCTTGGACAAATCAAATCATCGACAAAAATGTTGAAACTGTTTCGTGCATTTTAACACTCTAAGTCTAATGCAACTGCACCCAAATACAATGAAAAAATTAGCTTTATTTCAGTTAGGAAAAGTGAAAAAAAATTCGCGCGTCATTCTGCTCCTCAAAAAATAAAGTTTTTAGAATGTGTGTGACAGGAAAAACATAGAACACTGTGAGATGAGCTTTAAAATTTCACAATGTGAGGCTCCTCGAACACTTCACCACTGCCTTCTGCTCTGTGTTTCCACAAGCACAAAAATGTTAACGTGAATGCATGATAACCCTATTGTATTTTCAGATAATTAAAATTAAGCAATTTCTGCATGAGAAACAACAAATTCTAGAATTCAACGAAAGAATTCCGTTTCCAATGTTCATGAAACTAATCAGCCTATTTAAGCTAACGTAAATCTATAATTATTGTTGTGGGACAAAACTTTGTCCTTTGCGATATTTGACTGAGGATCAAAGTTGCATTATAGTTAATTAGTTTCACCTTGAATTTACTCACATCTTGTGTGAAACAGCTTTTGTAGTTTTGGTATACTGTTTGAGTCTAGGACTCTAGGTTATAAGCCTATCTTTTGATTGTTTGTTCCAGCGAACCATATCCACAAAGTCAACAAAGTATCAGGATTGTGTAAAATAAGTAAAGTTTAAAAACAACTTTGAGACATTCTGTTGTCCTTGGTCTTGCGGACCTTTAAAAAAATCAGCAAATCAAAGATCACGGCTTTGAGGGGTTTAAATGATTGGCGTTCTTCACGTGTACACAATCTTGAACCGGTCATTTACACTCTAAATCCCAAATTTTTAAGCTTGAAAGATCAGCCTCTACAATCATTAAGGGTTTATGTCACAGGAATATCTGTTTTAATTTCTTAGTATAAAGCAGAAATATAGAATTTGCAAGGTACGCAGACAGAATGAAAAAATCGAGTTGTAAGCCTTTTATAAAGAACTATTTACTCCACTAACGATCCAATAAAAGAACATGATAGAGTATACTAGATAACCTCTTATCAAATTTGTCATTAAGTAACAACGCGTCGTTATACAAGAATCATTATGCATGCAAATTTGGCGTTATTTTGTAACAACCAGAATGTAATAATTTGGCAATATTATGTAGCAATTATGTAAAAAAATGATGTATTGTGTAATAGGTCATAGCCCTCGGTTGGGTTTTGTCATGGTCCCGATGTCGTTTAATTATTGGACTGGGTCAGTGTTTTTCCGTTTTAGATGTGAGTCTAACGCTTGCTTGGTCCAGTCTGGTGTGCGGCTATAGTTTGTCTGAGGTCCGATCTGCCTGAGGTCTGAACTGTCTGAAATGTGATCTATCGGAGGAATGACTACTGACAAACCTATATCCACATACAGTATTGTACACACCATACACATACTAAACCAGCCAGACAACACCTCTGACAGACCAGACCTCATCAGACCATCTTAAGATCAGATCCAGACAGGAAGACCTTTGATACTCTAGGCCCCAGTCTCCAGACAAAATTGGCTCGAGTTAGAACCAGACTCACATCTCGAACAGAAGTAAGTCGACCTGTCCAATAATTAGGCCTCATCTAAACAGTGACAAGACCCAACCGCAGACCACGACCAAATCTACGTTTTACTTAATGCATCACTTTTATTACACAATAATTATTACTATCTAGAGGGAGTATAACTAAAACTATTTATTCAACTCTTAAGGATTTGAAACTATTTTGAAGTTTTGGAAACAATTTTTGTTTTTATTAAATTACAAACCACTAGTCCTTTAGCGTTTGCTAACCTATTGGACAAACGTTTCAAGAAAACTAGTCTTGTAACAATTAACAATATAACTATAGACCCTCATTGTTGTGGCCCAGTTTTTTTGCTCTTTGAAGACCCCAACAGTCCAACACCCTTTGAAGTACCACACACATAGTTAGAAACCATCATATTTAGTAATTAAGAAAGATGCTACCCCACTTGAAAGTTGCGGCCCAATAGATGCGGCAAAATTCCACTACTACAAGTGTCGACATATAGAGAGGTCCTTTGCTGTGCACATTCTATTTGATAAATGGAGGAATTTAACAGAAAAAAACTAATGAGCGCATTTTGGTGATCCATTTTTTATAAGCACATGGATGGTAATTCTGATGAGGATTGATGGTTAATTGATGAATAATGATAATTTTTTAATGATTGATAGTAACAATGTGCGGCGAACAATCATAAAAATGTACAATTATTATTACAATATTAACAATTTATTTCCTGTTTTTTTAAGTTTTTAGTAAAATTATGATAGTATAAAATACCTTTTTACAAATACTACTTTGAAAAATTTGGGCAGCCAAAAACAAAATTATTTTGCCAACTTTGGTAAATAAAAATCCTTCCTTTAATTATTATATAACGACGCATATGTAATAATTACATATTACACGAAGAATGTTACGTAATTCTGCATGGTTACGCACTGAGTCTTTTAATTTGTTACATAATGAATTAACCTTAACATAACATAAAGTAAAATTTCAAAAGACCAACTAGGCAAACATACTGTTAAATCCCTATCTTTGAAAACTGTTTTCTAATGAATATTCGTATCTTGTACATCATTAAAACTGAGTTATATGGATCAGTGTTTACACCGCCATCGGTTATATGAAAACTTGCGCATAAAGAGCCGCAGAACGGATACCAATATATGACTCTGACAGCCAAATTTTACTTGCGAGCATACTTTTGTAAATCTCAGAAATAATAATGATGCAAAATAATAAAATTCTGCTATAGTGGCTTCTTACCAAAATCCGCTAGAGGAAACACATCGTCCAGTTTCACCATGAATGTTATGTTTCATCTCAGACAACATAACTACATGTTTAACCAACATTCTTGTACGCACATTATGTGTACTATAATATAAGCGCGTTCAAGAAGAATGGATGATATAATGGGACCACTGTATTATAACTCAAAAGTACGAAATACCGGTAACGTGTAATTTGCACTAATGCATAACGTATACGCTTCAAAGTTTTGTTCATAAATTTCCAACCTGCGCAGCAGGAAACGACGTCTAAAACTGTCGTGGGTTTAAGCGTCATTACTGCAACCATTATCTTTGTATTTAGGGTGCATACGCAAGGGTCAATGAAATAAAATCGTGTAAAGCTACACTAAGCTCCCTTAAAATTTCAAAAACACAGACTTATTGTTTTATAAAACGATTACCGTTAAACATCTCCGCTATTTCTGACGCGTAAATCCACTTCTGCTCATTGAACAAGGGCTGCCGACCCCGAGCTATTATTCCAAGGCTTTAATTAAATTATTCTCGCAGATTATGTAATTTGTTGAACTTAAACTAATTGTGTTTCTTCCTAAACATTTCGTTTATATTAATTTCCGTGTTGTTGTTATAACCGCGAATAGTTGCTAAGCTTATCAGATTTCTTGTTAATCAGGAACCATCAATCACTTTGACAGATTATGAAAAAATCTGTCAGGTAGCTTTTACTGGACTATCATCAAGCAGTAGAAGCCGCATACACAACACAACAATTACATTATACGAGTTTTGGCTGCATAAGTGTACCAAAATATTAAGAAAAGAAGGCGCAAAAAAGAATGGCAGCCAAGCAGCCGGTAGAAAGTTCCACAAAGAAGCAATTCTAGAGAAAAGTAAAAAAACTCCGACCTGACATTCTCAGCTAGTTAATAATAATACAAATCGCATGACTTGAATCAACAAAAGAATTTACGGACAATGCTAAATAAAAATCATTTTTTGAGGACTAATTTGCTCCAAAACGATTGACGCATTGGGTTGTTTTGAAAGTTAAGTCAAATACATTTTAAAAAGTAATCTCTTTTTATTACCCCCGCTATAAGTTTATACTTAAGAAATCCAAGTCTGGTCTCGGACAGGACTATAGATTTGAGTCTTTGACAGTGTAAATCGGATGAAAGATTAGTCTAATATTGACCCCTACGGACCTACAACTGAGATATTAGTCTAACAATAGAAGCACTTGTGGTGAGAACCACACGATGTGAACGCATCATTAAAGCAAGTCATACCATCAAAATACAAAAAAATACTCTGTAGATGTCTCACCTGTTGCACGTGGCTTTAAAGCCACCACAATACCCTCTTTTCGCTTTTGTTCTTCTCTCTTCTGTCGGTTCCTTCTCTCTTCGTACGCCTTGTGGCTCTCTTTGGGAAAATGTGGATCGTCTTGTTCCGTCTCCAGTTTTACAGTATACTGCTGTAGTTCATCCAGTTGATGGGGATCGTAGACATGTTCCGTCACCACGCCACCATCACCACTCTCTTGTTCTAACTTTTGTGTTAGCACCCACGAATTCAGACGTTTTGTTTTTGGTTTTAACGACTCGAGCACTGCTTGACGTTCATTTATCACTTCGTCTTCGCTAATATGAAACGACTTTTCAATAGTTTTTGTCGAAGTCGAGGCTAAAACCTCTTGTAAGGTTTTAGCCGTACTAAAGTCTTGCTTCTGATACTGAGGTGGTTTAAAGGGTATCTCTGGCGGTGACTTTTGTTTATTCCTAGTGGAGGACATGGGAAGAATGAACAGTTTCGTTGAAGGAGGAGGCTTCCTAGAAGAGGAGTTCTGTTTATGACTATCATTTATTTTATTCACATTGTTATTGCCGTTCACGTGCTCCTCCTCGCTGAAAGTCTCACCAGCTCCATTAACTCCATTTTCTGTTGGAGGTGATGGAGTTCGCTCCATCGACGACGTGTCATCCATATCACTTGAAGACATGTTCTGAAACAGAAAATATTTACTATATTATCGTTTGTTTCGTTACGTAGGCATGACAGGCGCTTACGCAAAGATTTCGATGATTCTTGCGGTAAATTCGACGGATTCGGCAACGGTTTGTCAAATTTGAGCGTTTAAAGCGCAGAGTCGCACACAAACTTTTGCGGCGCAAAGTGCACATTGTCGGACATTTACAATTGTGAACACTGCAAACCGGAAACAGCAATTAACTGGCAGCGCCTTTGATGCCTGTGGCGAGACCGGAATTCTGCTATTCCGAAATAGTTAAGTGAGACGGGAGGCTTAGATTCCGAACAGGAAAATAATAAGCGTCCAAGTAATTATTGACATCTTTTGGTGTTATGCCAACGTTTCAATATAGAATAAAATAATAATTACTTGGGCGCTTGATATTTCTTTTATATTCAAACCTATTCCTCTCAAATGAGATCCTGAACTGTTAGAGTGTCTTAGCCAGGGTTAGACACGTGAAAACATGTGAAATGCCATCATCTCAAGACATTTAATTGCATATAAACCGGCAAGTGTCAGAGAAGTCATTACAAGTATGTATAGACAGACTATATACAGAGCAAAAGCAGTGACACTGTGACAAACTGCAGAACATCGCCTTGTGTTTGGCTGCTGCAATTATTATTGTCGTCATCATCACCATCAAGTTTTGCTGTCGACAACATAATCGTCGTGTTAAAAACCGCCGCTTTTTCAACCTTGCTAAAACCATTACACGCGCCAGTGTGACATCAAGTTAATTCAAACTTGCCAAACAACTTTCTGGGTAATAAAAACAAGGTAACTTGCATATCTGCGTACACTTTGATACATAATTTACACAGGCCTACATAGCTTATCAGATAGACATTACCACTTTGTACAGATAGCAGCGAGTCCTATAAAATAGTACACATACCAAAATACGAGGTGTATTATTATGAGGTGTTACATTATTATAACCACTTTTTTTCGGTTTCTCGCAATAAATCAAAATGTGAAAAGTTAAATGGAACAAGCTATTATACCTACGTAAATTTATGAGCCACAAAAACGGAATTTATGACATTTTTTACTATCTTTCACTTGATATAGCCATAATGTATAGCGCACAGGCGAAGGCAGAAAATACCTTGAAGCGCAAACTCAAGTTTTACCATTTTTGTGTATTTTTTATCGTATTCTGACCAATACCTGCACTTTGGTCACGCGTAAAAACACTTAACACCAGGTGGACGCGTATTAGGCGATTGTGAGTACTGAGGTTAAGGGGCTGCTGGACCTGCATATTAAGACCGTTCACAATTTCGTACACATTTTTTGGATATAATAATGATTATCATTATTATTAATGGCCGTTCCTGTTCAGTATCACATTCTATTCAAAATCACCACAAATTTGCACAAGTGCTAGTGCAGCTGACGGTGTCCGTGGTTGCGTTAATATGCTGGTTAGATGCTGGTGTCGTTGGTGGTGATGTTGATGGCGGTGCAGCGCGGTGGTGACAGTGATAGTTTATACTCAAATTGTGCTATATCATGTTGCAACAGCTGATTATCATTTACGCACTTTCTTTTATAATTATTATCTTGTAAGAATAATATAACGTGTTAGGTGGTCCTGCCCTTCTGGCTACTGGTAGAAGCTTGTGGGAGGGCTACAGCTTTGTGTTTGTTGACGACGATGGTAGTGTGGGGAGCCCACTTACTTGTAACTGAAAATGTAGTTTAGTCTATAGCCAAACAAGCGAGGGGAAAATTAAAGTTAGCTTCTTGGATTCATTATTCTACTGTAATAATTTTCATGCGCTGACTACTCATTAACTTTCTACTTATAGCGAGGCTTCAGCACACTACTGCTATAATGCTCACATTGTATTAGTCTAGCTGCCATTACGAAACACAAATTCTATGCAGTTTCAAAATTATTGCACTGTTTCATTTTTGGCTTAACAAAATGTGTAATTAGCAGTAATTACATTTCCTGTTTAAACGTTAAAAATGTCATTTCTTTAGCTTTGAACCCATTTCTTCTAGAATATGTTACGTAGCATATAACGAAACAGAGGATTTTGACCTAAGTGAGCACCGTATGAAAGTGCGGTGCGGGACATTCGGTTATCTACATTTGGTTATTTCCAAAGGAGATTAAAGTCACAGAAACAGGGGTAATAAAAACCTGTATTTTGTTATCGGAATGCCCGTCTCTTTTTAAGGTATTTACACGCAGGTAAGCATTATAGTGACGATGATGCTATTATGATAATTATTTTCACGATATCTAAAATAAAGTACTGTACCTGTAATTTTTCCAATGCTATAGTTGTTCGTTAGAGACACGTAATGACACGGATAATGCAAATGATACGTATGGCGTATGGCGGTATCCACTGTATTAAAAAAGAGGAGCACACCTGGATCGCTCATATTTAAAAGGACCTGTTATAATGCGCCCGATGTTTTGTAAATGTAAGGAACAAACTACAACTTATTACTTATCTGATATAAGTTAGTGTGTTTAATACCTTATAGGCCTCTATGCCAGTAAAAATAAGAAAGGGTTCTGCACTTTGGGAGACACCAAATGAAACTCATCCAAGAATATGTACTCTGAACTAAATCTTTCATACATTAAAGTAATGTTTTGCAGTAAACTCACCATTCATTACCACCAAGTACGTTACGCACGCATAACTACAAAGCACAACGTTTTTAAACGAGAACGAGTGAAATAGACACTGATGTACGCATGATAGTATGAAGGACACTTTCAAGAAAATGTTGTTAACGTCAGTAAACTTAAAGATCCGTGTTCAAAGGTTTGCACAATTTAACAATAGAAAAAAGGCGCATTAAAGATTAAAGCTACTAAGTAGCACCACGCGTTGATTAATTTTCATCGCTCGAACAGAAATTGAATGCAAGGGTTATGCACTTCATGTAAGTTATCGCTTGGGAAAGTTACATGAGCTTAGATCAATAGAATACCCAAGCGAGTAGGCCATCTCTCTGACAGGTTGCTATGAACGATGTAAAAACGATGTAGGCCAAACCAACATGCATTATTCATTGCACTTTCTTATCGGTGATAAGACACAGTTCAAGATTAAATGAGACTTCTTAATGTTAGCCTCAAGCTGTAAAAGAGGGGATCTTTGTAATTTTGTATGCACAGTAAAATCAAATACTTAGTTATTTAAGAAAAGTATCTGCACAACACAATAGAATATATTATATACATACACGAGATTTCAAAGAAATAATGTTCATTAAGACAACATATTATCCTGCCGTGGTTAAAATTGTGAAAACATGCACGTATGTACTGCAGTAGCACTGAATTTGAAATATAAACGCGTAACCGTCTAAAACGAGAGAAAAGGAATAGAGAAAAAGCTTGTTCAGAACATTGTGAATTTGTGTGTGAAACTTGATCCTGCTTTAGATAGGCAGCTAGGAGGTGGGTGGATGGCTGGTTGGGTTTGAGTAGGTAGATAAGTTGGCAGGTAGGTAAATAGATAGATAGATGATAGATAGATAGAGAGATAGATAGATAGATAGATAGATAGATAGATAGATAGATAGATAGATAGATAGATAGATAGATAGATAGATAGATAGATAGATAGATAGATAGATAGATAGATAGATAGATAGATAGATAGATAGATAGATAGATAGATAGATCGATCGATCGATCGATCGATAGATAGATAGATAGATAGATAGATAGATAGATAGATAGATAGCTATTGCTTTATTTCTCGTTACAAACACAGATGCGCTTTTTAAATATGAAAAATATGTGCGAGTTTGCAAAATTACAAAGCTAAAATTAGTGCAAAGCTAAAATTAGTACATTAAAAACTTTCTTGCACGTCTATGCGCCAAGGAGACGTGTTTTTACCACACATTAAATACTTTGCCATAGAAGAAGTACCGTACATCCTAGGTCACATATTTTCTGTCACCTATAGGGTAGTAGGTTACCTATAATAAAGCGTTATTAGAAGTATTTCACTAATAAGTATGCGGTAGTGAAAGCATGGCGTGGCGTTAATTGCAAGGTGCTTATTCACGGTCTATTAACTTTTCAGCAAGAAAAAAGACAATTGAACAAAACAGAGTTTAAACCGAAACTACCATTTTTTTACCCATTGCAGAAAAATACCTACTATGCACCATATTTTAAACGGACATTTTAAATTAATTCAGATATTTTATATTCTAAATTTGTGTCCATTATTTTCACTTTTCATGTCCTGACCCTAGCTTCGCATTGTATTATTGTCTAATGAGTCGTTCGTTTGAAAATTATTTTTAATCACATACCTAATGTTTTCACCACAACTAGCGGTTACGTCGTCGTTTTAAGAGAATGGCGAAACAGCTGAGTAGTCACGATATTTTAAAGAGTGAATAAGCAGAACTGAGCCTAAATGATAAATGAATGGGCGACCCCAGGAAAATCGCACCCGTGCGGCTTCCCTCCGGCTATTTAGCACGTTGAAGGAAGTCGTATGTGTTACACATCCAAAGATGATGGTACGTTTGCCGAGATGCTACATAATTTTAAAGGATTGCCTTTGATAATGGGATGCATCATAAATTCCAGTGAAATCACAACGATCAACCTAACAAGAATGCCCTGTCATTGAGTGCTGGACATTGGCTTGCATTGTGCAAAGTAATAAAAATTATTTGAATTTCAATCAGTGGTTTATAGTATTCATACTATGGAAAATTCAAAGAGTTAACGTCATGGATACTCTTTTGAACACTTTTCTAATAGTAGAAACTTATGTTATTTTCGTTTTAGGGCCTTCTTATTCGGCGAATCATTTAAACGCCCGTATCCGCTCGCCAACAAGTTTTATTTTTATACCTTATAGAAACTGTAGAAATTTGCTGTCATTTCTAAATCCTTGTTTTCAGAACTTAGATGTGTGCATGCATAAACCATTTTGCACATTAATATTAATTGTATAATATAATTAGTTACGTATATTAACAGTTTTTGTTGGTAAGAAAAAACTGTGAACATAGTCGAGCCCGTCGAAGTCATTTTTGTTTATAATTCTGACCACATTTTAACGCGGTGATGGCTGTATAGACAATTCCACAATCTGTGTGCATGGCTGCAGGCCATGTAGAAAATCTTATGACTTGTAGCGAAACTCATGCGAGTACTTCCTGGTTCACACATTTATTGCTAAAACCTGGTATCCCAATTGCCACACGTTATATATGTACGTGAAAAACTACTATTAGCAAACGCTAATCCTTATAGCTGCCCCATTATGGTCATAGGATGTTAGCATTAGAATCTAGACTCTAGAGTCTAGAAAGTAGTAAGCTTATAGCCGAAAAAACTGCACAGGTATAATAGTCATGGTCTGGTATAACGCAGACGTAAACTAGTGAAAGAAGTGAATTAAGAGAAATTTGCTGGTTCTCCAGACTTTCATCAGTGTTTAACTAAGAGCGCTAACATAAGACTAAACTCGCCTTAACTACAAACAAAAATCGTCGACAAAACGCTAAAAAATATGTAAAAATATATTCCTTTGAGCCTCTCAAGCTCAGACTCGAACACACAATTTTTATGTAATACACAAATCAAAACGCATTTTTTGCCTAGTTCGGATAAGCTGTGGTTCTGCGTAAAAAACCATATTCATCAAAATTTACTGATGTCTTTCGCTTGAATTGCTCTCTCATTGGCGGTACGACACACACGAAACTTGTAGAGTATAATCGAAAGTCTCTGGTTCAAATCCGGACTTGATATCTACTTTCACATCTTTTCTTTCACTTAAGTTTGATTTTATAAAAATTTACTTGTATGATAATTCCATCACCACAGCAACACATTACAAAGTTACCAACAAAAAGTATTAGCAAACTGACGCACGCCAGTATAACTATAAAAATGCTTAAAACTTTAATCTAGTTTGAATTATAAATTAATGCAATACCATAAGAATAAAAAATTCTCGGAGAATAGCAGGCATTGTGTCAAGGTGGTAAGATCTTCCAGAGTGACAGACTGGAACTAGTGGTGGCCAAGTACACATGAGCACTCACTTATCCACTATAGTGAAAGGAATATTTGGAGACTAACAGAATTAAGTGTTGTATCAGGATATAAGACACCCCATTTCGAGTGACTAGACTTCTGGTCGGCTAAATACTCATAAATGCCCATCCACCATAGTGAAGAAAAACGCAGAATCAAGCCTTATTTCAGAATATAAGGCACCCGAAAAGAACTAGGGGTGGATAAGTGCTCATTAACACTCATTTATCTTCCAAGTGAAGAGAATATTCCCAGAATAACAGAACCAAACGTTGTTCCAGAATATAAGGCACTCCAGAGAGACCGAAAAGAACTAGGGGCGGATTAGTACTAGCTAACACTCATTCATCTTCCAAGCGAAGAGAATATTCCCAGAATAGCAGAACCAAGTGTTGTAGCAGAATATAAGACACTCCAGAGTGACTGAGCAGAACTAGGGGTGGATAAGTACTCATGATTACTCACTAATCCATCGTGGTGAAGGTCATCATTACGCAATCAAAAGGAAATATTTCACCAAGCCAAATGAATACCTTTAACATCTCATTAATATTGGCTAACCAGTGGTTACATAATTACAACCTGATTTAGCCCAAAACCTGACAACTTTACCGTAACGATAATGTTTTTCCTGTCCATTGTGAACTGGAAAATTTTTGTGTGTACAGCAAATGAACAGTTACTGCCACTGTTGGACAAGTGATTTGGAGTAAATAAAAGGAAACGTACGTCAAATAAACGACCTGCTGTTTTTAGGACAGTGCTTATTATCTTTATTGAGGGCATAGTTTTACTACCTTGTATCCAACGGTACACATGCATTGCATTCCTTAGAAGAATATGGCTTTTATTAAACCTTCAGAGCACTATTTATACAAAGTCAATGAAAATAAAAGTGGCAAAACTTATTGCATTCTTTCAACGTCATATTAGAAGAAAACTACAAAAATAAAAGGATCATTCGAGTAAACGTCAAAAAAGATTATATCACATCAAATAAAAATGTGTGTCATATTTCAGATTTGCTTTGAGCAGTTCACTCTGACTGACAAAATAATACCGTTGACGTAATTTGCTTGAAGCCTGAAGGGTAAGGGCTGTCACCACAGTGTCATTCAAACAAAGCAGACTAAAATGGCAATCATGAAAGAGAATTGTTTTACTCATTTTTGACAAGCTCGAAATATCATGTATTGCGGCTATATACTGGTCACAGCTCTCACACAGTACCACAAAATGTCATGACATGTCTTAAAATATATCACCTAACGTTTGTAAAAAGGCAGAAGGCTGTCAACGCCGTGAAGATACTCTAAAATACGTCGTTTTCTCAACGAGCCAAACTTGTAATACTATACTTGCGTTCCCGCGCCAAAACACAGACTGCGTCCGCATTTAAGATAAACCAATTGAAAACTGATTGATGGGGCCCAATATTAAACTCAGTTACTGCGGATTCCAAATATAGGGCTCCTTTTTAACAGTACATCTCAAAAAAGTTTTTTGTCTTAAGGATTAATACCACGGGAGCATTAATAGTTACTTTTAACTAACCATGCAAATCCGAAGGTGCAGAGGTGTATAATATCTGATAATCTGCACATACACGCAAATATTTACGGCAAACACGAATGCGGCACTGAAGCAAACAAAGGAATGTTTTCCATTACATTTCCAAACAACCACGCTTCGTTCAGAAAATTTGGAATAATACGATCCTATCATCATTAATCGAGAAATCTCATCTTGTGTTATCAGAGTAAATATCAGTAACTTAAATCTTGGACCCACGGGTCAGACAAAGGCCATATATAAACTAATAGGCTTGTATTGCAAACGATATATAACAAAGAATAATTCTATTACTCTATTACGATTCTTTCAACGACATAATGTATGCTATCATTTTTACCGCAAATAAATATATTTATATACGTATTTAAATTTCATAATGAAGCATTTTTCACTACAGTATATTACAAGATAATGCAAGGCTTCTATAAAGAAAGGATAGTTATAAAAAGCTTTTCTTAAGGCTAACTGTAGTACCTGTTGACACTTATACGTGTAAAATGTTATTTGTTCTATTTTTATAGATATGATACAGGTTAGTGATATCGCGTTTACTAGTATAATATGCACAACTAGCGATGATACATTTCAAAATCTATACAAAAATTTTACTAACACAACACAATAACATTGGGTTTATGTTCGAAACACCAAGTCTGGCCAAATTCTTGCTATTTTTATAAACATTATTATTTAATTAATTTAAGTACTTATATGTATGTAATCCCAAGACCATTTTTAAAGTTGTTGGTGCATGGACATAAACATCCAAAACATTCATGCTTCTTCATTAACTCCGCATTAGCTTATGAAAATTGGTATAGTACAGGAAAGTATTATTATAAACACAATTCAAGTTAACTCTGTCTGTGAAGAAGAGTACGCAACAGTGCAGAGAGAAGTGATAACAGACAAAGTAAAGTGGTAAAAGTGTACATAGGCTAAGTGACAGTGAGGAAGTGCTTTTTTAATTTAGGGCTTTTTGGTTAATACTAATACTGAGTCTTGCTATTACATAGTTTTGTTGTTTTACCATTGGGAAGCAGCCTTGTGACGAAATGGTTCCACCCTTGTAAAAACATACATGTACACATAGACCATATATTGTAATAAAAAAACACAATAAATAAATTAGGCGCATAAATAACAAAAATGTCAACATGATGGAGGAAAAGCAATGTTAAGCTATGTGATAAGTATTGCGATATAATGTCGTCATTATATGTGATCAACGCGATCTACATAATTATTATGTACGAACTGTTGTAATAATTTGAATTTTGGCATAAATTATCACTAGAATGAAAATATTACCGTGTAATCAATGCCGTTTATTGAATTTTCCCTTTAATACACTCTTTTGCATCGACTTACTACTAACACAAAAATGATGATACTTGACTTCTTTTACAGTTTGCTTTTGCCAATACTAATAAAAATTAATACAAACAATTAGTAAGTTTTTCTTTGCACAGCTATATGCAATAACTTGGAATAAATAGTGAATCCATACAAACCAATTCATTTTTAATCATTCGTCTCAATGTAAAAATTAACTTTCAGTAGTTTTTGAACTGTTTTTCCTATTATACCTAAATATACTCTCCTGTCTGCGTTTTATTGTAATGCCGTACAGATCAAAGTGTTAACTCCTACTGGTAACTCAAGAATCAACAATGCAAGTATTCTCTATAGGGATTACACACTGTGCTAAACATTTCTAGTAAAACCGGAAAGCAGAATCTCCTCTTGCAAAGATTTGAGCGAAATTGTAAAGAGCACTCACCGGTGTGGAATAATCCTGCTACATGTATAATAATAACTGCCTTTACTCACAAAACAATTCGTAAAATAAAGCACTATATTTTACACATTGTTTATGGAAATTGAGCATAAGTAGTTTATCACTTGCTACACCACTCAAAAATATTTTTTGTTATAAACGCCAAAGTCTCTACTCTCAAGATGTTACGGTGAACCCAAGCAGGCGAATACAGCACGGTCCGTAACATTTTTATTCAAGGGGGAGGGGGTGTTTGCGTCGTACGTGACTAGCCAACCAAGCAGAGGCGGTCATGTTCATATAATTTATTGTAATTATTTAAATTTGGTAAGTGTCATTACTATACACACAGACAAGAGTAAATCCCATGTCATTTTCAGGTTGACTGCTTGCAGGAACGTCAATAACCTTAAAACCACTAAGAGAAGACGCTTGTTTAAAGCAACCCGAGCTTTGCTTGCAAGTATTTATATGTAAGAAGAAAATTGGGTTATTACGACTGGGACTACGACAAAAGCTTCACTTGACAGGTACTACACAAACAGTAAACACACAAAAAAACTGTTACCGTAGTCCCGACTTTTGAACATTTTTACAGGCCTGCATAACCTGAGCTTAATAGGTGATTTAAATAAATTTTAGTTATTCCAATTTAATATTGAGGAGGGAAAACACCCAACACCAAATAAGGTTCAATTATACAATTACAGGCTTGTAGTGAATTGCTTGTATGCCTCAACGTGTGACCAACTGTCCATACAAATTCGTTATTTCATAGTGAAAAGGGGATAAAAAACATTATTTCTGTGGACGACAACAAATATGAAAATGTGTATTGTAACACTTTAATTGCTACTGCTTTACGAATACCTAACCATACTGTAGATATGCACTATGTACTAACTAAAAAATTACCACGAATAACACGAAAAAGGCAAACAAAAAAATTAATTTAATAATTATTAATTATTTTAGAAGTCTTAGTATCATATAACTGTACAATAAAACAATCTCTGAGTTATACATTTATATATATATATAATTATACATACCTGAACCAGTAAAGAATAGACTATTATAATTATAGCATTCCATTTTTTCATACAGACATTGTAAATAGTTTCTAAAGTGTAAGTAACACAGTTATTATTGAATAATTGTGTTGGAATCTATAACTAGTGCTATTTACGTGAATAGTTAACAAATATAAGATTCAGATCTATGACATATGACTAAAGTTACTAGATGAAATGTAATCAAGTTACAAGTTCATATCTAGAAACGCAAGTGGATTGCAGTTAAAAGGGAAACCCTGCATATTATAGAGGAACTTTCAAAAAGGGATTAATAATAACTGAAAACTAACATTTTTTTAACTACGAACAAATAAACACACATATATACCGCCAAGAAACATCCAGTTCTTGAATAATAATATTGCACATTCACAATACAGCAGAGATGTTAAAACAAAAACTTTCTGCCTTATAGTTTCTTCTGAATTCATTTGGAAGCGCTGGACCACCTAAGTGCATACGAATTAGGATTCACTGGGCGACAGGATTCGACATAATCACCCTGTAGAGTGTACCAAAATAATGGCGTAGGGCCTATTCAACTTTTATCAAAAATAGTTATTGTAATCTTATTACCAGCAATGTCAATGATGCATACAACTGCGAAGAATTAGAGAAATTTACCGTCATAATAACTATTTGACATGTAGATAATTTCACTATAGTTTTGAAAGCTTTATACACAGCATTAATAAGGATTTTGAAAAATTGAAAATAAATTATTTTAGTCAAAAATTGGTAAACTTTTTGAAAAACTATTAATGTTCCTCACTTACTGTGTGCATATTTGGACGGGGAGAAGGCTACTTATTTAATGTGTAATAATTATGTAACCCGATTAGTGCATTTAATACATACAAAAAAGTATCTTAAGGCCTTGTATTACACAATATAAGGCCAACTTACCAACATAATTCTGCAAGATACAGGGACATTATGTTACATCACGACTTTACTTGAAAAATACTCCAATTTTTTATGCATTGTTTTATGAATAATAAATTATTTATTACTACAGTCGTGCAAATGTTAGAGTGACTCTTTCATTAGTTAAGCCACAATGCAAGACTGTATTGCACACCAGCTACTGGATAGGATAACAGCTACTAGGCTGCCGTTTGTCAAAAGTTCCTGAAAATTACATGAAATTAAAATGATGTTATTTTATGTTTTTACTCTAATTACACAATATTTAATCTATTCCAAAAATAGTCCGGATATTTCTAGTATTGTCTAGTTCAAATTTACTCATGTTAAGAACCAACACCAGTCATCTTATTCTAATAAAAATTATTTAGTCATATGAGCTAAATTTTGTACTTGATTAGTACATAATCTACAATTTGCCATCAAACTAATGGATATTTGTAATAAACATTGACAAGTATGATATTTGGATAAAGATAAACAAAAGATAACTATAAAGACAACAATGTTTACGTACTAAAATGCAATTATTTTACAAAGCTTTAGTTCTTAATAAACAAAACAAGAAAAACAACATGTTGCAAATAATAAAATTTAAAATTAAAATTCATCTCAAAGACACATAAAATTGACAACAAAATTTATAAATACACAGCCTGCATTATATTTATGAAAACTAGAATCAGTTAACCACTAATTAAAAACAACTGCACAAATTTAAATCATAAGTAATGTATGTATAATTTTAGTGCCTTTTGCATTCTAAATTCATATTCATACTAATAATACAATCTATAAAATATGAGCACAACACCACACAGCAATGTTTAACGACCAGAAAAGTTACACAACACTGTTAGATATACGTTATCAACAACAACGTGTACATCATAATTTTTACAATTTTTTCAGGAGCACATTCAAGAAAATATGGCAGGCTTAACCAACAAAAGAGCCCGTAAACACATAAGCAGTTGTTGGATTCTTCACACCAGACATTTTTGTGGCTAATATTTTCCTTTATAGCAAACTACAATAACATTATAAATAACTTGTAAATACCTCTACAAAATAAAAGACAGCTTGTAATCATAACTAAATATAATATTAAACAAACATAGAGGTACCTGTGTGAGTTTGCATATCCACTAAAAAGAAGTTTGTTACAGAAATACCTTGTTACTTGCAATATAACGTATAGCCAATTCATCAATGTTGCAAATCGAGTACAGCAAAAAAACTGAAATGATAATTAGGTCCAGAGGTGTAGCCAGATTTCAAAATTAAGGAGAGCAAGCACATAAAAATTTGATCCTTTGTTTAATCAGTCAACCTTGACACGAGTTGCATAAATGTATGCTCATGTCATGGGAGGCAGGTTGGTTAAACAAAGTAATAAGGCAGGTTGTTGAAAAGGCGTCAGTTTTGAAAAATGTGCTCGGAGCAGCGGTTGCTCCCTTGCTCCCCTATTAGCTACACCACTGATTAGGTCACAATTTGGTGCGATCTTAAATAACAGGGTACGATAGCACAGCTTACCAGTGACAGCTTTGCTACTCACTGCAGAGCAACTACTGCCTTAAACTTTAATGAACAGTAAGCAAGCTTTCCTGAGACAGCATCCATGCTGCCACTTTATCACAATGAAATCATACTGATCTTCGGGCACCGATGTGAGTAAATCTTACTGTGTACAAGCAATGTCGCCACTTTACAACATGAAAACATCCGAAATTAAACATGCACAATATTTTCACGGCATATCATCGTGAACAGAACTTGTTGTCCAAATGGAAGTCTCCATTATTCGATACATGTTTGTAACTGCATCCACTTTGACCAATATTGTGTAACATGGTTACTAACAACAGTCGATAGTGAAGACCTTACCGATAAATCATTACCGGGGAGTTGGCCGTGAAAAGCTGACATTGTTTCACAACGTAATAAAGTGACGGCGTGGATGACGTATAGATGACTGTCGCAATTCGGCTATAAGAATGTTATAAAGTAGACTTCGCAAAATTCGAAACTTACGAAAGTGTGTTTAATAAGAACTTATTAGGAAAGCATACTGAGAAACATCTTAATAGTAAGTAATATTGCAAAATTGTCCTTAATTTGCTGCCACAGAACTCCTATGTGTATTTTGTTGTCTCGTAAATCAGTAGACAAATGGGTTTTCCATAATTTCTGGACTGCTGATAGGTGTAGGAATATCACTAGTACTAGTTGTACTGCTATAGCTACGTAGTTGCAGTAATAGTTTTCGAGTCTGCTCATGGTGCTCTCCACGCTGTTTCTACAAGAACAAAAGTTAACTGGAGTTAAAATAACAGAAAAATGTTTTGAACAACAAACAATCATAGTTTATTATATATGTCACTTCATATCTGATTACAGTCCTCCCTCAGCTAGTAAATCAATTTCTATAGTTAAATATTACAACCACAATTAACCAAATGAATTTAATTCAATGCTTTAATAATATTTTAATACAAAAACTTAAGTCAAATTTTCTTTTTTCTAGAACCAAGATCCAGAGACGCTATGTTGACACAAACAAAGAGTACAGTAAAACACTTTTAGTACCTTTCTGCCAGGAAACTGAGAAGTTGTCAAATTTAGTATTTATTTAAAAGAAAAATTCTCTTAACTGGCTATACTACTTTTGGAGTTATCTAATTTTTCGAGTTGTGGCAACACTATTAAGCTTGTGCAATGCAGTAATGTGTTCATCTGCAGGTACGAGGATTGAAATCATATACAAGTCATGAAGACTTAACTTAAGTTGGATAATAACTACTATCTGAACTTTTTGTAGCCATTAAAATTGACTGCCAAATTTACACCATTGTAATAAATGTTATGAAAGGTTATACTGTAAAATAAAAGGGCACTGGGTTGCTGTCACTAAGATTACGCATACGTTGTCCTTCTTGCCCGAGCCTGGTAAAATGGAAAGGATTAAAATGTATTAATTTGTATTAATAAAGCCAATGGTCAGCACGTCAAATAATGAAAAATACAACAACCAAAACAAAAATGTTTTGTTTTGTGGATGTAAATCATAGACAGTCAGTAATACAATTAGTCACACACTATGCAAATTAAATGTTAATGGTACACATGCTTTATAAAAACATATGAGAACAACAGTTTGAAAAACACCACGTGTCAAGAGATATTAAAATTCATTAACTAGCAAGCCAAAAATAAGGTATTAAACTAAGCAATGAAAAATGCAAATAATGGATCAAAAGCATGCCTTTTAGCAAATTATAATAGCTGAAACACAAGGTATAACATTAACATATCCAAAAGTATGCCAAAACATTAAAATAAAATAAATAAACCCTGGACTTTGGTGATGAAAACACAGCAAACTCGTGCAAAACTGCAAGGCATTTTTATAATACCTTAAATGACCGTTTCTGGCTTACTAGCCATCTTTGCTTCTTCGTGAGCAACTTTCTGAGATTCTAAAAGCTAAAAGCCAAATATATTTTTAGTATAAAAGTTTTCCCAGAACCACCACCATGTTAGTAAGAAAATAGACAGATATTCTATGAACTACACAATAGTAAAGCCAGTGTATTATTTTTGCCAAATGACTAATTGTTTATAATAAACACTAAACACGAAACTCGCAACATGGAAGTTGTTTAACAATAACACAAATGCAACAGAAACAAAACTTATCAAAATATTATCATACTAAATTTTGTCTTTTTCATTTGGAATCTAACAACAATCTACTCGAACTCAGTCTATTCTTCAATGATATGAAGAATTCTTATTTTGCTGGGAGAAAAGAGCAAGCATTTACAAGTGTGGTAAAAGTTTGTTAGACAAAGCCAGACTATCTGGTTTCAAATCACCTTTGTTTAAATTTTAGTTTTCCCTGCATAAAATCATTAATGTCATTTGTTTCAAAGTATCCCTTTCACAAAGTGCCTGAAAGCAACAATTGTTTCCCTGGAAAGCGGTGAGCAGTCAACAAGTTGTTATGAAATACACCATATACTACAGCTTGCAAAAAAAGAATACTACAAGAGAGAAACACAAGCTTAACTGATAAAGTTTTACCTCAACGGTAAACTTGGTTACAAGTTCAACTTGCTCTGTGTGAATCTTTTTTAGATTTTCTCTCTCATTACTGTGCTTCATGGCTAGCCGTTTTCGCTCTTCTATGAACTTTTTCGTATTAGTGCTGTTGAGTTCCTTCACCCGCCTAGAAACATACACGTGTGTAATGTCTAGTAAAGGGGAAATTCTACCTCAAGTGTATTAGATTATAGCAATATGAAGACATCATAAAAATGAATAGCAAAGCTATAACTGCTGAAAAACACTTAAGACAAACTAAAAACAAAGTCAGGATACAAATTATTTTAATTACTTGGTGGTTTCGGAAATTTAATGAAAAAAACAAAGACAAAAATGGCATTGCATGGCTGTGATAAATCAAAAATACTGATAATGTAAACTCACCGTTCTTTTTCCTGCTTGTTTTTTATGTTTTTATCATTTCCCACGGCTTTGTTTGCCTCCATTGACTGCTTTGCCTGAGCTGTTTTAAGGTCTTTATTTTCTCTACAAACATTTAAAATTGATTACAGCATTACGATATACACACAATTTAGACTGGCATTATTGCAAATTCGCATATGCCAATTCACAGATGTACTGCTGGTAGTGAACACCATCTACCACTAACCATTAGTATCAATAATTCATAATCATAATGATCAGAAAATCATAAAAAAAGAAAAACAGCATAAGTAATTTTAGTGTTTGGGGTTACAAAATAAATGATTTAATCTTAATAAATTACAGTTTGTTATGTCTCATTTAATGTCTCTCTCTATAAAAAATAAGTTAAGAATAGTGTTGTTACAGATGAGCTAAAATTAAAAAAATTGATTACAAGCTGTGTGATTTAACATAAGTCTTATGTAAAGCAATAAATAGATCAACTAAGTAAAAAAACGAACAAAATTAAGAGTGCCAGCAAGCAGCAGTACACAAATGTGCACAGGAGGCAGCAGAATATGAGATATAGCAATAGTCACTAACATGGACAGAAATGTGGTAACTTTATATGAAAACACTTATAGTACAACTTTGCTTGATTCAAGAATATTAACAGATAGCATCTGTCATTATTTATGTTGATACAGCAATATTTTACGTAAATTCTCTGGACTGGTATTTGTATTTCTTCATGTTCTGACCTATCTGTGAGTAGCCACTGGTCTTGTTTAGGCCAATTTATACGTAAAAAATTACTATAATAATTCAAAAGCTCCAAGGCAAGTAAGTCATTTCGCACCCTCATCACCATTCTGTCGCCTTATCCGAGGAAAACAAAATTATTAACTGACAAGCTTTAAGAATGGTCTAACATAATGCTACAGTTTACGTTAGGTGAGATTTGATGACTTTACTAAGCTCCTACCTCTCTTGCTTATCATCCAGCTGTTTCAACTGACGATCTTGAGTTTCTTCTAACAGGGTTTTTATTTTATCACATTGCTGCACAGTGTGCTCCTTTAGTAAATCGTGTTCTTCTTGCAACTGGCGTGAAACTAAGTCAGACCATTCTACCGTCTGCTCCTGAACGACCTGTCGCACCTTTGTAATACAAAGTGGGTCATGAAACATTGTCAATGCAATTGAATGTGAATCAGCTTTTAAAAAATTGTTTTAAAGACAGTCACGAGTTGGCACTTTTGAAAGTTCAGTGATATAAAATGCAAAAAAGTTAGTATTTCATAGTTTCTAGCTTAGCTATCAATAAAACAATTATTTTGAACAGATTGGCATGAAACAATGTATAGTAATAAATTCTAGTAGTACCTTGTTCTTATGCGTGTTAACTAATGACTGAATTTTCACTTCTGTAGCAGATTTCAAGTCACCACAGTTCTGTTCACTAAAATGTAATTAAAAAATTATAAAATATCACACGGTTAAGAATTTATGTTGTTCACACTAGAGTAACTGCACTATTTAACATACGTCAATTGAAATAACTATTAAGAATCAGACTGAAGGTTTTTACTGTATTATTTAACTATGAATGTAGACACGTGTTAACAATAAAATAATATACAATGGTATTTTTATCACTGTTCACTCCTTCTATAGATAATGAAAAAAGTGAAACTTTAATACATGTTCTCAATTCAGTTAGTAAAGGCAGTGGTCATCAGCAGTTACTATAGAAAGGCAGCCAGCTATGACTTTAAGACTAAGTGAAAGCATTTTACACTAAGTGTGCAAAGTTTAAAATACAATAATACATTATATAAATTACATATTAATAACTATCACTTCTTTAATTCTATGTTCTTTACTCAACAGTCACTGATTTTTAATTGTAAAAAAAACAAAAACAAAAAACAGCATTTCACATTAGAACAAAACAGAGTCCCTTTAAACACGAATACTGAATAATTCCCTTTGTGGCCTACCCTTTCTTTTTGATAGCTTTGTCCAAGGTTTTTTCATGGCACTGCTTTTCCTTGTCATGAGTGGCAACCATCTTGTCCATAAAGCAGCAGTGAGCTTTCTGCATAGTTCCACGATCCTTGGAAAATTTTTTCTTTAACAATTCAAGTTCCTTGGCTTGTTTTTTCAAAAGTTTCACAAACTGTTTGTCAGTTTGAAGCAACTCTGGTGTGATTGGGTCAAATGTTATCTCCTCTGAAAAATCAAAAAAAGTTTTATTACTTGCAAAAAATACACCTATCCATCAAGAAGTTTAAATCGAGCAATGGTGTAAAAACTTGTATGATCCTAAGAGCTTGGTGCAACAAAACTGAACATTAGAAAAACAAAAAAGAATAAAAATTGGACAAATGGATTTACATAACTGGCAAACGAAAAATTTAAAAGCAAAATAAACGTAAATTACAAATGTAATTGGCCTGCAGGTTTTCCGTTTGCCACAGAGTTCCATTTAGAGAAACTGACCATTTTATAATGCACAAAATTACAGTAGCTGTGACAGCAGGCAAGGCTTATACTTTGATTTGTAATAAGAACAGTGAATATTAATAGGTTAAACTAAATACAATTTAAAGTAAAAAAGTTTCACACATTTTAAGTTATTAGTCCTAAGCTACAAGACAATCTAATTTTTTGGAATCTAGTCACCTACTAATAATTTGAATTAAAACAAATAATAAGAGAAACATACCAATGGGTGCTTTTTTGCTTTCTACACTGTTCTGAGTAGTTGCTTTATTTTGTCCTGGTAAAATAGCAGGCTTTTTCCGATCTGACTCCTCTTTGCGTGCTGGAGCGTCACCAATATCGCTCTCAGCAATACCCATCTGCTCCATCTGTTTTGCTCTTTTCTCCTGAGCAGACAGAAACTGCAAGGGTGCAGACAGCGCATCAACAAAATCTGAAAAAATAAGTGGGCACATTCAATAATTACGATAAGTAAAGTACTATCTCAATAATACGCAACTCAAAAAAGGGTTTCACGACTCTTTGTGGTAGAATGATCACATGACATCATTAAAATTGCAATGGCACTGCCACTACCTTCACCAAGCATCTTGACAATGTACTAAATTGTCATGGAAATGTGGAAATAGAAAAAATCATTCATTTAATAAAATAATTTCAAAGCAGGCAATGAGTTACAAAAGAAAGCACCCAAATCTGCTAATTAATATCTACTAGTAATTATTTTATACAACTGATCAGATTATGATGCAACAGCATAAATTCTTATGCACAATTAGAAAATTTGTATGGTGTTTTTTGATCTTTTTACACCTTCAAAGTTTAAAAAACTCTCTATGTAAAAACTTACCACCAAAACCATCTGGAACATAAGTTTTGAGCACAATATTGCAGAACACAGTGGGCAAAGACATTGGAAAGTTGCCCTCTGTGCGCAGGGAAATATGCCGATAACCTGCTTGCAATCCGTCTAATGGTAATATTCTCTGTCCAAGCAGTTTCCCGTTTTCATCATGTACAGCTATCCTAATAGCTGCGAGATCAGGTAGCACCACCTGTGAGAAAATTAATGAAACTTGTTACAACACAGTATTATCTCAGTATGCGATATATATAAGTGAATCACATGTAATTCTGTGCAAACAGTTGACATCTTTAAAACTTGACTTGTGCAATCTAAGGCATGTATCATTCACAGTGTGATAAAGAAATACATAACTAAAAGTCGGACAACAATAGATGAGAACAATGACATGAACGTAAACTCGAGAGCGTCTTCTCACACATAGGAGGTTTGTTTTTGTAAATCGTTCATTGGTAAGGCCTGCCTAAACTCTAAACTGCCAATTGTGGACAGTGAATTATTAAACAATTTATGCAAAGATATATGGGATTTTAACTTTTGGACAATGAAATTTTAGATCCACCATACTAATGCCTGCAAACTAGTTTAGAGTTACCTTACGAAACACGAAAGGTTCTTCATTGTAGACTGGATTTAGACCATTGCTAGGAACCATGCGCGTACGGAATTCTTTACGAATTGTATCAGTTGGCAAACCATACATATCAACTTCTACATATGTACCTATCTTTTTGTCAGACAAGAATTGACCAGAAATAACCTACAAGTAAGAAGTAATCAGGTGTAATGCTTTTAAACTTGTTAAAAATAATTAGCCAATGAACAGCCTTACTTGCTCTTTACAAACAATGAAACAGTAAATAGATGCTGCAATATACGTGATCTGTTTAAAATGCTGTACTGCAAAAACAGTAATTATTAGAAAAACGAGCACAAGACATGTCTATTACACATTGAAAGTGTTCGAAGAGACAATTTATAAAAAACAACAGATTAGATGTATTTAAAAGATCAGTAGAAGCAGGAGATGTACTTAGAAGAGTAAATAGCAAACATTTTGGCAAAAGTTACCTGCACAGAACAGTGAGCGGCAATCACACCATCTACTGGAGCATCAGAAAAGGGATCGAAGGTTCGATCAGGTCGCCTCATAAAATCAGGTTTCTGTAGATAGCTTTAATAAACAATATGTCACAGTGAAAAACTTTTAATATAACATCTACGACTGTAATTAAAAAACAGGATTATTCATGGAGTTACCTGCATTTAAAAATATTAGAAAAATTTAATAATAGCAACAATATTTTGCCTGTGCATGAATACTAGTTATCTTTCAAATTGCAAACTATACAGAAGTATGACACAATAAAATATCATCTTATAAAATACAGACTCACCCACAGCTGCCATTGTACTCAAATTTTCCCTGATTTAACTGCATCGACAAGTCAGGAGACTGGAAGTTTAAGGAAACCATCTGACAACCTGCATTCCAAAATATCTGGGGCAGGTAGTTACTGGAATCTACGCGACCACCTTTTGGATAAATACGACTCATCTGCCTCTTGTTATAGCTAAGCAAAGGTTAAGGAAATATTTTTCCTAAATCCAATGAAAAAACTAAATAACCAGTTGAAATGAATTTTTGTTACATGGATAGTCAATGCTAAAAATGTATTTATTGTTACTCAGGCAACTAAATAGTCGAATATTTAACAGTAAATGCCTTTCAAAGCAATAATGACACAGGCACCATGAATTGCATCTTTCCACAAAGAGACTAAACAACATTTTCTGGCAGGTTTGCCTTTCCTATTTTACGCTATGAGTGGGCATTCAAATGCATTATTTACTTCACGATTTATATTGACCAAAACATTTTTACGAAGGATACTTGACAAATTCGATGCAGCTGGTTTTCAGAAGACCCAAGCCTGTTGATTCATTGAAAGAGGACATGTTGTAATGGAAATTTCGTTCTGCAAAGGAAATTATAAATGGTATTAAAATCCAATATTAACCATGGGATTTTATTTAATAAAACCTGCTATTTCCTCTTCTAGCATGTGCCTGTTTCCAAAAAGCTGTCAAGTAGCTTATTAAACAGAAAAGAAGTTGCCACATCCTATAATAAATACAGCTTCAAATTCTCAATGAGCACTAAAACAGCACGCAGAGAAAAAAGGAATTACCCTCAGCAACGTCGAACCCTTGGAATTTAACAGGCTGCGCATAGTTTACAAACGATGAAAGAAGAGGATGGATGTTGGTGGTGGCACCAGTGTAGTGGTATTTAGAAAGGAGCATTTGCTCTTCATCATTCGACAGACTGCCCTGCGGAGTGACTATTGAAGAATCGTCATCAGTCGACGAGTTCTGAACAGCGAGCTATAAGTAAAGAGTTAGGTATAGAAGAGTTACTGTAGAAATGTCAAGTAAATCCAGTTAGTGGTTAAGTGGTCAAACGTATTAAAATTATTAGAAGATTATAATTATGCACTAAACTGCTAAACTACCAAAGAAAAGTGCAACACACAAAAGTAAAAATGAAATGAAACACAAATTTGCAAATTTTTTGTATTGCCACAGTTTGCAATGTTTAGAGTGAATTAACTACAGTAGAAAAGTTTACACATTTCACAAAAGTGATTTTCAATCAGTCACCATAATTCTGTCAAACTGTATTAAAAAATTCACTTTTGAACAGGCTAAGCAAATATCCTGTTGTGGTATTGAACTTCAACTTTACGTAACTGTTAAAAAATGCTTAATAGCAACAAATTAAAGTATCCAGTGAAACGAATTTAGGATCGTAAAACTAGAAGAACCACACGAATAATTCGTAATAACAATTTTTACTCTACATTTATTTTTTAACAAGTGTTGTAACATACAACAGTTTGTATGTAGTACGACACTTAATCGCTGAGATGAACTGCATTTCATATACAGCAAATATTTAATTTTAAAATTACAAAATGCAAATATAAGAGTAATTTACAATAAGCAATGCACAGATAAAGTGGTGGTACTGAATCATGAATAAAAATTGTGAAATGCATGAAAATGACAAATGAACAACAAAAAGAAGTAGTGACTGGTTGACCAGGCACAAGTGCATGTAAAAATCCAGTGCCCTTGTCCTTTAACAGTTAATGTTGCTACTATCGTTATTATTACATTGATTAGTACAGAATCAGCGTGCAGCAAGTTTAGTGTTAATGAAAAGAACACCATTAGAATTCGTGCAAAAAGGGTAAAAAAATGAAAACTTTTTCAGCTGCTAAATTATAAGACGCATGTGTAAATAAGTAAGACATACATAAATACATTACGTTTAATAACAATGTAACAACAGAAATCTTTATAAAATGCCAAAATAATTACTTTGACACACCAAAAAATGGTTTCAAACATGTAACTATTACAGTTTAGTAATTATGCTATTTGCATTTAATAAAAATTTTAATAATTTCTTTTAGGTCACAATCCAGAAATAACACCTTAAGTAACTCAAGACTCATTTCCAAGGTCGTACTGATTATTATTACCCCAAAGTTACTTTGATAAACCTGCATGTTTGGTCACAGAACAAGCAGTATCATTTTTTAAGTCTTTGGTATGACTCGGTCGGGAGTTGAACCAGCGACCTCCCGATGTAAAGCGAGCATGCTACCATTGACATATACCACCCAGTACATTGCACTTCTTTAATGTACTGAAAATACAGCTGTATTTACTCAGAAAGTGCACTTACACTTTCACATACAAACTATATAATTTTTGGAAAGAGTCCATAAATGAAAATTCAATGAGGTATACAAACACTAATGTATAATTAAACAAATACAACAAACATGCAGCATTACCATAATGAATGCAATACAGACACTAAAAATATCACTTTATTCATTGGCAAGAATAGCATTTATGAAATTTTGAGAGACCCCATTTTGGGGCGAACTGACAGTACGTACAAACATATAAAAAAATTGGTTTTCAAGGAAACACTAGGCAAAAAAAACAAGGAAAGTGGTTATTATACCTTTTTGCCTGCAAATTTTAGACTGTTTTTCTTTTCTGCATCAGCGTCATTGAGACAACTGCCAACTGAATTCACCTCCTTGATAGACGGTGTCTCACTTGACAATTCTGGATGTGCTTCATTGTCTTCTGGCTTTTTTGGATTCGGAACCTGACCTGTTACCAAATAATAAACTTGACGAAAATCTGGGACAAACTAAAAAGAAAAAAGCCAGAAACTCACTGCACACATGAGTTTTATAAAATGAATTGTTTATGCACGAGAAATTTAGTTGGTAGAGACAGCAAATTGCTTAATAAGTAAACAATTTAATAAGCCAGAAAGCAGCTGACAAAAATTTGTATGTTAGCATAAATATGCAAATATGAATCATTTTTTCCATGCTCTGACTTATAACCTTCATTTAAGTTTTCACGAAAGTACGAATTCATTGTGACTTTATAGCATATATCATTGGTACGGTATTAAAATATGTTAGTGTGGCATAAAATGATTAGTATACTACATCTCCCACACCTTATATCTTTATCCACAAATAAAAAGTGTATTAGTTTGTCCCAATACCATAAAGTAGAAAGCAAGGCATCTGTCATACGCATAATACAGCTGCTGCATTTTTTTTAATTAAAAAGAGGACATTGGTTGTTTGGGAAGCAAAGGTTTACTAAGAATAACAGCACAATTCATCACAATATGTAATTACACAACTACATAGTTCCTACACTAGAATGTATACGTCCTAGGAAGAAAACACTATGCTGTTTTATCAAAGCAACAATAGCATCAAGTTTACATAAAGTTGCATAGTTAATAGCAGTAACACGTCATTACATACAAGCTGTTAAAGGTTAATTATTTCCGTTAAACCTACTGATAAAGCACCAGAGCTAAAGCAAAACTTTGAAACCACGATAACCTCGCAAGCAAAGGAAGGAGCGAAAAAGACCAACTACTTTTGATGGTATTTCGTATTTCGTCAAGCCCAAAGTCCAAGCACAAATTCTGAATGTAAGCTTAACCAAAAATGCACATTTTCCGTTATCTCCTCGGAAGAAATGTACATGATTGGCTGCATGTTGGTTGCATGCATCAGTTGCATGGCCACAATACTAAAACACAAAGCGCGTGTTCTCTGGACTCTTGGCTTTATACATTCTAGCGCCTGATTTGTTTTCATACCACAATAGTTATCCTGGGGAACAGGGCTGTCCAGCTCACTGCCATAGTCTGATTGATCTAAAATTGACAAAGCAGTGTAGAAAGATTTGAAATGAGTACGCAGAGACCATACGCAAACCATTGCTAACTAGCGTTAACAATATACTTGCTTGGCACAATGCCAGTATTATGTGTCCAGTTTACAAAAAACATACAAGCATGCTAGCCGAAATGTGCAAAATGGGCGACACAACAATATGATCTCGTTTTACTAATTTCTAGCTATAAAATAGCCAATAATTGTTCACCAGTCTAACAACAAAGCACAGCTTTTGAGCCAATGGTATGAATGCACCTAACAAATACAATTTACAAATCATGCATTAACAAGCCCAGAAACGCAACGAAGAAGTTCATCGAGATGTAACTACACACTTTAATGATGCCATCTAAACACACATAATGGCAATGATGCAATCACATTCTAAACTATGGAAGATGTGGAGACCTACAGTAGCCCTGAGATAAACAAACATCAAACTACTGCCAAGCAAATTATAAACCTTCTTTTCAGATAAAATCTTAACTCAGTACCATAATCATTTTTCGTATCAAAAGAGAATTTAGATTAGTGCCACAACTACATCACAAACTAAGCTAAATAAAATCTTGTATTTGAACCATCATTGGGATGACTCCATGACACAATACCCATCTCTCCCTTAGTACGAACTGTCAAAAGCTAAAATAAAAGTTAATTTACGGTTCTAACTCCAAAGTTGCTAACATCTTATAAATGTATAATGGTCTTCACACTCAATATTAAGAATAGTGCAGTTTATCGCATAAAATAAGACAATAATATTTTCAATGCATTTCAAAGATAAACTGCAACAACGATATACAATGAAGAATAAAGATGACACTCTAAATTTCTTCTGTAAACAAAGCATTTTTTGATAACGGATGCCTCTCATTGTAGCTGGTTTGCAATGGAAAAGCAAAGGATCATTTCACAGAAACAATCTAGCAAGTCAGTAACTATTCAAATGTATCACATGTAGGGCAAATTAAGCAAAATCTGAGCACCAAAACAGATATCAATACAACATTAAATGCTGGAGAAGATTCATAGTGAATGAATTCAACGAAAACTAAATCAGTATGCAAAAGACATTAAAACTTAGAAATGACAGGCCTACAATAAACACTCAATCAGTTAGCACAACCAGCAAAACCACGCATAAAAATGCGCACAAACAAAAAACAAAGTCAGCGAACTTGAAAACTTCTCAGCCACTACTTTCCAAGTAATAAATAAAAAATTGTGCAAAAGCAACCAGTTGTAGGCTTGTAGTTAAACTATTCTCAATAATAAAAATTATGATGCCTACAGTTTCTTCTACAACTAGTAAGAACACTCCATGATAATCAAATTGCGCAAATTAGTGCACTCATAGAAAGTCAAACAGTGAGGAAAATAGCGAGTTTAAGAAGCACATGACACACACACACTTCCATAAATGGATAAACCTTTTATCTCATTCAGTGGGAATATATCATAAGGAATATTTAGACCCAATTACTTACAAAAATGTAACAAAAAATTTTTTATAAAAGAAATCCAAAAAAGAAGTCAAGAAAAAGAGTCAACAAATACCTTTTAGCACATTTGCTAAGTATTCCAATTTATCTTTAAAAAATGAAAAATTACTTACAAAATTGGGTATAAACTGCAAGCTGAACAATTTGTTGCAATTTACACAAAAATAAACAAATATTTCCACTTCGTCGGCATGGTAAATGCACAATCATGTAGCGGAAAAACAGATACGTGAAGTTCTTAGATATTTTACCAAGAAATTACTTGGCTTATGAACACAAAAAAATTTGAGAACAGACAACATATTCCACACTCTATAATCATGTAAGAGTTCTCCCATGCCAATAAAACATGATGTCTCAATACAGTTTTATGCAAGACAGCATTAAAGGCAAGTCTAAGCAGGTGTTAAGAATGTTTAAGTGACTTATTATTGAAAATGCAATTTCATAATATTCATCATCATTTCTGTAGTAGCAATTTTCAGTATCTAAACGAAACTTAGTGATGACTAAAATGATGCAAGGTCAATGTGACAGCACGCAATGATCATGCAGTGCACACCATCAACAAGTTTAGCGCTAGTCTAAGTTTTGACATCCTAAACTAGAAACACAACACGAAACTTGTACTCACTCTCTAGCGGACCTTCCTCTCCATCGACAACCACTTCTGGATCCTCGGCTACTTCATTCTCTTCAGTAATGGCTTCCACTTCTCCTAGTCGCAACAATTCCAACTGTTCTGTTTACAGAAAATGTCCACGTAAGAGAAAAAATACCGAAAATCAAAATTTAAAAAAAAACTATCATAAAGGATTTTACTTTCCATTTGACAGCAGCTTTAATAAATTGCAATACACTCAATTTTTCCAATTATTTTGTCCAATTTTTTGACAAGTGACAATTGTGGCAAAGGACACTTTTTTAAAGAATCATTTATTAACAGCAAATCTTTCAGAATACACAAACTACAATTTTTCTTGTTCAAAAATGCAAAATATTGAAGCACAAGTGCAAAATTGCTGTCTAGAATCCTCAAATGGTTGCCTTTTAAAATAATCAGAAAATTTGAACTTTTCCATAGCAGCATGTATCAGTAAAGACAGATTTTATTTATATGTACCAAGCAGAAAAACAAAGAATGCTTACTTTTTTCTACTTCGGGTTTTAATCTTTTATTTTTTATTAATATTTTGCTTTTTAGTTGACTTGGTGCTGGTAGAGGTCGGCCTTGTTCAAGCTACAATAAATACAATCGAAATATTAATACATAAGTAGCTATCGAAGATGTTCATCAAGCCTGTTTGAAGCTTTACAAAGATATAGCCTGCCCTTTCTGAATCTATAGTTACTAAAAGCAAAATTTACTTAACATTAGGAGTTAATTTATTACATGTAGAGCATTTGTGACAATTATTTTCCTTAAGCGTCTTACATTTAAAGCACATGTTACGAAAGTGCAAAACAATGAATTCTGCCAAATGCTTAAGAGATTTCAACTCTCTATTATTTACTGTAACACTATGTGGAGTATGGGCAAATTATTGAAATTGGTTTGCGGGTAGCACTATGAGACAGTACGATTAGAGGCAGTACTATGAGGGAAATTAGATTGTTAGAATCTCGGGGTAATCTCCCAAACACATTCCCAAATACGTTTTTTGGAAAACAACAGAATGAAAGCTGATGATATAAACAAAACGTTGCTAATGTTTTGCGAAAGTGATGCAATGCCTAAAATAACTTCATAATAAGTTGATTAACTATTCTGTTACATTTTTCCATCACAGTGAACTGCAAACATTCCTCCCGAAATGTGTGTTTTGCAAAAGTTTAGCAATAGTTAAACTCAAATTCTGAACCAAATCAATTACTGAACTCACTTTAACTAACCAGCCTTTGGCTGCCAGGCCATTCACTGTGCATTGACACATAGATTTTTGGGATTTCAAGATATAAAGATTTCAGTTACTAAAGTTAGTCAAATTAATACAAAATCTTTAGGGAGAGAGAGGAAGAAATCTTTAGTTGTGGTATTTTTACAGACATCACCAGCTAACAGATACATCAAAATATTGGGCAGCACTATATCCAGTATAAACGATATTCGTTTTGAAAGCTTGTATAACTATATTAATTTGTATGCGTCTCTTAATACACAGATAGGTGCAAAGGTTTTTAGGAAAGCTTCTACAACAATGAGTATATGAGTACAAAGAAACTAGAATAAAGATTTTTTTCAAAGCATGTATAGTTTGTTTTAAATGTATTTGGCATTGTTTGCCTATTTTATTTTAAGCAGTGGCTGCCCAGCTTTCAGCATCCAAGGTTCAACAAGTCAGTTAAACTTATTTTTTGCAATGCTTTCACTTTTTCCTTGCTTATTAGCATAATAATTCACTGACACAGACAACATGATCTCAGGTCCAATCACCATTGGATGGTGAAGAACAGACACTAAATGCTGGGTGCTCAAAAAATAGGAACTCTCTATTTTCCAGATGGCATCTGGCTCCCAAGGTCTGCTGCCAAAACCATTGGTTTCATCACTCATTAACAGTATACACACTCTGCTCCTAGCTTCCAGACACTAGACACTTGGATGCAACATAGGCCTTATCTTACACCTAATGAATTTAAGTTTACACCATCCTATTGGTGCATTTATGACATTCAATGATTAAGTTATATACAAGCATTCCTATTACTGCATTTTTAATTTGATCATGTTAAGCACTTACAGGATTAGTATCTAATTCATTCCTCAACAGTTGATCTCCAAACATATCTTCACAGTACTTTGCCATTTTATACTGCTGTGGCTTGCTGTAAAAAATGGAATGAAAGGTGACCACCATAATTTACTTTGGTGATTTCTCAATAGGTTAAGATTGATTAACACTATTTTTGTGAAGTTAAGTGCAAGTAAAGTTTGACGAAATGCACTAAAAAGAGTATGAAGCCATACTAAAAACAACTTTTTAAAGTGGAGAAAGATCATTAAGTCATTTCTACCTAAAATTTTAAATTGTATACATTTGTAAAAGTTTTACTTCACAATAAAAGTAGTTAATGAACAAATAATGAAAAAGACACGATGTTCAAATGAAACCAGTTATTACTTCTAAGCAAAAGATCTCAGAGGTCTGCTAAGTTTCTCGAAAATAAACTCAAAATAAAAAAATGAATAGCAAAATCACAAGAGAATAACAGATATAAAATGTAAGTCATCAACAGTGCAGACCTACCTGCAGTGGTTTTCAAAAGAAAGGATCACTGGGTATTCAGACGTTGTGAACGCTGTGTCGGCTATAGCATGGATTACATCCTAAGTATATGCAAAGAGCCCATTATAAAGTAAAGTAAATGAAGCGATTTTAGTGTTTTACATGTTTAAACAGAGAACAATAGCCTACCTCAACTGTTTGATCACAAATAAACAAATACATAGCTTTTGAACAAACTTACACCGACCTAGAATCTCGTAAGAAGCAGTCATGGCAGAACTGACACTTGCAATTAAATTTTGGTTAAAAAACTTATCTCATCCATTATCTTTAGAGCAGTATTTTCTTAAAAGTCGTGTTTAAGTGTAGTACAACTGCCTAGGCTACATCTGCATGATCAGGATCTAATATCTGTTCAAGCTTTTGTCTTTATGTCAGTGAGCATTAAATGCATATTATGTTTAACATTATAGTTTCGTTAGCAGCCAGATGTTAGAGAAGCGACAACTACGATGCAAAAGTTTGTTCTTTATGCAGAAGTTTCAAAAATTGCAAGTACAAATAATATTGCGTAAATATGTTTTTTCAATCTATAAATCTTTATATGAGACAGTAGGTCACCTGAGGTTACAGCAGGAAGAGTAAAATATTTAATATTATTTCACCTTGAATAAAATATCTGTGCACATTGCTTTCCCATGTGTAATGATGGGTTCCTGGTCTTCATTTTTACCATCCCAGCAGTCTAATTCAACACACCTAGACAAAATTTCAGAAAATTTTTTGGAATGTTTTGCTTCTTCTCTAGCATAAATAATGTTTTATAGAATTACTGTCATTGTATGAATTTGCTCTCTATTACTTAGGCAGAAAGAGATTATTTAAAGCTTTTCTTTCAAACGTTTTGCTACTGATTCTTTTTTGTCTGACAGTGTTTAGACACATGCAAACACTTCAAGCTTTGCAAAAAAACTTCTCCACAGTAATTAAGTGGTTATCTGAGATGACTATTATAAGTCATTTTTATAATATTATTATCATATTATCATTATTTATTTTACATTTTTTAATGCTAAAATGATTATAAAACTTAGTTTGTTCGGCTAGGAAAATTAAACAGTGCTGAGCCTAGCTAGTAAGATAGATGACTGCCACAAAAAAGGCAGTTTAACATAGCACATTGTCTTCCAGTATACCTTAGTACAATTTTTTCACCTAAATATTAAACACACTGCTAATATTTCTGATAAAAATACTTTAAATGTGTATAATTAGAAAACAGTTTTCTTTCAGCCTTACATAAACAACCTGCCATCAAAATATCTGTGAAAATCCAACTTTTCGGTTACTGGTTCACGTAATATTATTACAGGTTTAACTACCGCGTGCTTTTATAAATAATACTGTAATGCACTCTCAAGTGAAAAAATGAATTTGCACTCAAATTTCTACATACCTACAGCCAGCTAATAACACTTGTCGATACATATGTACAGAAGACTTGCCGCCGAACTGACGTCCAACTAAGTACGTGTTATGTGATGAATTTATTAGGTAATGACATAAAGGTTGGTCCATATCTTGGTAAATATCTAACCGATCAAGAAATACTGGTGCATTTTCGTCGGACATCAGGTATCGGCAAAAACCGTCCACACTCATTCTCTCTATATAAAATCAAAACATTACACTATGCATTTGTAGCTCTTTCAAGCAAATAATATAAAAAAAACAGTAAAGGAATATCAGATGAAACTGCTGAGTAAAGAGTACAAACACTGGCCTTTATTCTTTACTAAAAAAGCCCATTCCGTAAGGCGTACGTTTTTGTTTGCAGTGTTTACAAATGGTTAAATTTCTGCAGTGTTCCCATGCATATCTAGTTTTACAACCAAAGAGCTGAAAATCTAACTTTTTATTGTTTTAATTAGTTTTTCTGTCTCTTGAGTTCAGAATTCATACCCATTAACTGTTTCACTAGGTATTTTGATAATGATAACAGAAGTATTTCTAACTTTTTTGTGACTTCGGTTTATCAGTTATTTTTATCCTATTTAACCACAGGATGTATACTCTGAACTGGCCAGTGTATGGCTGGGTGTCCACCAAATTCAGATTGGTCCATAAAAACACAAGAGTTTTTGGATGGGATGTTTGCATTCTAAACACAATCCCATCACACAAATGCCACGTTTTTGTGCGTGTACATCCAGTAAAATAGATTTTCCAATGTGATGAATTACTTACGAATGTTGCAGACAAAACACCTACGCATTTCTTTACCGGAACATTATTTTTTGTCACAGACTATTTCAAACGTATCTCTAGATGAGGCATAATGAATTTTGTGCAAGTAAAAGACCACTTCATGGTAAAAATGATTTAAAATACTCAAATAGAGACTACTGCTACTTAAAATAAGAAACTTGGTATTTAGCTGCACTTATTTTATAAAGTACAAGTAACATTTTTTCTATTTTATGAGTTTCCAGCATGTCAGACTGAAGTATGATAAATTACCTGTCAGAGATAAATGTGGGCAGCTTTTTTCTGTCTGGCATCTGCTACTAAACCACAGAAGAGTAAAATATGACATAAACTCTTTCCTCACACTGATAGCCCAATGGCCTGATGGAAGATTATTTGTAGTGCTTTTTATCATTGTAGATTGATCAGTCTCAAGCTTAATTACAGAATTATGCAGCACACATACAATTTTTACAATAGAAACTAAATATATAAGCCAAAACATTAATCAAAGAAACAGAAACGGCTGCACATTGCCTTCCAGCATTATAAGCAGCAGTTTTTGCTGTAATTATTGATGAAGTCAATATGGCCACACACGGTGGACATAAAAGAAAAATATATCTGTAAAAGTCCGTGTCAATTCTGATGTATTTGGATTTGGAAGACACACAGCCTAAGTTAGAAAATGCATTGGAAAGCAAGACTACTAAGGTTCTGTCACTGACAGTATTTCAGTGTTATAATAAGCTTGTGGTTAAAGTACTCTGTGATGACCTCTTTGCTATAATTATGGAACAAGCTGATGTTCAAGTGCAAAAAGATTAGTCGATTTACTCAACAATTTACTTATTTTGATGCTCCTTAAACCATCTCAGGCTTTACTTACTTCTCAAAAGTTATAATTGCAAAAAATTAGTATAACAGAAAAAAGAGTCAAAGACCTTAGGCAGCACGATGTAAACATGAATATTCTATTAAGCAGCTGTTGCGAAAGAGTGGCGAAGTGAATGTTCCCTAATCACAGGAGATTTAATTTGTGTTAAGAACTGTTACAACATTTCCCAGGTGATGATAATTCCGAAGAATCTCTAACACCAATGGTGCTTTCAATTTCAAAGTGGCAATAAAGACTATAAGTAATTAAAA
Organism: Tubiluchus corallicola; assembly: GCA_030141605.1. Lineage (NCBI taxonomy): Eukaryota > Metazoa > Priapulida > Priapulimorpha > Priapulimorphida > Tubiluchidae > Tubiluchus > Tubiluchus corallicola. The sequence goes on from JAQGDQ010000116.1 coordinate 450,485, forward strand.
TTCTCAGCCAGAGTTACTCATAAAGTTTTTGATTAAATCATGATGTAATATATGCATGTTACGATCATCATTAAAACTTCAATTACTTTTTGTACTCAGAAACAAGCAACAATATTTTGTCATCAGTTCTTAGAGCACATTGAAGAGATTTAGTGAAAATAGTGATGACAACAGTTTTGCTTTTCAAGAATAATGAAAATGGATAGGGTGGAACTAAAAAAATTCATATTCTTTAGCAGTATTTTGTTATAACTAACAAATTCTAAAATGATTTCAACAATTTTTTATAGTTTAAGGCATCAGACTACTCAGCCTGTTTTAGTGTTCTTTAAATATGGAATTTACAACGTCACCTAATTTTGCAGTGGGTAATGCTAAAGTGGCTTTAAGTAATTGCTGTAACTTTTAGACTGCTAAAGTCTTAAGAAAACAATTTCATTCAGTATAGATCTAGATACACTAATGATAGCAATGACAGATACCTATTAGTGGGTCCTATAAGTCACAGACCACATATCGTTTTTCGACATTAGCAAAATTGGCAAAAAACAGATAAGTAACTGTTCACAGAAGATTTCCAAAAAAAATCACAGATTATTTTGGATAGTAACAAGGATATCACGTATTCAATGATATCAATGTTTCAAACTTTCGCTGGCATTAAAATTACAAAAATAAAATTACCATAACCATACATGTACATGTCTGCAAAGTGTGGCTAGGCTTGAACAAAAACATGAACAAGCAGCTTCTAAAGTATCCTGTTAAATGTGTAACAAAATTGAGCAAAACAAAAGGAATATACAGCCAACCTACTTGCTTCAACGAAGTCTGGACTGGCCTCGTAAGTTTGAATAAGTTGGAAAACACGCTTAGCATCGAAAAATGGAAATAATATTTCATTAAGACGTGGATCACGCTGGCGCTGAAATGGTACAAAAAATCACAGTTGATAGTTTTATAGAAAACACTTTCAATATTTAAAATGTTTATCGCATAAAACCTGCTAACGTAAGGCTAATAAATTTAGAACAGTTTTTAAAGGAACATTCGTATTTCTAAAATGTAGCACAGTTATATATTAAGCAATAATCACTTTTCACAAGATGTATAAAAATGTGACAGAAACCTAACATTAGTATGATGTCACAGTTAACAATTTGAAATTTGTGTCAAACTGTGCAAAAAAATCTCACCTCGTTCAAAAAGTCTACAAGTTGGTTGACAGTCAGGAAGTCTGTTTTTCCACCATTTCTGCAAATCAACAAGTTGCACAATGTAGTAATTATATGCACAATTTAAATAAATTTTTTCTTTAACTTTTGCAAATTGAGCATTAAAGTCTTATTTGCGACGTGATACATTTGTGGTGTAGCATTCCAAGTGTATAGATATAGTTTACGTGCTTGAAAATTATTGGGTAAGACATTCCTTGTAACATTTGCAAGCATTTCCATCACATAATAATTTTACGGTTAAAAGAAACTGTGTGAACTGCACTTAGTTAAAATTCACCGAAGAAAACCGAAACTAACATTCAAAAAATTAGAGCAAAAAACAAAGATATTTTTTGGTTGTCTTTTAGTCCTGCTGCATTCTGATGATGGTTTTAATAACAGCTGCCTGGCTTCAACAAAGTGAAGTTTACACAGTTATTATTGTGATGTCTAAGCCTTTTGTGTAGTGGCATTCGAGGTTCATGACAGGATCGAGGTTCTGGTCGGGATCAGCAGTTTGGAATGCTAAATAGAGGTCGGGATTTTAGGGGTGCATTAATTACCCTGTGATTCTGTAAATGTTGAAACATGTGTTTGTTTGACCTGTACTTGTGTGCTAACGAAATACTTATGACAACGACGACGACGACAACAACAACAACAACAACAACAACAATAATAACAATAACAATAAGAACAACAATAACAATAACAATAATAATGTCCGTCAAGTAGGTACAGAACTTCTATTGCATATTTCCATGTGGCGTCTACATAGTCAAATCTTGTGTTGACCCTGCATCGCTATGATAAGTAAACGTAACAGTATGAAATTATGCAAGGGCCTGTGAAACAAGTATAACACAAAATATTTTTCGTAAATTGTTCTAACATTATTTATTGAGTACACCCAACTAGAAGCCCACTCACACACACTCCCAATGGCTGAACGCACTCTTATGTGCCGCAAAATGGAAATCATGCATTTGCTTTAAATTACTTACAAGACATTTTAAAAAATAGTCATAACAATCATGTAATGCAGTTATGGTAAACAAAATCTCAAGTAAAATATGTTTTCACAAAATTTAAGTGATAAATGATTCATTTTTCTTCATATGCCTGAAAAACCTAATGTATACTTTCTTTTTTCAAATATTAGAAACTTTTAAAGTTCAAGTCCGGATTGGATAAAAACTTTGGGAACGGGATACAGGGATTTGAAGAAAGTTTGGGGGTCGAGATCATAGTGATCTCGAATCCTGAACAGCTATATATTGTGCCATTACAATGAGCCGTTATTGTTGATGAAGTAACCAAATTTGTGCAAGACAATGTCCAAGTAAAAATAAACAGTACGAAAGAAATAAAAGGTAAAAAATCAAAAACGGTAATAATTCGTGAACACCCAATTCTTAATGTGTATTTTTCATTAAAATTTAGGTAACTCATTTCATAATCTGTCCTGATGTTAAAGGAATGAGTTTCAGCAAAGCTGCTAAGGAACACGTTGTATTAGATTAGCATCCGTTTTCGAAAGCAATATAATCCTAAAAACAGAATTACATGGAACATCAATGACCATTAGATTGACAGATCATTACTTCTGCTCCAGTAACATGCTCTCTAATGAGAGATCTGACAACAACATTCAAGATGCTTAATAGTGGCGGCTCATAAATCCTACTTACATCAACTTGAAAAGATCCTCAATGTCAGTTCGAGGACAAATTTTGTGATACAGCTCGTAGAACTTGTCAAACGTAAACTCTTTGGTGGGAATCTCATCATTCTGCAAATGCAGCAAGTTTTAAAATTTCACATGCATTTCACACAAGAAAAATAAATGTCTAAATAATAGTCAAAATTGGCTCATTGTGTTGTACAGTCACAGTGAATGATTTCATGTTCACTTTGCTAAGCGTAACACTGTTTACATTACTTATTATTCAACGTAAAAGCAGCTGGGAAAAGCATACAACTACATTAGCATGTGGCTACTGAAAAGTGCCACTGTCACTTTATGCCAAAGACATTTTGGTATGTCAGCAACCCACAAGGCTAACTCATGCACGAAATAAACATTTTACATACAAGTTAAGATAATATACCTTGCCACTGGAAAAACCCAATTCTTTAAGTGACTGGAATATCATCTTTTCGGTTTTTCCTGAAGCAAATGTCCTTGTTATGCTGAAACAAGTGGACAGTTAAAAAACAAAATTAATCGAATCATTTTTATTAAAATGTATATGTATTTACAAGTGAATATTAACTACATATAAAGAAATCAATAACATCCTTAATTTTTAGTTTACGCAGAGATGAAAATTACACAGAAAGCAAGCCGTGAATTTGTCACTGTTGTATTTTAACGAATTAAATTTACAATTTATTTTTGTAAAACCTTAGTAGCTGTCTCACAATTTGTCTTAGGATCTCAGTAATAAAAGGCACACTTTCAAGAAAAAATGTATATTTTCACTAGTGCTTATTGGCAGATTTGCATATGCAGACAGCATCACATGACTAATAAAACAGCACAAATATTTCAATTTTGCATGGATGACATCATCTTCCATACACATAAATTAACATTTCTCCTGGTTTTCAGAATTGTAGGAGCTGTAGTGATTTAAACAATTAAAAATATAACAACGTGAACGGAAATTCAATCAATCTTAAGTTTAAAATCCATCATTCGCAATAAGATGTCTCACAGTACAATGATGTGAAACAATGTTGAATGTCCCAAATTTCCAGCAAGCTAAAGCTATCAAGCACAATAGGATTATATGATAATGAGTGATGACTTTAAATGGGTGTTGTCGATCTGCTTGTATTTTGAAAAAAGCTCATTTGAAAATGAACACTGTAATAATATGTTATGAAAAGCGAGATCGTTGTTTCTACGGCATATTTCCGCGTATTCATTACATTTATTAATGTCAGCAATTATTGTAAAATGCCTGCAACAGTGGTCTAAAACATTCATTGTTTTTTACTGCTGTGATTAATAGCACAGGAGGCTATAAAGCAAAAAATATAACATCAATTCCTCACATAAAAGTTCTCATTTTTCAAATTTCCAGCTCACCTTTGCTAATAGATAGGTAAAGCTTTTGCGACATTTATTATTAAAATAATTTTCTGCAAATTCTAAGTATGTGAAATAATTGCACTTTTATGGGGAAGCGGGCTTAAATGTCACATGTGAATGAAAAGCTTTATGAGCAATTAGGCTGTAATTTACTTTGCACAAAACAACAGTATATCACAGTTATTAAAAATTGAGGCTATCATAAATCATAGTTGCCTAGTAATGTATGATACGGCCCCTCGCTGCACATATCAAACCATAAAACAAAATTTATCCCCAGAAAGAGCTAAATGCTGCCTATATTTTCAGCGGCTTAAATGGGACATTAGGGACAATGAAAAGACAAGGAGTGTCAGCTCACAATTAGGTTAAGTGAGTACTTAACTGTAAATAAAAATAGATTAGTATAAGTCCCTTAGCAGCTGATGGTTATGAACAAATTTAGAAGTTCCATGGCCCCCAGTCTGTGGTTTTCCCAATTACAATTCAAACAAAATAAAAAAACCACCAAACTTCGCCATGGAGTTTGGCAGACAAACAAAGTAGCATAAATTAATTAACATTTTATACAGAGTTTAAGGGCTTAACTACATGCCAGTAACGAAAATCCAGCACACATGAGCTCAAAATTACTATGTTGATGCTTGATCTGACATAATCCGTATGAGTGCAAGAACAAAGTATTGGTTAAGTCACAGAAAAGCCAATCAATGTTATCACTTACTGTTTGAAAAAGAACTCATCAAATTAAATCTCGAACTGCCCAAACGAAAACGGAAAGTAAAAAGCAAAATTGTACTATTTAAGTCTATGATTTACTGCTTTCAGTTCTAGATTAAAAATGGTTTTAAATTACTAGACTAGAAGAGCAGCTGGATCGGGTAACACAAGTGCACATTTGCAGTAACCCGCACAGTGTTTGTATCCTGAAATGAAAAATATTTGCTAATCTTGATCTCTGTCTCTATATCATAATTTGGTGTTTCTGGAATTCGCCATGCTTGATTACCTAGAAAGTGCATTTTGTTTAAGTGAACTTGGAACTTGTCACTTTTTGACCTGCAATTCTATGGATCATAGGTCTAGAAGTCTAAATATTGCCTTCAGTGAATTCAAAGCCCTAAGAGAAGTTCTGACACATTGGAAAAACTGATTATTGTTCACTGTCGTTGAACTCTTTGCCCGAGGTCAACGATCAATATACCACTGTCTGCGCACCTACCCCAGGTGTCTACCCTGCAAGTTTCGTGACTCTAGCTGCTCTAGTAATGAAGATATTCAATGTTGAAAATTAGAGAAACAATATTGCAAAATCTTATATCATGATAAAGTTAGCAGCACATACCTTCGAACTGGAATATTCCTATTTGCATTCACAGCTAGAGTTAACTTCATCCAACTAAAAGTACAAAGGTCTATATATCAAAAATTTACATTATATTAGCAATTGATATAAAAAAGAAATATTAAGAATAATTTGGCAAAAAGTATAAAACATGCATATTATCTATGAAATTAATCACAAATTCTACTGACATATTATTTTTATGTAACACTTGTTGAATAAAACACACATTCTAATGAAGCAAAGATGCTTAGTTACACTTGTGTAACTTGAATTTGGTAATCTGCTTTGTTGACCCTAACAACCACTACTTATCAATTGAAATTAAATGATAAATATTGTGTTTGCTTGCTGCCCAAGTTATAGTTAATAAGTATGGTGCCTTCACAAAACTCAGCTTTCCTGGTGGAATGTATTGCGAGTAATGTAATGCTGCAATTAGATATTGTAAAATTATTTCTAGACGAGTGAGCTAAACACTCTATTGACAAAGTTTCCACAACTACTAAAGACATTTTGTCTTCCTTTATTGAAATATTGCAGATTTCATCAGTTTAAGTCTATTAGAGGCATCAAGTAGAGTTGAGACGCATAGTAAGATACAACTATGCACTCAGACTGTAGCTCAATCCAAACATATATTTGATTCAAAGAGAGCATAGAAAACAAACAATAAAATACGTAAAAATAATTTAACTAAAATCTCTAGAAAATGTTAACTGCAACAGTTAAACTGCGCTAACAGATTTTGTAAGTATGTTCTACACTTTGAACTTACTGTTTCATAAGGCTAGTCATGGGACATACATTTGCACTCTTGTTATTGTGTGTACATTTTCTAATGCCTTCAATCCAAGCCTGTAAAAAATAAAATAAAAGAAGCTCAGACTGATATAGCAAAAGTATCGACACATTATTATGTTTTCATATGCCACAAACCACTTGTACATGAAAAACGGTTAATAAATAGAAAACACCTTGCTAACAATTTAGAACTGTCCAGATCCTAAATGAAAAAAGAAAGTAATTACTTATAATTACACATTTAATGAAACATTTTTTGCTTAAGAGTGTAAATCAATAGCAGAGTTCTCAGTAATGGTGAATGGCACAGATGTGCTTTCATCTATGCCATTAACTTCTAAACTTACATACACAGAACCCTGATTTCCCAGTCAAAAGGTCTACACCACATTCAGCTAATGACCAATCAGCAATTCAACTAGAAGTCAAAGATTAATACTCTGTAAATTAGTTAGACAACACACTAAATAAATTTCCAATAATTCCATTTTAGTTCACCAGGCAGGAGTCAGCTATGCGTTACTTAAAAATCTCGTAATACGGGGCTGCTGTAAAAAAAGGTTTGCCTAAACTTTGTTCTCAATAACAACAGCAAATTTTTAAAGAAATTATATTTCTCTGCTATATGCCCAGGAGTTTTTTATTTTACATTATTTTTGTAATGTAAAATAAATATTCTGGTGGCTTATTATAAGCTTTGCTTTCTGGGTCTCCACTGCTAAAATTAATATTTATATCTGTTATTTGCTATAAGAATTACTACTAATTTACGTACTTCTGGATGTTTATCTTGCTAAATATAATTGAAAGTAATAATTTTGGGCTTATTGTGATTTTTTTTGTTCTAGTAATTTCTAACTGTATAGTGTTACAAATTATAAAATAAAAGAAGACTTAGTATCCATTGTGTTCCTTTTTCCTTTTAAAGGAAGATAGTGCTAGAATTATAACTTAGAAATGATTCTTTCTGGCAAGAAACTATGAAAACACCATAATAAAAAATCGAGATGGCGGGAGGTTCACAATATAGCGTAATTTGTGATTTATTAATCGTTGTGTTACAAAGTTAAAAAAGAGTCTTTGTCTTTTTGTCCATTTTCTCTTTTTCTTCTACTTTAAAATAGTACTCAGAAGTGTACTGAAGTGCATTGTCTTTTTAATCGCTGCATTGCTGATTTTTTTTATCAACTGTTATTTACTCTTTATAGCACAAACACTATATTGCTTCAATCAATATTGGTCAACTTCTTTATACAACTTGACTACTTACTTTCAGGATATCTAATCAAAAACACAAAAATGCCACATTTGCTTGAGTTTTTATAACAACCGAATGTGTTTGTGCTGTGCACCATGTGCATCATGCCCCTACGATGTTTGATCCAAATAAAACTATCACAGTGAATACACATGGGCAGAATTACTTTCACTTGACTACCCATAATAAATGCCAGTTCAGTATTTCTCATCTAACTACAGTTTAGTGGATTATTGGTATTAAAACATAAATGAATGACGTATGTGCAGTGTGTAACTCACCACATGAATATTGCAAAAAAGCACTAAAATATTCAGTGTTAACACTGTATATGCAACTTGTATCATTACGTTACCTGCATTGTTTCTGGATCTGGCCCGACCAGGTGCATATATGTAAGATTAACGAAGTCCAGGCCATGACATAATGTCATGGTACGTTCTTCCACTGGTGCAAGTCCATCTTTCTGAAATGCTTCTGTTATCTTAGGATCCTGAAAAAAATACAAAAACCAATGAGTGCACTGAAAGGTAAAATAAAATACTATATAGTAAACACACACCTTATTGTATTGCAAGCTGAGTTTGGCAAGGTTTCATGTTGATCCAGTTGCAAAACAGAATGAGTCAAAAATTTAATTTATCATGGGTACGTGTTACAGGTAACATGCTGTAAAAAAATAAACACAGTTTATGAGGGATAAAATGAAAAGGTACAACAGATTTGTACTAACGACAGACAACCCCTAAAACTGACCACCTGAAAAATTAAATAAATTGACCCAAAAAATGACTGATAATTTAAAAAAGGTAAAGTACTTCAATTTCTTAAACTTTTAGTAGCTGGCACGAAAATTTTGTTTATTAATTGGATATTAATGATCAGAAGCACATTTTATAGGATTCAATGATAACTGAACATACACCTGTCTTTTCAAATGCGAAATTGCTGCTGCGTTATTTAAGCCTCATTTAACAAGGCTTCTTAAGTACTTAATTCCACAACCGGAAATTAAAGCCAAACAAATGCATGTGGCAAAACCTGACAATTTTCACTGTTCTAACTAATTGCAGCTTTGCATGTGCAGCAAAATAATGCATGCCTACCTCACATTAAATTCTAAAGTTATATTAAAACTACTAGTGCAATATAAATAATGTGATAGTAACTAAATTTAGGTACATTTTTTTTACTTAATACATTATGTAATTTATTAGGTATTTCAGAATTGTTTACAGTTACTCTGTATGGTAAGAATACAAACGTGATTGAAGAAAATAGTGTACATTTATCCTGACATTTCTGAGGTTGACAAGTGGGACATAGCTTTTGTAAGAACAAGTAAAGTATTGACAGAAATTCTCCATTGAAGTAAGATATAATATTCTTAATTTTGTAAAAAAATATGAACAACATACAAAAATGGTGCACTTAGTCATAATCACAAAAGTATCTCCAGTAAGCGCAGATGCAGTTTAACATCATGCCAAGTTTATATTGTCATCATACTGCTAAAACTTAAGAAAATTTACATTTCACATAAATTACGTTCAAATTATAATAATATCGAATCAACTGTTAAAATGAGTCATACCGTAGGTCGACCAATTGTTGAACTTCCAGATCCCAAGAAGACATCACTAACTTGAGCAAGTTCCAATACTTGCGTATCCTAGAATAAATAAAAAATATGCACGCTGTGAAAATATTTAACTTCATTTTCAAATATAGATGGCTTTTTTAGGTGCAGGTATATGGAGCATTTGTAGTAAAGAACTACAATGTAACTAGTAATTTCAGTTACTATTACAACACACCCGTGAGCTCCAAATGAATGTATGCAATATGCATTAACATGTTCTTCTTAAAATTCCAGCACACCACATTTGCAACTAAGTGTGTGTTTCATCCAAATATTAACAATGCAAAATTCGAAACTCACAAACATTTATGTTCCTTCACGGTATATTACCCTTAAAAATCAGGATCTAATTTAAATTTTGATATTAAGATTATAATAATTAATTTGGGTACTTAGGTTATTACATATTTCACACATAAGTTTGTCCAACTTTATTTGAATCTGTCTCAGTTAATCAAGGTCTCAAGTAATTGTCAGATGTTTAACACATAATGTCATGCTAATTGCCAGGTATATTTCGTATGACAAGAAGCATGTTGTAAGTTAATTCAAGGATACTTATAGCAGCCACGGGGCCACCCTTGCTGTAAGTATAATACAAGTGATGAGTTATGACAAAGGAAACGTTGTTGCGCAGTTGCACTGTACACGGCTGTGCAACAAATGAAAAACTACCAACACCTGGTAATGGTGCTAGAAGTGGAAACTCAATTATTATTAGCCATCAGCAATCAGGCTCTGCTGAAAATTTATTGCCCAGTTGCTTGAGAGAGCCTATTATTATTCAATTACCAGCATGTGATTTACCTAGAACTAGTTAGATCAGTAGCAACCGCAGCAACAACAACAAGAGTAAATCTCCGGTGGTTATAATATAACTTTTGAGATAAAAAGTTCTTCTACTGTAATTACAACAAATTCCACAAACATCAGAGTGTCACCAACATATAGGCATTTCAAAGCCAAGTTTTCTTATTATAATATGTTATAAAATCCAACATCCTTGTTATAAGCATATTCCAGTTAGCGCTATGATTACATGTTAATGAACGATGTTGATAGTGTGCATCCAATTTCGACTTAAACGAACTATATACAGATGTTGCTGTTCTTGGATCACATGGCAATCTATTTCAGATCTCTGGCATTATACAAGAAAAATGATATTTTACTTATTTTGCATCTGTTCTTGATTTATGACGACTAGGAGGTCCATCATCTTGATGTGAGACGTACTTTTAACTTATATTGGTATATATCACGTAACTGTCTAAAAGCTAATGTAGTTAAGCCAATTCGATTTAACTGATTTTCATAGGATAAGTTCTTTAGATCAAACGATAACATATTCAGGGCTATTCAATATTCAATGCTTACATCCAGTTCACGCTTTACATTACAGACATCTGTACGAATGAAATAACTATTGGTATTACATGTACCTGTTTTATTACACACTCACACAGCGACTGGTTTTCAGTTTTATAGAAAGAAATTATGGCCGTAAAAGAAACGAAAGCCAGAAATGACAGCGTACTACCGCACTAGGTTTAAAGTTACTTCTATGTAATGCGGCTTCCTTTTAATATGTATTTAACGTTATGTCATATGAGTTTTATGACAAATTATAATTTGACTAAAGCCTAAAGAATAAAAAATGACCAGTTTATTTCACCATTCATGCTTTCTATGTACATCATTCACGGCAGAGGATCGGCCACACACTGCATTACGGTATACATGTTGTACATGTACACAGTTTTCGGTTTTATTCATAATTCACAAGTTTTTTTGCACAGCAATGTATGAACACGCAAGTCTTAAAAACGTTTATAGGGATAGCCACGCTTTTACTACATCCAGCAGTATAATACACAATTCACAGTTTTCAGTTCTTTGAATGTGAAAACAGCTATTTTATACAAGCGTCGAAATATTAGCAGTCATTATATGCACTATTCACCGACATAATGTGAAATATAAATAGAACCTATCTTACAAAAGGGTGCTTTCAATTTGTGAATTTATGTTAAATGACAGATACGGTTTAATATGGTAATGTGTGTTACACAAGCATCACCTTTTTCATTGTGTAAAAAGGTGTTTTATACGATACTCAATGTTTGTTCATCGCCTTGGCCTTCCTTAGCCACAGTTTAAAAAACAAAAATATTGTAATGTCTTAAATATTAAAGTTTGACCATATGATCGCGTTATCAGGATCACATTCACATTATACATGTAATTCTTTTGCTCAACAACAGATGTAGTGTGTGTGAGGCAGAGCGGCCACCTACAACGATTTTGGCGACTATTTTTAACTCAAAATGATAACCTGCTAAGCCTGGCACAGAAACAAAAACTTTTGTGAAACAAGACACCTTTCAGATAATAACAAACAGGCTGAAAGACAGATATGGACATAATTCAGCTGGTGTCAACATCAAAATTATAATATGAAAAATACAAATTATGAAGCAAAGGACACTGCAATGCCTTGTAGCAATGACTTGACTGAAGGTCTAATCAATTACATTTTGATTAAACTACAACACCGGTGAAAATGAGATAGACGTTCGTCTAAATAATTAAAGACACAATAGGTAAAGTTGTCCTTTTTCCTGCTTTTCCACTCTTGGAAATTTTTCTTATAATTGCTGATTTGCAGCTTGCACCACCAAGCAACCTCTGTGAAACCAGCAGCAATTTCAATCCAAGAAACTCAAACATGAAATGTTTTTCTTGAGCTAAATGCGATTTATAAATGAATGACTAAATGTCGACAAATCATTCGAACGGGGAAAGAAGAGACGACACGAAGAAAAATAAAGGGGCGTAATGGTATAAATGAGCAACGAAAAAATAGAACAAAAAAATAACATTTCCATTTCAAAAAGAAATCATTGTTAGCCAAGATTAGTGCTCGGATAACAAGTACAAACTAAAAAGGTTTAAAAAGAGCAACCGTTTCAACTTGCTATTTAAAGATAATGGATTTTGCTTTTAATTATTATCAGATTATGCAGAAATACTTTGAAAATAAGTTTTTACTTAATTTTGGTATAATGATTTACAATTAATTTCAACGCTTTACTATCAATGTATTAAAGGCTTATTAGTATTTTAGGGTTATAGTCTAGCTAACACTACACTTAAAATTCTGCACACGAGTAAGGAATCAACAAATATGGAAAATCGACCACATTGATATTGTCCTCATAAATGTTCCTGAATCTTGCAAGAAAACAGAGAGTTAGCAAATTATTGCTGCTGCTTCTCAAAAATCGATAGCGATGGTGAACGATCATCAATTCAGATGATTAAATAATTACAACACGCACCTTGCCCTCGCAGCTCCAGTATATGAAGAAAGCATATTCATCGACTTGAAAAAAACAGTTCCTCTCGATGAAACCAGTATCCTGAAATGAAAATAAAAATAACTGAAATGTAACACAGACTTAGTAGTAATTTTTTATAGTATTAATAATAAACTTTTGCTCTTAATAATATACTTAATTTTATGTGAAGTACGCAAAATGAGTTAAAATCACGCCTAATAATTTATAGTTACAAATATTTAAATCACGTATATAATTCACATCAGAATGTGTCTATAGTCAAATGGCAAGTTTCAGTTCTGAAATCCATTTCCAGATAATTTCGTAGACAATTACGTCAATGGTTTGATAGAGTATCCAAAGCTTTTTCTTTTCTGTTTCACTTGCATCGTTTGTCTTCGTAAAATTTCGTTTGCTTGTTTGCTCGTCTGCAGTAATAACAAACACAAATACTGAACTTTCCAGAATTTTACTGCTTCTTGCATGCAAGATTAACATGGGCAAAAATGAAGGCTACTAGAGCAGCAACAGTAGTAAAACACCAGCAGCAAAAACTTCTGGAAATCAATTACAGCAGTACAGCTATCGTCTACACTCGCCCATCCACAGGCAAGGCATACAGAAATGACATTAATCTTGGAGCTAGTGAAATTTTTAAATAACGATTACTGATCATTACTCCGTTGTTGAACAAGTAGAAACTATCTATAATGAAATGTAAAAACAATGCGCAAAAATTGGTCCCTATAAGTCCTACTACTTTCTACAAATACTAATACTAATTTTACTCTTTTGCTTTCTGTATGCAGACTTAGAAGCTACAAGAGGGCAGACTCTTCACATAAATTTACACGAAAGTTTCTAAAAATTGTCGATGAATGTTACCAGCGAAAGACACAATTCCACAAATTCACTGTTGACGAGAAATTCAAACGTAATAGGCCTGTGTGCACATGTGCAAAATTATAAACATCGAACATTCTTAACTGCTTGGTTCTTCCTTGTTATTTACAAAAAAGTGTACTATACGCAAATTTACAGCAAGTCTCCAAGCTAAAGAAATGTTAAGCGGTTCTTCAAAGATTACACAAACAAATTAAACAGGGAATCTTAAAGAAAACCGTTCCCTTTTGACCACAAATACATAACATTTTCACCCTTTAATCTTAACTCGGGTAGAAATGGAGCGCGTTTTAAATTCTCTCCTGAACAATAATAGTCACTTTTGAAGTGCGTGCATGTATTATGGAAAAGCTTACTACAAACGATTGTAGCTTGTAGGCTCGCTGGAAAAACCTAATCAGTTCAGGTAGCGAGTCGTGTATAAGTTGCCCAAATAATAAAAGCAACGTTTACAGTATATTAATCATAATTATCAAAGCAATTTCTATTAGCAAAGATTACAGACCGACCATTGCCGGTGTGTACTAAGCTTCCCGGAGGAAAATTAAATTATCTCGATGGGGATACCGCTGGTTTCATTAAGTAGATAAGCAAAATTCATGCCAGAAGAACGTGCGTAAATGCTGCATGGCAAGAATGCGCAGCACATATAGATTACGTTACTAGAATCACAGGTATAGAAGTAACAGGCCGAAATGAGAAGAAATTATTGCTTATCATTCAACATTACCGAAATAGCATGTACACACAACTCGCAAATTTGATAGCAAAAACGGGCTTCTAGCTGGCCACTCCACCCACTCGCTCCTCGTCGTCTTGCTTCACTTAACCACAAATCAACGAGTTTAATCGGCCTCAATCGCTTTTAAATTAGGATGCTTACTGATAAGGTCACCCAGATAGCAGATTATATCTGGGTCATATTCGCTTGCAATCTTGTCAGTCGGCATTTGGTAACGATTATGGCAGATTCCAAGTTCAGGAAGCCAGGAGAAAGTCGCTCAAGTAAACATGAAAAGCGCAGCAGCAGCAAGCGGAACTTTCTCACAGGAAGTGCAGTCTATTTACCAGAATATGCATTATAGATGAATCCCGAGAATATTAATGAAACTGTTTTTGCTCTTGACTTGGTTACCAGAAAACACAAAATAAGAATCGAAAATATACTTTGTAACAAAGGTAATTTAACAAGAAAACCCTCCACTTAAATAAAGCTTAAAAATTCGTCTCAAAATTTTATACCACTTACACACTACCTTTTCGTATACATGGCTTGAATCGGCCGTAACGCTATATAAAACGTGTAAATTTAAACTCCGTTAAGCGCAGCCATTTTAATGGTAGGTCGTTTGAAACAAGTTTTGATAACATTAAGTAAAGTTTGAAAAAATAGTCAGAGCATTCGTAGCATACATGTTGCTAATTAAGTAAAATTTTAAATTACTGTATCTTGCAATAAGATTAAAAATACGTTTCTGGCTAGTGAGTGGGGCAACCAGGAGGGTGAGTCAGCGACATTTTACCAATTGGCACAAACATTTTAAATTATTAGTCTAGTTACCTAAGTCTTTCCAGCAGGTAAGTGAAATGCTAAGTAATACAGATTTGCAAGAAAAGTTTTTTGGGTCATAATTTAACATTGCCTTTTCTTCCCCTGATTTACGTGCGTAGTGACGTCATGTAATGGCGCCGCCGGAACAGTATTGCGGGAGATTTAAAAATGAAAAAAATTCCTTTTAACGTGAATACAATATGTGCATAAAATTGCTGCAAAGTAGTATAATTTTAAAAGGCGATTTTTCTGAAACCTACTTCTTGTCCTTTAATGCTACGCCCGCTGTATTTTTATTATTACTTTCTGCTAATCTCCCTTCCAGTCACTTTCAAACAGTTCCATTCCAAGGTTTCTATATCAGCTTAACACAAAACAATCAGTTCAATGTCTAAATCTAATTGAGTTTTTCGCTACCGAAGTAAATCTACATGTATAAACCTGTGTTTTTCGCCGTGGCGCGGTCTCGAAGTATTCGTTCTCTCATTCGTGTAATACATAACTCTGTCGTTCACTCAATGTGAGGCTTATGATGCGTATTCTAAATTTTCACGAAAATTTTGATTCTATGGGCAGACGCACGTATAGAAGCTTAACAGGGGGTGGGGCAGAAGGACTTTGCCCTGAAAATGTTTTAAGTTTCCCTTAGCTGAGTGATTTCTAAATAGGTCAAACAACAGGACATATAATTATATAAGAAATAGACTGGCAAAAGTGTCTAAAAACAAAATATTTATGCTAAAAGGCCTAAGTGCTACGTAACTATGCTAGCTTAATTACACATTTGTACTCAGAATAAACACATGATAACTGCATTAGTAATAGTCTATAAATGCAAAAAAGTACAAATTATTATAATAACCTTTACTAAAAAAAGAAATTATGTATTTAACAAGAACCAGGCCAAAGTTTGTGGTTTCCTTGAGCAAATTTGCAAATACCTTCAGGCACATTTTTTCCTAAAGTTTCAGAAATTTAAATGCAATAATGGTAAAGGGTCTGAGTTTTGTTTTTGCAAACAAATCTATCATCTTGCCAGTACATTGATGAACATGTACTTAAAACGGAAAAAATAAAGGACTTATATGATTTAGTGAACTAAACTCGATAACAGGTACTGTTATTGATTTCAAATTATTAAAATACAAAAACAATTTGTCTTAAAAGAAATACTTTAATTGTAGGCAGTAAAAAGAGGTGGTGCAGTACGTAAGTAATCTTTGAAATATTGAAATCTTAAATTCTGAAATTTTAAAATAAAATTATTTGCACTGAAAATGTACAGCTCATTTGCTCTGGGAGAGCTGATGCCTCGTACGCCGAAGATTTATGACAACGGTAAACGTGTACCTGTTAACAGTTAGCTTATTACTACACTATGTAGAATGTTTGCGCATTATTACCACAGTATCAGAAGCAGAAAGCAAAAACTACGTAGAGTGCTTGTACATTACTGATCACCAGTTTAAACGTAAACTTGTCATTTCACGCAGTTTTATCATTGTGCAAAATGTTTATGTCGCTGCTGTTGTTTTGTGGCATAGTATGCGGTGCGGTGTAGTGTGGTGTGGGCAGTGTGGGCTGTTTCTGTAATTTGTGACATAAAAATAGAGTACTATTGGAGAAAAACTTGATCGAACCGACAGAAGGGCATTTGGTGTGGTGTGGTGTGGGCAGTTTCTTTAATTTGCGACGTCAAAATAGATTACTATTGGAGAAAAACTGCTCAATGACTTGATGGAACCGACAGAAGGGCATTTTACTAAAGCATGTACATTTTACAAATACATGCAAGCAAAACGTACTACACGAGTTCAGCAAGTGAGTAATCCAATGCTTTGCATTCCGGACTAGTTTCGTATACTAGTAGCTTACAAGTTAAATGTTATTTATTGTCTTTAGTCCTGTGCTATTATTAGTAATGTTTTCAGATTTTTTGCCTTTTCTTCTGCGTTGTAACATCTTAGAATGCAATTTTGCTGATGCTAATGACTGGACTGGCATGTTAGCTGTGTGTGTGTGATGTACATTAATTATTATTACCGTTGTTGTGGTTGTCGATGTCGCTGTCGTCGCCATCACCACCATCATCATCATCATCAGCAGCAGCATCATTATCATAGTGTGAATGTCATTAATTGGTGATTTGTGCTATCAACTTTATATAACAAAAGATATAAATATATTCTGGATATTTTTCTAAAGATAGTGTACAATGGTGTACAGACACACCCTGTTTTTATAGAATTTCTTCATTTCGAGATATTAATTTTCTGAAATAAGCATTTAAAGTTTTTATTTGAAATAATTTGTCTTGTACAAAGTATCACTGATTTACGCTTAAGCCTGTTCTCCCATTGCATCGATTATAGGTAATTCTTGATTTTCATCTTATCCAAAATATGCACCACAGGTTTTAAAAGAATCCACTGCAAGACTCACTGAACTAAATTATAACGAGCAGAGTTGTTGACAAGGCTGTGCTCAGTGGCTTCAGCTGCTCTTCCACAGCTTCCCAATCACCATAGTTACAAAAATATCGCGTTTCCAGCTCAAATTCAGCAGCGCTTCATTAGGTGTCTAAATTCACAATGGTTTGTTCGCTACACGCGCATTATACTAAATAATTTTACAAGGTAAGGATATATTATGCGTTATAAAATGCCAAGAAACAACTGTTTTTAGTTATTTATCTTCCCATGGGCTAACTTAAGCATGGTATACCAAACCGAATTTGTACTACGAATAAGTAAAACATCACGAAAGTGGGAAGAAAGGAATTCAAGAGAGAAAAATGGACAGACGGTATGGGTGGAGAGAGGGAGGGAAAAGAGAGAGAGAGAAGAGAAAAGAGAGAGCAAAGAGAAAAAGAGAAAGTGTGGATGAGGCGAAGATCAAGTAAAAATGAATGAGGCGCAAGAGTTCTACAGATAAATTTCAAATCGCCTAACACCTTAACTGAAGAAGTCTTGAAGGGCATTTACTAAAAAACATAAAATTAATCAAGTTTGGTCATTTGGTTTACCAGTAATTTCAAACCGCACAGCAGACAATTGTGCGATTCGTAGTTTTGTTGTTTAATGTGACAAATATCACCGGATTTGCGTCACAGCTCTGTCCACGTATGTACACGAGAACGGAAACGGTGCAGCCTAACAAACCTGACGATTTTTAAATATGTTCCGTTCTAATGTCAGATTAGTCAATTAGAATGCCAGACAGAGTGGCTCTTACCATCTTCCACAAACATTATAGTTCTACTTTTTTACGAGATGTCTAAAACAAGATTTAGTAGCCATGTGCGTAGAAACAGGCATTTGAAGAAGCCCAGACCAAGAGTTAATGAAATATAGAATACGGCTTCTAAGTTTACACTTCTATGTTAAACAAAGCTTGCTCTGTTTAAAATCAGTTTTAGGTCGCCGGGTTATTATCACACAAAGTTACGCAGAGAAAGTGAATATAAAGATTATTATCACCTACCAGCAAGTTAAAAATATTCAAAAAAACTTGTGATAATATATTTATATGACAGATAATTCTTAGCACTAGGCAACAATAACCTTTTATTTCAGATTTTCAAAATTTTTGTTCAAGATTCCCCCATATCACCAACATCATTAAATGTAGTTAAATGTATTTGTAGAATTTGTATATATATATATGTATATATATAGATAGATAAAGAAATCTTCTCTCGAAAAAAGCAAGCCTCACCAGGGGAGATCTTCGTAGCGTTGCAGCCACATAAAGTACGCTGCATAAGTGTGAACTTGCCGTGAGCCATTGTGCACATCGTTCATGAACGTTGCGTTACTCTGATAAACATGATGATAACATTAGTCTGTGCTTCAGCTTGGCAAAATGTGCCTGGAATAAGGTTATTACTCGTTAACAACAGTTTCTCGGCAGTGAGAAAGCACAGTCGACCAAGTTGTTACTTTCATTAGGCGTAATGTCAAACTAGCGCTGCTGACAAGAAGCCTGTCGCTTTCACTTCGAATCAATGTCAGCTCCAGTCTTGCTGAAGCAGTGTAAGGGCTGAAAATGTGCCACTGAGAATTCTCATGTTTTTAGTAATGCAATCTTATGTTTTGCGGTACAAGGGCGCAAATTTATTTGAACTGTAAAAATGAATAATGAGAAGGAGATCAAAATTTACCCCTGATTTAAAGCAGTTAGAATCTAAAACTTTTATGTGTAATTTTTATCTAATACGTATGAAATGAATAGAATGGAATTTTTATGATAAAATTATAATTGTGGTGCATATTAGTTTGATAATGCAACTTTGTTATGTGTACGTTTATTGCAAAACTAATACCTTAAAGAAATCGTGGTGCGTTACACGTGGTGTGTTAGTTTCTATTAGCACCCGCACCCTTATACATAATACAGCTTAACTGCGTAGTAGTAAACTACAGACTTGAAATTACAAATGCCTTATTGTGAAAGTGTATTTTACTTTTATAGTCAAGCTCAAATGAAATACTTATAGCAAATTCATTTATACATATTTAATTGAAAAACAATTTAAAGTAGCATTACTAATCAGCGAGCTTGGAAAAATATTAAACTCTTTGTCAATCAAGTTCAGCCCGAAATGCCCCTAATCAGCCGCACAAGTTGACTTCGCTTGTGAATTAACGGAGCAGTAACTAGAATTTTGTGAGAACTAGAAATTTTCACAAAAATATAAGTTCACAATCGTGAGCTAAATGCAACCCAATGCGAAGTTAGAAAAAAGAAGAGGATCGGATAAGAGCGATTCCACACACACAATAACATCAAGCAAATAAAACAGTTTAAGTGTGTATAAAACCAGCACAAACGTTGTTATTGCTTGTAACAGCCCATAAACCGCTAGACAGACAGTACTGTACATGAGTGTATATAGTGACCAGTATTATAGAGAAGGAAGCCATGCTTGCTGCTTGCTTGCCCGCAACTACCGGTGTTAGCCGTGCATTGCGAGGAAGCCAAAGATTCTCAGATGCATATCAATAAGAACGCCGTGCTTTCTGTTTTGAAACTATCATCCAACGTCACGACAAAATACAGCCATGTAATTTCGTTACAACTGGTTGTTATTTTAGCAACATTGAGGTCGCAAACTAATATGCGCAATAATATACTGGGCAATTTTAAACTTAGTGTCTTTATGTAGTTTATGGTTTTGAAAAAAAGAATTTATCACGACAATTATTTGACGAGAGCAGAGTGTGCATATCTAACAATACTTCATACAGATAATTACTTGAAATGCAAGAAACAAGGTGGCGTATCAGATTCTGCATTCTCTTAGCCCGTCTGCTAATATTGATTATCACATCTAAAGGCTATCAACTTGTGTTGAGAGACTACGAAGGTGTGTACATTGATTGCAAGTTTTTTTACTGTTGGGAAAAACGTAAACGCGTTATTATGCAAATAGTTCGCTATGCTTCCTTCTCCTTCTTGCACAAACACTGAATGTGAAACAATTCAAAGTCAATCGAACTTTGATTGACAGTCCTTAAATTGGTCAATTAGTGTACGGTATTGTTTCACCCTTGTCAAGTGCTAGTTCACTGCCAAGAGAAGACATACTGTGTGCCAGCACGGCGTCTTTTTGGTGAAAAGTTTACAGTCAGAATGTTACACTTACTGAGAGTTACTGCTCACTGCATATTACACAAAAGGAAATACTGCTGTAGTAATGTGTAATTGCGAATGGACGATTTTTTTTAAATTTGGCAGTAGACAGAACCGATAGTGTAAAGCATTTACAATTCTTTGATCCCACGGCACACTTAAAATAGCATAATTCAACACTAGCACCACCATAAAGGCTACATGAAATAGAAGCAAATTTCCAGCTGTGGTGTATTGACTAACATGTTTACGTAATTACTTATAAATTGTTATCGAACTACATGAAATATTAAGCCACACCTGGAAGCCGTACGCTATTGTTAATTTTAACAATCCAAAAATACACACGAAAAGATACAAACGCGGGTTCAGATACAGACCGTAAAACGTGGGTTCTCTATATTGCAAATTTGCGATTAAACCGACGGAATTCCAAAGAGAAACAGGTTTAGGAAAAAGCCAAAAAAGGTATCACCCCTTGGAAGCATATTCTGTTTTGAGGATTCGGTAGTACGACACTAATGTTATAAACTTTACCAGCGAAAGGAGGACGACAGATAAATTACAAAAATGTAAATCAATTCCGTAGCATCTTCTGCTAAACTGCTACTAAAAATCGACTTGGTATTGCTATTGAATGTCAACAATCTAAATAAATCTTAGCCTTCTTCAGCTCTCGGCAATTAAAAATCATGCATATTTGGAGTTGCGGATGTGGTCAAGGCGGTGCCCGGCAAGAATGGCACAGGTAAAAATGGGACAGGAAAAAATGATACAGGAAATGTAGGTAAAAATGGCATAGGACTCTGCCAAAGTTGAACAATGCTAAACTGATTAGTTTGATTCTTTTGAAAAAACGTAAAACTAACATAAGGAAGCAAAAATACAAAAATGTACCACTGTACTGGTATTATGTAGACTAGCGAAAGACCCACAAAATATTTTGTTCACTAAAAACAATTATAATCAATAATTCACGAATGTTCCACATAGTGTTTACCTGCTTTTCTTTAACCATTAATTTTGGCAGTGGTAACAGACTGACATATATATGTATTTGCATACCAACTCAGCTTATAAAGCTACGCACATTAATAAGAGAAGGTTGTAGATGGCGTTACACAGTTTTCCAAGCGAGAATTTCTTGAAATGGAACCTGGAACTAATTCGTAGTTGTTTGCCCTGGTGGAGGTAGCAAAAATAAGCACTAAACAGTCCTTCTGAGACCTCCACGAGGTGCTTCACGAATATTTTCTGTGTGGTATTCCGTCAAGTTTAGCGAAAAAAGAACTGGCGAAAAACGCCCATTTTGGCAGCCTATATCCGCCTTCTCTACAAAATTTCGTGGAAATCTGCAATAGGCTATAACAGACAAAAAACAACCAAAGAAACAAACTGTGTTGAAGTATAACTTCCTTGCCAGGGGTAAGAATAACTAAAATAAGTATCCCTCACAGTAACCCTAATCCGAAACTCATATTTACTAAGTATTTTTTGTGCCATTTTTACCTGACAATTTTTACCTACTTTTCTATTTGTACCATTTTTCCCGTGCCATTTTTACCATGCCATTTTACCTGTGCCATTTTACCTATTTCCATTTGCGCCATTTTTCACGTACCATTTTTACCATGCCATTTTTACCTGTGCCATTTTACCTACTTTTCCATTTGCGCCATTTTTCCTATGCCATTTTTACCAGTGCCATTTTCACCAACATTCGATATAGGTCGTTTCTGGAAGCACTTTGACGGTGCCACAGAGACGTCTCCAATTGGAAAAGATATCAAGGTAAGCTGCTGTGCAAAATAATGCTACCATCTAGGTTTGAAAGAAACTATTCTCGCTAGTTGATATAGCTGGGCATACGAATACACTAGCGCGCAGTATTATGTAAATGGTAATGTCGATAGCACAAATGACAAGCTTCAATGCGGCTAACATCAATACTCATTAATAAATGAACCCATCACATACAACGTGGAATTGTATACTGCATTATTGAGGAAACAGTGGCCACCGTTTGAGGATGTTGTACTAGTCTTTTCATGTTTCGGCACACCCCGCAAGCCAATAATATCAGGCACTTAGTGGCAAGACCTATATCGTTATGGCTTGGTTTAGCATCAAAGATATCAAAAATACTGTACATCAAGACCCTGAGCCGGTAGAGATGTCTTAGCTTCAAATGAATGCGTCGACACCTTCTCTCGCGAAATAAATGCCCAAGGTCAATGTAGCATATATGAAACCGCCCAAAAACAGCTTTGCCGGCTGCCACTTATTCAGTTTCAGCGATAGCTTTATCGGTAAGTACATTGGTAGGGGTATCGTGACCACACAGCTATTATTCCCACTACAGCCATTCAATCTCTGCTTTTTGGACTGATAAGCAATGGAAGGATAACGGCAATCCATAAAAATAATATTCTCTGCTTGTTACAATATGAAAATCATAAGAATATAACAATTCCTTATTTGTGAGGCAGGTTGAGACAAGACTGTCCTTGCAACAAATGTACTATTGTAATCATTACAGAGGCGAGTCAATTATTATTTGTCAATATATATTTACAGTTATCAAGGTAATACCTATAATGTTACCAAGAAACCAATTTTATAATCAGCTTCCCATTTATGAATTGAAAGCGTTTACGTTAGCAGTAAAACTTCTTAGCTTCTATTTATTGCAAAGCATAAACGCTCGATTATTGGATAACAGTCCCACGTGACTCCTAATTTCTAACTTTACGATTGGGAGGAAGAAAAGCTGGAATACTGACTTCATCACTGCGTCTGCATTAGAGCTTTACGTGCAACTACACTGCATTTAAAATCAGAAAATTGAGGCAGTCCCACTGATTAACTATATATATATATATATATATATATATATATATATATATATTAAACAACTGTTAGTACGTAGACAATAAAGAATATAAAAGAAACTTCCCCACTCGGGTGCCCAGTTGAGTGTTGCACATTGATGATGACAATGATGATG
Source organism: Tubiluchus corallicola (assembly GCA_030141605.1). NCBI lineage: Eukaryota > Metazoa > Priapulida > Priapulimorpha > Priapulimorphida > Tubiluchidae > Tubiluchus > Tubiluchus corallicola. The sequence goes on from JAQGDQ010000116.1 coordinate 474,288, forward strand.
ATGCTTGGTGGTGCTATACTGATGATAGCATTCGATATTTATAACAATTACTGCACATTTAAGCGATTGCAGTAATCGTAGTCAGTTTTTTTGACAAAATAGGCAAAATAGTTATAGCGTTGAATAAAGATCTTCTCTTTAAACTGAAATACATCTATGATGACCGCCAAAATAGTGGTGACTGCGGATAGGTAAGTTAATCGAGGACGGGAACTTTATCCCACACGAATGTGAAAAGAAAATGAAATCATTGTATGGTCTGAAATAAACTGACCAATTTATTATTGATTAATGACGATGTTTGTTATTTTTTGTTTAATAATTTTTTACGTGAAATTCATGTCGAGAGTTAGTGAGTTACTCGTGAGTTGAGTGGTTGTGACTACTGTACAACGCGTGCGTGATAACTCGTTTCTCAAGTGGGTTAGACTACTGTAACATATCTCCTTCGAGCAGTGGCAGTTTTTTTTAAACACACCCCCTGCTCGTTACTGCACGCTTGAACTAACGGACAGGTAAATGATTAACTCTTCCACAAATCTACCGTTCGCTCAGCGACGCCACCTTAACCAGCGACCACCTTATGATCAAGAGCATACCCCACTGTCAGATTATTATAACCAATTCCCTGCTACACGATCGGGACATAACACAGCAGCACTCACAAAATTTCCGAATACAACACTGAAGCCAAACAGTTGTTGTTGCTGCGCTGTACTTTTAAGGAGAATTCAGTGATATAATTTAAAAACTATAATCAGTGTATCATAGCATCTAGCTTAATTATACTTGGTACATTACTGACTGGCATGGTCGCACGCACATGGCTTCTGATGTAGTCTTCACTTTATTCCTAGAGTATGTGAAGCCGCTGCCATTACATTACTATGCCATAAATGATGTGACAACCTTTCCAAACAGATTTCTCAGTGATCTGTCAGCACCCCCGGCTTTAGCAACCCACCGACCCTGGACGAAGCCACACAGCGAGGAAGTATAACTGACAGATGCAGAGTAGCTTTACACGAGGATTAATGCTCCAAGACTTATTTATGCGCTGATGGTTTTCTCCACACAAACTATAATATATGAACTAGGGCGTGTCAGCAACAAGAGACAAGCATGCCTATAAAACTCGGGATATTTCTGCAACTTTAGCCAAAACTAGTCAAGTTCATAAAGTCACACCGGAAATCGGAGGGTTGAACTCGGAGAAGACAAAGCTGCTAATTATTACTCCCCAAAATATGAAATCGGTACCATTTGCTGACATTTATTACAATGGTTCTGTAATTAGACCAGTATTTTTTGATAAATATCTAGGGCACATTATAACAAATTTGGCTTCTGATAACGAGGACATCACGAGACAGAAATGTCTTCTTGCTGCTAAAGCAAACATTCTTATTAGAAATTGCAATGCCTACACTATTAAAGAACTGAAAGTTACCTATAACAAGTGTATAAGAAAGCCTCTTTTCATTGCCCTATGACTGCAGCACTAGCCAAATGTGAGTGCAAATTCACCACTTTGACAAAACTATACGAAAAGCTGTTTATTCTTCAAAAATCGATTAGATCACTCTAGTAATATTTTAATACAATGTATTTTAAATTCCGACATCAGTATGAATTATTATATTTTCAGCAAATGGAGAACAGTTTTATTTGTAAATGGCCATTTGTATTATACCGTACACAAGTTTTTAAGTAAGTTTTTAGTTGTGTTTTATCCTTGTATGCATTTTATGTATTTGTGTTTTTATGTACTAGATTCCGAAATAAATAAATTCATTTCAATAATTCAATTCAGCACCACAAGGTGTACAAAGCAATTTTAATCTGAAAAATAACCAAAAAAATTTATAAGTGCCCGTAGCGAAAATCTTCTAGTTCAATACATAGAGGCTTAAAATACATGCATTAAACATGAAAACCTAAATGAATGTCACATTTCACGAATTATTTAAGATTAGCTGGACACTATAAAAAACATAATGCGTGGTCTCTGCTAAACACGTAAATACATAATAATATGTCTTAAGAATGGACCAGGATTTGATGAATGTCACAATATGTGCGAGCTAGATCCTATACTTTCCAGAGTTTCCAGACCGCAAATTATTTTTTCATTTTGTCAAGCTGCATGCCGAAATAAAGGCGATAATGGATACGGACGGCATAGCCTCAGCTGTTCAGGACACAATTTTAACATGTCATCTTGTGCTGTGCAAGAATAGAATAAGAAGCAGCCAGCCAAGCTCGTGAGCAAGACAGCTCAGCATTTTAGTTAGTGGCAAAATCAATAAGTTCATTCAGCGACGTAGATAAGTGGAGTACAGTGGTAATTGTCCAAATGTATGAACCGTGCTCTGCATAAATGAAAAAAAATGAAGAGAAGTCAATTATTATAGGTGCCAACAATGATTGCTCAACAGCACCGTTCCCTCACCTCAGGTGTATCATTCACAAACGTCGCAGAAGCTGACATGATGCCGTATTAATAGACTAAACTGAAACCCAGGCACAAACTGTATTTTACTTTAGTGTATCAACGCCGTTCTTCATAAAAATCGAACCAATTTTGTGTGCGGCATTAATTACAAACATTAAAATATTTTATATATAATATTTGTTCAATATTCAATTAAGTAATTACAAATGTTCAAGCATTTAATATCATACCCTACAAGTGGCGCCGCGTTGCCGACACTTGTTTGCAAAGCTTTTAGTGTGACGATTTTTGATTAAATTTTCCAAAGTAACTTAAGAATCAAATTAAAGAGCCTATTGTACGTTTGAAGACTAAATTATAATTAAAGCTTAATGAATTTCATAAATCCTTAGGAACAGTCGACTAGTGATTCAAACAGCTACTTGCAAATTAATATTCCTAATCTCTCCAAAAGCTCTGATGCTCTAAGATTCCGATGGGTTATGGTTTCATCTGACAAATGCATGGAAAGTAAAAAAATAAGCAAACGAATACCAGGTAAATAACAGGCGATACACCCATCAATAATTTTAATTACTTAAGATGATGACGATGAGAAGGGAGATGGGGATGGGAACAATGACAACAATCGTGGTGATGGCGAGGATTTTTTAATTAGAAATAAAAATGAAGATGGTGATAACGACGACATGAAGTTACCAAAGTGTGTAAATGAATTAATTTCTAACTGCTAATGCAAAAAAGAGTGCAAGTATTATAAACAATTTCACAAGTTAGTATTGAAAGAGAAGTTCCACACTTCAATCAAAATAATTAGTCGTAGATACGTGCCACATGATGCAACAAATAATTGCATTTACAGGATATATAAATACAGTGCAGCCATGCTAATTATAAGCTGAATATATAAGGGGAAATGCGTCAATTGCCATAAATGTACATGTTGTAGAAGGCCAATTAAAAGCATAATGCAGTATTTAGCGGCTTGCTCTCAATCTGTCTTCACGCTAAAGCGGTCGCCTGATGCTGACAAACTGCAGATTCGAAACTGCAACTCCGCCGTGACTTTACACATTAGCTACGCTTCTCACTGCTTGTCTGGCACAGGGAACGAAAGATCTACTTCGAAAGAATTGAATTTAAATTTAATCTTAAGTACTGATGGACAGTCGAAAAATAGCTCTCGGTGACCAGAAAGAATTCACAGATTGGTCATAGTGCTAAAGTTCAGCCACACTAACTACAGTTCCATTTATAAAATAACCTTACTGAAAAATATTTGCTTCTTTACATTACATGTAAGGCAAGTAAAGAGACAGCAATAATAACAAATTAAACTGGCAATGGGAATACAACATTCTTTGCAGTAGTAGATGTTGCTTGTCAGTTATCTGTAACTGGCAATAAAGAATTTATCTATTATCTACTTGCAAAAAATGACAAATTTATGTTATATGAACTGAAAAGAAGCTGAGTAAATGCTACCACGCATATGCGCAAAGCGCACAGTTTTATCTTCGTGCGATTAAATGGAAAAATAATCCGGAATGCGAAGCATTGGGGTTACTCGCTTATCTAGTTTTTTGCCGAATTGCTTTGGTATGTCATTTAGAATACATTAATATATAAACCATATACCATATTAAAACAACAAAGGTATTAAAAAGTGCATAATGCTGAAACTGCGTAAAATGACAAACACTAATAAATCCATCTAGTGATAATCAATAATGCGCGAATGTACTACATTATCTTTGCTTACTGCTCCCGAAATGATGATAATAGGCTAAATGTTAACAGATACAAATTTTAGCAGTAAGTCATTTAGAGCGTCATTATTTTATTCGCCACAGAAACTAAACTGAAAATTTAGATATGCATTGTTTGCGTTGCAACGACATAAATGGTAGAGTTTTGCATTACATTAATAACAAAAACGAGACCGCCTTCACGGCGATATAGATCTATTTATTTCATCGCATGCGAGTAACCCAAAAAATCACCGAGGTTGCTTCTACAAAAGTTCGTGCCTCGTGCAAAACTTGCTAAGTCCGATAAAATTTAATGTAATCCTCAAAACTAATGCGATTCAAAGGAAATCCAAAACTAATCAGGAACATCTGAAGATATATTTTTATACACACGTCAGTGAGAAAATTTTCAACTATCAATCACTTACTAGCATACGGTATAACGCATATAGTTAACGCAATGAAACAAAATTTTTGATCAAGAGTCATCATTTTAATACAAGTTTTATTTTGTACAGAACATTTTTAGCACCTCTAGTATTTCAGCCTAAGACCATTGGCAGATGAGCTTTTGGTTAATTTATTATAGCTAAACGAAATTTGGACAACGTCATTATACCAAATCGACTGGAAGCAGAAAATGTTGTGAACTTCTGAATAAATTCGGTAGCTTGTGTCACTTATCGGGCAAGAAAAATAGATGACTTTAACTGCGCAAAGAAGAAAATCAATAAGGGCTGTTTCACAATATTCTCGTATGATTATTTATCACAATTCATAACCACGAATCGAGTAAAATATGACGTTTTTGTGTCTTCTGCAAGAGTAATGTCCTGCATGTATAAATTATTGCCGAGTACTGCAATTCATTGTTGCTTTACGCTTTTGATTATGTTGTAAAATGAGGCAGTGTTTTAGTTCATTTATCCAAGACATAAAACTGCTCGCTTTAATGATGAGATTTTTTCACGTTATTGATAACTGAAACAAAACGGCTGCGTGAGAGTGTGTGTATGCGTGCGCACATGTGTGTATACGCTTGTTATCTTAATCAATTGTCAATAGTTATGTATATTCTGCACAGTGTGTTGCTTTTTTTAATTAAATAAATATCTCCGTTAATTTAACATCTGCAGTACAAATGTATATACACTGCTCAAAGCCTACAAAAAGATAATGTAATTTATGGTTTTCTAGCAATAAAACATTCAGTGAATTTTTAATGCGCTAGATAAACCAAATTCATCATGAAATGTAATAATAATCCAGACTTTTAAAATGATTCAGCAAAATAAATTTTTCAGAACCAGTCAAACAGTGAACAAACCTCAACGGCTTTTTATCAAATGAATAACTGCATTTACAAACATATAGTCATGTACTCAGCGAGAGATACAGAGAGAAAACAAAGGCCTAGGACAATACTGTTTTGACAAAATGCAATTCGTGTATGAGTATTTTTTTACATATACAAATGTAATTTGTAAGTACGATCAGTGTCTGAGTCTCACAATGATTTTAAAATCATTTCACAGAATATTTTGAATGTTGAACACTAATAGTATGGTAAAACAGTTAGTCTGAGGCAGAGTTATAACATTCCACTTGTAACTTAAAAAGAAAACTTCTTTAAATTAGGCAAATATATCAGATACGTGATTAATTCCTTATGTTGGCTTACATAATTACAAAATATACCTAACAGATTACATATATAATATATGTATATAATATTTAGATTAACAGAACTAGGGCCTCGTTATAGTAGGTGCTGGCCTGCATGTGCTGCCATATTGTGTTTGCAATTTTTGACTGTTGTTTTTCTCTTTCTGTTTCTTCGTTTTGAAGCTACAATTGTTAATTTCAAATCTGCATCACACGCCACTGGCGCTGGCTGCTTAATGGCGTGATTGCGGGCTTCCTGGATTGCAGATGAGAGAAAGCTTGCCAAGGTTTGGCTGATTGATTGCAGTATATTAGAGCCTTTAATAATACTGATTATTTTAGCATGTTTATTTTGCCAGCACAGTTGGGGATTAGGAAAACGTACAATACGTTATAAACACATACTGTGAAAACTGAAGATCAATAATGAGCCGAAGCCATTCAATCAAGCTCTAGTCTAAACTCTAAACCATTTATACATTACAATCTATTCAGACATTAGGCCTTGGACACATCGGACATTTGGACACAAGGTAATTCAAACACAGGATATTTGGGACACTAGGTATTTAGGGCACGCAGGTCATTTGGATTTCGGACACAAGGTAATTAGGACACATAGGTTATTTGGACACATTTATAGGCCGTTTAGACAATAGCTGTTTTGAACGCACATAATATTTGAACACACAGCTTACTTGCACACTATGGCAAATTTACCTTATGTTAGACACGCAAATCTTTACATACAGTCTTTACATACATTGCAGTAAATGCGACCTAAACGGTACGACGGAATTCTTGCTGCGCCTTAATTTTTCCTACAAATTAAACTGAGAAACGGCACTCCAAGTTTGGTAATAATGCAGTACAGATTAATGTGTTTAGGTATTAATTAAGATAAAACGACGAACAAAGTTTCCTTAGAAGACTCTGTTGACAACTGACCAATCCGAGATCACTAATCGATCATAATACAACAAACCGCTCATTTCCATATCTCTGGCATAAATGCTCTCACTCCTAAATACCCATGTGTGTGACAGGTTTCAAAGTCATGTAGAACTTTTCGTAACTCTTTTACTCTTTCGTACGTTATATTGTTTGAATTCCCTACAGAGTAAATAGCTTCAGTGAAGAAAGCATTAGTGTAGGTGTAGACTAAGTGTAGACTAACGATAGCCAGTCATGTTGGCAAACTTTGTTTCTGTTATGAAACGTCAGTAGAAATGCGAATTCCGCCCAAAACTGTATTGATTGAGCTAAATATTTAGCTTAAAAATAAAATACTTTTGAGGCTATTTTCAAAATTCCAGTAAGGATTCCCAAACGTTGGATACAAAAAAACAAGTTACACATGTCTAAATATTTACTCTCAGAAGTGTTCAGTTATTGTGCAAAATGATGTATGTATGCAAACAATCTATATGTGAAAACGACTTTGTGGCTAAAACACGTAATTTCCAAATACCCTCTGTGGCCAAAATTCGTATGGTGTCCAAACTACCTAAGTGTTCAAAGTATCTTGTGTCAAAATGACCTATTGGCGGCTCGTGTATAGGTACTGTGGAGCTGCAGCACCCCTATTTTCACTCAATATAATCGATAATATTCAATATATATGTCTTTTTTCTTTAGTTCTTTCTTTATACTTGTACAGTCCAGAGCAAGTGAGGGTAGTACTGTTTGCTTCACAGCCTAACACAATGCGCTCACAGCTCAAGCAACGGTGTGTTTGGCTGTTATGTGCATGCTGCCATGCGCACATGTCTGAGATAAGACGCTGTATTTCAGGTAGAAAGAGTACTGTCCCTCAAGCAGTGTGTGAACATTGTCAGTTGTCACGTGCTTAAAAGCTACCAGCATATTCTTGAACTGCAACAATTTAGACTATTCGTAAGCAAACAATATTTCTTGTTTAGGATTTTATCAAGTTTATGGATAAATTTTCGTAGGTTTGTTTGTTTAAAATTACAATTATAACATTAAAATTACATATGTTTGTTACGTTTTACACAGTGTTAAAACAATGGCTAAAAAATTTCTGAAGCAGCATCGCCAGTGATTTTAGCTATGAGCCGGATGAGGCTGTGTCCAAAGTCAAAAAGTTTTCCGACTGTCATGCATTGCTACAAGTAATGCAATTGGCAAACATGAAATGTGTTGGCCCCACACTGATCAATCTATCTAGTAAAAAGAACTTATTTGTGGCTCATCATGTCCACTATAACATTACTGACTGGGCAGCAGCAAATTTTCAACAAGCTTATAAGTTACATGTTAGTGCGACATCTAGATATAAATAGCTGAATGTATCATTTCAATTTTCAAGTTTAACGCCCCTGTACATGACATATTTCTGCCTATAATATAATCAAAAATCGTGTGTGCGCGTGCACAGGACGACATCCTTGGATGCCAACTGCTACCATATACACAGTAATTCTGTTAGAAAATTCTTGGTCAAGGACATACAATACACCACCATCAGTACTTGCCCATGAATGTAGCAAAATGGCCTCAGGACTGACGACGCTCAAATCATACATTATTTTGACAGTACTAGAAGCATTTACTGGGACAGTGGGACAATAAGACAATGTTGTTTTTCAAGCTCCTGCACCTGCCAAAATCTGTCCATATTGCCTGGCTGAGACTATATATACCGACAAGCCTGGAGACGGAAAACTATTCGATTACTTAAGTAGAGTTCCTAACAGATAGATTTAAAAAAACTAGCCCTCAAACAACATTCATAGTATTTTAATATACATTAAAAATATTGAAATGACCATACAATATGTTCAATTCTTGCAAATAACCTATGTCCAAATGACGTAAGTCACGGTAAGTGTCCAAAACACCAATTTCCAAATATTTTATGTGGCCAAAATTACTACAATGTCTAAATGGTTTATATATCCAAATGACCAATGTGTCTAAATCACCTTGTATCCAAATTGCCTGTGCGTCCAAATAGCCTATGTGTCAAAATCGCATTCGTCAAATTGTGCTCATACAGGCTGACTGAGAACATATCTAGCTCACAAACCGCCTAAACAGAGTTCCTATCAAATATGTTAAAGGAAAAGCCAACCATCAAACTATTAAAAATATTCAAATTACCACACAAGATACGCGCAAAAAATGCCCTGTTCAAAAATGCCAAGGAAATTTCAAGCATTCTTATCCCACACCAAACGAACTTCGCTGCCAGCATATTTGAAAAAAATGATGTATGTAGCGTAACAAAACAACGGCAGAAATTCCGCTATTTTAGGAGATTAAATTTTTGAGTCTACAAGAAAACCAAAAATAATCATTAGTATGTACGACAATGAATTTGATTTAAAATGAAAATGCGACATGCACGATTTATGAAACTGGTGTCAATTATTTTTTACACCTGCAGCAATAATTTTACGCTTTGTGTACATACCGTGTGGGAACGTTTGTATTATTTGCTATATTTGTTTGTTTATCCTGGAGATTTTTTAAGCAAATCAAATGGTTGTTTGCAAGTAGCATTATATGTGTGCATTGAACAACAACACAGCTTAGCAGGTTTGGAAAAAAGTTGAACTTTTTTAAACAAAAAAATCTGACTTTTTTAAATAAAAATCAAATATTTTTTCTCCTATAGTGTTGTTGCCTGATATTGTGTTTGTGTGTGTGTGTGTGTGTGTGTCTGTGTGTGTGAATGTGCACGTGTGCGTGTGCCTGTGACTGTTCATTTTTGCTCACTGTCTTTACTGAGTGTTTATACTAAAACGTAGCTTGGACAGAAGCTTACGTGTATATGTTTTTAACGACGTGTTGTATCTTTGCAGATAGACTGGCAAAACTAGTATAATTAGCACTAAGTTTTTAAATTTTACGAAGAAAAAATCAAAACAAAACTATTATACCACTTGCTGAAAGAACGCTGCACTTTTTTTCACCAACAGAAATCACCAATTTCTGCGAAATCATTATGCAGACAACTACGAAAGTAAACAGATATGCACTACAGGTTGAACTCCGAGTTGAAATAGAAAAGTGTAAACAGCAATTTAATAAGCTATACACTAAACAAGATCGTTGTTTTAGGTCCATAGGTCAAAATTTATCAGTTAGTGAATAGTAATCGTAATCTTTTTCTTGTCAGAAGTCGACTCCCCTTTTCGTCTACTGGAGCAAAGTACACGAAAATCCGGCAAGTAGATGTAAATTTATTTACAGGTGAAGTTTGAAAAATTCTACAGACGGCACTTAAGAGCCTAGTCATCAATACTTTGAAGAGAAGCCACCTTTTACTCTTTGCTAACTTCTTGTAAAAGCTACGGTACGGTTTTATTTTATGTTGATGTTAATGATCCAGAAACAATTTCAAATAAAATCGCACTAAACTTAATACTTGTACATACTTTTGACTGTTTTTGTCCGGCGTTAAACGGTGAAAATTTGTACACGGTCCCAGCTGCACAGTCAAAAGTGTCTATCATTTGAGTAGTTTAGTTAATATTTTTCCATTTTATGTTTGAACATATCCGTTGCGGCGCATAGTAAGTGCAAAACGATCCTAGAGCTTTTCAATAGGCGACACATTAGGTGCAATGTATCATTCGCAGGTATCCATACATTACCGTGTTTATTTAACGGCCTGTAATGCAAGGAACGGCTGAAAAACGGAAACTTTGAACATGTCAAACGAATCCTAGTGAATGCATTAAGCAGAAAATGTCAGAAATTTGCAGATCAATACGGTTTAATAGCGGCTGTATACGAGCCATGGTGTAGTAATAGCTGAATGCGAGGGTACGATCTAGCGGGATAATAAAGGTTGACTGACGATGGTAACTGCTACGGACAGCGTATTTCCGGAATTTATACCAATCATACAATGCGATACCCAGTAAAGTAGAAGATTCAAGCAGTCAATAACTTTACTTAGAAAAAATGGGCCACGTTTTAAACTGCAAAGAGGGACACCTTCTGCAGACTCGTGGCTTACTTTTCCAAGCTTCAGGGTTTCAGCTACATCAAACACTGAAATTATGGTCCAAATTGGAGTTTTACTTTCCTGAACTTGTGATTGGAAATATAGACAACTAAGACAACACATTTCAAAAAATGTTGTAGTAACAAGTGGTGCCAACATCTGGTTTCACAAACAGGTGGATCTAACAAGTGGTTTCACAAACGATTTGAAAGATTTTACCCGTCGAATAATTGAAATATTTAAATACTGTATTTAAACGGACCGTCATTTGCCTGTTATGTGCCATGACTTTTATATCGTGCTTAACACTGTTAAATTTCTACCTTGATCCTAAAAAATGTGAAGTGAAAACCCATTCCCATTTTCGTTAATGAACAAGAACTACAGAATAGCTAATAAAAAGTCAACAAAAATACTTTGGTAAGCACGTTAATTTTCTGCCGAATTTAGTGTTATAAGTCGCACACAAAATGATTAATACAAATTACAATAATAGTTATAGTTATCTAATTACTACGAGCATTCATGCGTGCACACACGGTACATTCTGAGGAGATTTAAAGCGTAAAATAATACTCTCCACATTTTAGCCATGATTTATCTGGCAATTACTTTCAAAACCTGGAAGTGTGATTTTATAAACGACCGATAAATTAAATGTGCACTGTTTATTACCGGGTACCAAGTAATTATACTGTGAAACCATGAATCTTGTGCAGCCAAGGCGCTAAATCTTAGATTCGCTCCATACTTGGTTATCGTATATAGCTGGGCAATAAACATCAGCCCTGCAGCGCCTAATCAAATCATCCACCTACTCGACCACATTCCAAATTGATAAGTCAACTGTGGAAATGTGCAGCATGATGATTTACTAACCCCGGCTTCAACATTGTCTATGACGCGCGCTCATCAACAAAGGAACTCAAACTCTGCACGCAGCAGATTAATTTTAAACAGTATTAGATTAATTTTTTATCAAGACATCAAAGACACCAAGATATCCAACCAGGAGACTTCTATGAGCAATGTAAAGCATCTTACTAGAGACATACACTGACGGCCTTAACTACTTTGTCAGATGATATGTATGGCCAAACTCGCAAACTTAAACAACTGGTAATTTTTACCAAGATAGCATACGAGGTTACGTATTGTAACAACGCTTATTCTCGCCACTAATGTAGACGACGTAGTACTGTAACTAAGTTGCTGGTATTTGTCTTTTTTTAACACGTAAAGTAAATCACAGGTCATAAATGATTAATGGTGTGGCATCAGTTCATAACCTAAATGTTTAAGCAACTCTAACTGTATGACGATATGAATTCAACTGACAATACAGTTTAACAGTTTTCTATTAATCAGCGGGGTTTTTATTAACTTATATAGCAAATGCAAAATATTGCATCTATAGTTAAACCTTAAACTGATTTTATGAGACTAGAGCCTGTATAGCGGTTATCAAAACCAAGCCTATTTACATAATATTAGAATGTTACTGATAACACCGTGAAAACAGCTGCTACTGGATATGATGGTTCACGCCGCAAATGCGGGTCAGAGCCTCAGAGGCAACTGGGACAAATGTATAACCACATGCTAATTCTAGCATTTACTTAGACGTTGGACTCGAACTAAAAGGCAGTAGCACAAGCACACTATCTAGAGGACTATAGCCTACAGTGGTGGAGAAATGATGCTTAATATACATTTGACCACATTAAAATACGTACAATTGTACGTGGACACAACTGCTACGACCAAGTGGAAAAATTTTCTGAAGCGGAAAAATTTCGACTTGGCTTTCGCAAATGTACGTATTTTTAATATGGTGAAATAAATGAAGCCTAATATTTCTTTTTTTACCAGTGTAAGGTGTCATCCTACGGACTAGTAATCTACACGTTAGCAATGTAATATTTTGTTTCATATAGGACCCAATGCCCTTTTGAATAACCGAGATTTTACGATCTACATCTAAATGTCATGTGAATGACTACCTACTGCCATTTCAAAAGACAGGGTAAATATGAACCTGTTTTACTAAACATAACTACTACTGGCATGTGAGAATTTCTTGGACTTCGCTGCAAATTATAACAGTTATAACTACTGGTAATCTAAAACGTCAGCCAACATACCTCTTCCCATCGATCAAAAGCCTGCCCTTTGATCAGACACTCAGGAACTGGAATCTGCCATTGAAATTCATACACCTTCGCCATCTTGCTTTGCGCTCATGGAGAGCAGCTCTACAACTTCAGAAATTTCATTTCACCAAGAGAAACTGCTAACACGTGAAACTGTCTGGTTTCAACAGTGGCTTAGTCCACACACTGTCAGTGATCCAGTTTTCGATTAAAATGAAAAAACCCACAAAGTTGTTTTATCACGATTCTATCCAGGCATCTCCGCGGATTCTAGAAATGCCCTCATACGCGAGAGTTGATTTGTACAGTTAGCTACCGCTTCTACACATGCCCGGCCTGAAATTAAACAACGATTTAAATTACAAATTAAAATTCTTTGCGTAAACATCTGGCAATAAGCGCCCATATAAACAGATTTGAATGATGGTTAAACCCATGAAGCTTCTTCAGCTGAATGACGATATGAATTCAACTGACAATACAGTTTAATAGTTTTCTATTAATCAGCAGGGTTTTCATTAACTTATATAGCAAATGCAAAATATTGCATCTATAGTTAAACATCTGATTTTATGAGACTAGAGCCTGTATAGCGGTTATCAAAACCAAGCCTTTAGTAGCAGTAGTAGTAAATGTTTATCATAGTGACACATTTTCATTTACATCAACTAATGACGAAAACGAAAATGTGTCACTATGATAAATAATTTACTACTACTACTACTTCAGCTTAGGAATGCTTAAGACAAAGCATTAACATATTTATTATAACATCAAAATATTTAAAAACACAACCATTTATGCTTACGAGTCATAGTTACAATAACTACGCATGCATTATTAATACCGCATTATTAAAAGAAGCTGGTCAGCGTAATGCTTTACTAAACATGACTGTAATTCTATCATTTTAGTGAACACGCACACAGTGGTTTATTTTGAAAGCAAATACATATCATAAAATTAGAATATGCAAAACTTAAGATTAATTTTTGCTGTTGTTTTCTCATAATTTCTTTGTTTTTGTTATTATTTCTGTGTCATTATAAAAATCATCTGGTGTCATCTGTCTCATTATTTCTGCGTCATTATAAAAATCAGTTTCTGCCGATTAACCAAACTCTAAAAAAATTTCTTTATAATACAACATTTAACATACAGTTCATTTGTATGGTAAGTGTAAAGAGCACATTCTGTTAAAAATGTTCTTCGCTTTTTACAAAATTCAGATTGCAAAAGGTACAAAATCGTTTAAGTCAATTTGCTGAAACCGCCAGTTTCTATGTGCAATGGTAAAACATCACATGTAAACTGTGACAACAGCGATCTCTATACCCTGTGCAAAATATGGATTTAAACAGTTTAAATGTGTTTTATTTGGCTTTATTTTGTACTTCATAAACCACTCTGTCTTATATTTTGCTAATAGTTTTGCAATCAGGGATGCTAATTATAGTTTGCAAACTAGATACATCATGTGAGAACCTGGGTAGACACCATTTAACGAATATCTCATTTATTTCATAATTCCAACTCTTAATTACGATACTAGCAAACAAATTTCGATCCTACAAAAATATTTTTGTTAATCTGTCTGAATCACCATATTAACAAGTCTTAACCACAAACATAACATTTCAATTTTTTGCGTATATGGCTCGGTGTCCACCCATTTGTAGCCGAATCTACGAAGACCCATCAAAGACCCACAATGTATTTAAAGGGAAATTGGTAACTAGCATATAACCTTGTTAACAAAATAACAAATAAGGCAAAAACAACTGAAAACTTTTTAGTCTTCTGACCGACAGCTGGGGGGGGGGTGAACCTTGCATTTTCTGCGTAAGTTTTTTGCAGTGGTTTTCTCACATTCTGATGGTCCATTTTAAGAATATTAAAGGTGGCCCTTCAGCAATTTGAGATAGTGGACTAAAAGCGTTATACTAGAGAAGTACATACTATAACAAACCAAAACTGCCACTTTCATGCAAATGAAAACATCAAATAAACTACATTTAATATTTTTAACAAATAAAAAGTGATAGAGTTTTTATGTAGTCCATGGAAAATTGTGTTGGAGAATTGCACCAAAATAATTAATTACATTTGCATGTCTTTGCTCCAGAATAAGAGCAGTGCTCATCTTTAACATTGCATCTGGTTATGATTTTAACACAGGAGGCATGGTTACTGGCTACAATAGTTTTAGTGTGTCATCTTTCAAAACTGTATAATTTGTGCTCTTAACAGAAAATGTTGAGTCACCTCAACAGCTTTTTTTTCCATTGCGTATGCTTGACTGTGTGGTCATTTCATTTTCACTAAATGCTTTCATTGTAGATGACGAAGTGCACAGCCTTGCACCAGAACAAGAGCATCTCATCATTGTCAAAATTCCAATTAGTGGTAATAGTAACACCTGTTCTATGCACTTTACTGTGCCATACAACTATCCTAGTTACAGACATGGTACTGCGTACATTTTGAGTAGGCTTATCCACAGCATGCCCTTATGAATTTAGTGGCTTGAATTCCATTAAGCTGCTTTAATATTGCCAAATTCAGGAATGCCAAAACACACGCAATGTGGTTCTTTTTCCTACACTGAGTAAGTGCATTGGCTCCTATAATCTCTGGAATGATCCTTTGATGATTCTTCACTGTTTCACCATTGTCATTTACCAATTCCATGACCACTGGCATGGGCAAATTACAATAAAAAGCAATAAAACAAAACATGTCATCTTTGTTCATTACTGCCTAGTTTTATGACCCATTAAACTTTTTCTTCTCTCTACATTCTTTTCAGCCTGTTTCTTTATTTTAATGCAGTTGTGAAGTTTATTTCTTCTGCTAAGGCTGCCTAGCCAATAGCTAGTTATTTGCAGGTTACCATTGATGTTGGAATTAGAGATAATGCATAGAACAGACCTTCAGTTCGTTTGTGTTATTGTTGAATTCCTGTAATTCTTAAATAAGTTAAACCAGTATTACGTATTTTGCTCAAACCCACTTATACGGGACTTCCTCATCAATGCCACGTGCATTCACTGAGATTGTCTTGTAGACCCTTGCGACCACTTTCAAAATACTGTTGTACTCCAATACCTAAGTTACCGAATTGAACACACTCAGTGATAACAGTACAAGCTTCTCATTTACCACATCAACTATTATTATTCTGAGGATGTTGTTGTGGTGTTAGAAGATTTATCCAAACTCTTAGTTTTTTGCAAAGTTCTTGATTGAAAATAACATCTGCAATTATTCTGACTTTAGCTTCTATCCTTTATGTGCCCTGAAATATAGGCCTATCTGCCATCGTGCCTCATAACTGAAATATTCTTCTTCTGCACCACAAACATAATGAGTCAGTGTTTATCCCTTTCTCTTTTCTACTCTTTCAGTCATACAAGCATCATCATAAGTTTTATTAAATAACCTACCCAAAATGCTCGCTATGCTTTTACTTGCTATATTGTCAAGTAGAAATCCACACGGTATGTCATAGGCACCTAGCCAAGAAAAGCAGATTAGCTAAAATTGTACAGAATTATTGTGGTTTTCCCAAACCCCATAAAAGAATGTCTAAATTTCTAGCTGTTTTCTAAACTACACCAGTTATAACTTTATGAAACAGCAGGCTTCAACTTAATACAGCAATATACATCAAGTTATTACACAAACTAATAATTACTGTACTCACAGAATGCATTATGTACATGTATACTGTAGCTCAATTTTTGAATTTCCATGTGAAAAACTAGCTACCAATTCCATTCTACGTCAGTGTCAATTTCATTTGCTTAATCATAATAGTATTGGTATGTCACAGCACATGCTTTTTCCATTGTAACTCTTTTTGTCCACAATCTCAAAATGCTTAAAAGGGACCATCAGAGCGTGAGAAAACTGCCGAGAAAAAACTTACATGGAAAGCGCAAAGGTTCATGAAAAAACTGGCTTTTGGGTGCCAAACTAATATGCCGATTTAATGTCGGGTGTTCCCATTCCTGTTGCTGGCCAAACCATATAAAACTTACTGTTCCAGCTGTATAAATCCAAGTTTTTCCATTAGGCCTCTTAATTTGGGGTATTCTTTACCAGAAAATTGTTTCACTGCTAGCTAAAATGTCACCCTGTTCAAGAAGAACATTAGGAGATACATTCTATCACTAGCAAATTAGTTGCAAGAATTCTGTTTTTCTGGATTGCTGGGCGATTTATATAAAAAATCTCAATTGGCTCGTTGTAATATCAAAATTTACAGTTTATAAATGTACAAAATTTACTAACACATAATACTATAGATGATATTTACCTAATGTTATTAAAAGTGAAACGGTGGACTGTGGACTAGTATTTACAAACAACTTTTCTAAAGTTGACTAATCTTTTATGGTGGTTTGGCTGCCTTTAGTGTGCAACACCAACTTTTCTAAAGCTATCCTTCTAAAGTTAACAATGGCCTTGTTAGATTTGCTGACTAGGATTTTGTGGCCAACTTTCCGTCTGAAATTGCCGCAGTACCTAAATAAGCAATAGTATATGGAGATGCCTCCAGGCATACCTACATTGCAAAACCAAACTAACCAGTTTTACCCATGTGTTAGTTGTAAATTATATCAGGGTATGTATACATTTTTTTTAAAAATTTGGACAGTAAACGTAGAATATCTTTGAAGTATTTGGTAGTATATTGAACAAAGAAAAATCTAGATCTTCCGGTCAAGAACTGAGAACATATATTTGTTTTTCATAAGGCTTTTTACTTGTTTTCCTATTCTTGTTATAAATAATAATAATGTATTTGATGTGTTTTTTGTAAATATGTGTGTGATCTCTTTCTCTCTCTCTCTCTCTCTCTCTCTCTCGCATGCGCACTCTCCACTTTTTTATATTTTTTTGAATTGAGAGAGAGAGAGAGAGAGAGAGAGAGCGGAGAGAGGGAGAGAGGGAGAGAGGGAGAGAGGGAGAGAGGGAGAGAGGAGAGAGAGAGAGAGAGAGAGAGAGAGAGAGAGAGAGAGAGAGAGAGAGAGAGAGAGAGAGAGAGAGAGAGAGAGAGAGAGAGAGAGAGAGAGAGAGAGAGAGAGAGAGAGAGAGAGAGAGAGAGAGGAGAGAGAGAGAGAGAGAGATCTGTTTATTGATATAAGAAATTGGTCTACCTTGTTGGCAAGTTCAGTTTCAACTATGCAAGAATTTGCAGTAAGGCGATAATGTAACAAGAAGTACTATTACATAATTACATATGCAGAATATGTCAACTATAACATCTGCAGAAATGTATACATATAATACTTATTGATATTTAACATTAATATAATGTATTTACTTTTTTGTAGCACAGGGTCATATACACTGTAATATTTAAGATGGCATTTAACTTCACTCTTACGCAGAGTTTCATCTCTTTTTAATAGGATTTCCCATAAGTTGTCTTTATGGAAGAACATGCTTTAGATTAGCCAGAGATCTGCTCTGTGGCACAGAATTGCCTCTAATCAAGGATAGCTGTCTATTTTTATTTGCTTATTCTGTAATAAAATGATCTAGTCCCTCTACTTAATAGTTAATTAATGCTAAGGTGCTTTTTCCCTATGTGCTCTTATAGAAAATGAAATATAAACACTTAGAAAAAGAGACCAGTACATTGGTGTAAATGATGTACGATTATGAAAAATAATATGTCATAAGCTCCATAAAAGCTACAACAGGGTTACAATAATAACGAACAAAAATCCAAACCAGAAAAACACAGCCAAGCATTCAATGTCTTAGATGGGGAAATGAAACAAAATTATATCACGTTTTTAAAGAATTTAGTCAAAGAAACAATGGAAAGTTTATCAAAATTGCTGTAGGAAAAGGAAAACCATTAAAGGAAAAACTGCTAATTTTGGTGACATTTTGTCAAGCATAAGGTACCAGAATTGCGGACATTATCGTTTTTAAGGCGCTAAGTATGAAGTACTATTGAATAATGGTGTATCTTTTTTAAAGAGCTATTAGTGAATTTTTATGCATACTGTAGTGTAGTGCAGTCTGCTTATCAGCAGGCCTTAATGTGTACAGCCGAAATCATTTACCGGTGCCGTTTTGTTCACTATAAACTGTTTACAGTCAAACACAATGCGTGGTTGCTTAAGTGATTATTAAGTTAATAAACAAACGCATTTAATTGAGAATAATAAATTAACTCAAATGAACGAAGTGTCTCAACTAAAACTCATATGCATCAGAAATTACGCCGTCATGATTTTTGCATCTCACTACAGAACTCTCTGTGTGCTACAAAACATGAACCACTGAAGTCTGCATTTATAAATGCATACTCACAGTCAACTAAGATTATCAACTGCTTGAATGCTGGAAGACTATATAATCGCACAACAAAACCACCTGTCCAAAATATTGAAACACAATGGCAAGCCTAACAGTATTGGATAGACATCAACACAACTTGCTAAATCGCTAAATGAACCACCGCTCAAAATTCCTTTTTCCATTACTGCGAGCTGTGACGCTGCCTGGAAATACTACAAGAAATCTGAATTTTGGCGCCTCCTGTTGAGCCACAATAAAACGAATCGACTGAATTCAGTTACCAAAAAGCCATAAAATGATTGCAAATTTACATTTTTTATTTTACACAAATTTAAAAAAAATAAAATCAATCATGTTTCAAAATTATGAATACCAAGCTTATAACGAATTTTACTCAGTACTCTAGCTTACATTGGCAATAACTTCAGTAGTATTAAATAAAAAGCAAACTTAAAAAAAATCCAGAGTTCAGCTGGCTACTTTTAACCTTGAGATTGTCTTATTGGCTAACGAACCGAAAATCGTAATACTACAACTTTCGAGTGTAAAATTCACTTCAAAGTAAGCTTGCTCCAATGGCTTCTTCCAGCACCTTAGATTCACTCGTCTGTACAGTAGGTTAATCTTCTTTTGACATGATTTGCGTTATTCACAGAGCACGGTGACACTCGACCTGCTAGAAGCTGAAAGGCATTTAAAAGTGATTTCCAGCATACAAACTTTGTCCAAGCCCTGGTCCAAGTTATTTCTGACCGGCAAAATTACAGCATCTATAATGCAGGGCGTTTAAAATTTATAACGCTGCCTACCTACTAGAAAGTACAACTGTAGCATTACCATTTGTACATTGTAATCGTTATCTGCTAGTATTGACTCTACTTGAATATTTTAGACGCTTCAATTAAGACAAAACCTTCACTATCATAATTATACGGTTTCCATACTTGGCTGACATTATAGTGACATACATGTAGATGATCCGAGAAGTCTTGCACATTAGTTAATAGTAACGTAGAACATTAAATTTCGATTTCATAGTATCATTGCAATTAATAACTTGTTATTAACATTAACAGTGCATTACTTGTTAATTTTTTAGCAATGATATGTGTTGAAATTTTACATCACTGTAAATTAATAGTGCACTATTACTTCCATGTTAACTGCCAAAAGGAAAATCTTATTATATATGCACACTAATACTCTTTCCTACATACATACGCATCATTGTACTAAAATGCATCTGCCACTAGTTGTATAAGTTAGACTGTGAGAGATGATATGCAGTAATTTGGGTTGTTATTACTACTCGTTCCTGTCATATTAGTATGGTCCACAAATTTGATTACATTGGCTGGAATACAGCATTAAAACACCTTAACATTATTAGCTCCAGTACACTCCCAATGCATACCTGACAGAACGAGAGGCGTGCTACACTGACGCCTAAGATTTCAAATTGATCATCTTTACTGGTAGTAAATCGACTGTTACAAAAACAGACAAAAACAATAATAATTCAGGTTTAAGACTATAATGGTTTGATCATCATAGAATTTATTTTCCAAAAAGTACATCTGTATTCCTAAATGGAACAGTGCAGTAAGTAGAACATACATTACACAAACATGTAACAATTGTAATACAGACCTATGTACAATTATAATTGCCTAATGCATACATAAATTATGCAATGTGTGAACTGACAGGGCTGCAAATTTCACACAATCATTCACAACCTTGTAAGAGTTATACTGTAGTTTTAAATGAATTACAATCATCGATACACGTACTGTGTTTGTGCATACATTTCTTATGAGGCTTTAACGGTGTTACATGTCTGTATGGAAAAGATTATGCGTACAGTAACAAAACCTTTTTTTGTAAACTAAGTTTTAATTTCATAGATGATTTTCTTACTTCAACAGTGTTTAGTAAACCAAAAGTAGTTTGTGTAGTCTTAATAATTGTCCAATTAATGCAGAACTGCAGTGACAGTTCTATTAACCAATAATGACTAATCACAAACTATTTTGTTAGATTACCAAGCAAATCGAGAACAATAAACAAAATGCAAAATTAAAAGCATTATATGTTTTACACGTACAAAAGCCTGGATGTATACTGCGCTAACACTATTATCTCAGCAAAACTGAACAGTATAGCAAAGTGAAAGAAAGCTAAATGTGACTTATAGTTAAACACCAAAATTAGCAACAATTTCCAATGAATTCACAAATTAGGCCATTTTACACGAATACTGACTTTACAAGACAAGTATCATACGTAACTGTTAACAGTTTTATCATTTATTAACTCGACTGTCAATTGAGTGACAGTTTAGACCCAAGTAACAAAACAATGAAGCATAACAAAAAATAATGATAAAAGAGAACACGATGAGGCTAGGTAAATGTTAAAAGGAAAACAAAACCTGCAATTATTGTACAACCAAAATTATATAGTAATACATCAACTAATGTCTCCTCAAAGGAAAAAGAACACAAGACATTAAATAAAATTAAGCCTAGGAACTAGAATCTACAATGACTATCAAACAAAATAATTTGAAAAGTAAACTGGAATGTAAAAATGAAAAATCATGATTGCTATCAATCGAAGGTAGCCGTCCTAAAATATGTATTTTACTATTAAATGAATTATTATTTAGAATAAAATTAGTGGCGTATAACTGCTGGTCTGGGCTGGCTGGCTGCACTGCCAAGTTTGAGATGTGGAGATAAATTTTCCCGAACTGTAAATGCAAAAAGCTACTGTTCATTGCCTTTTTAAAAATATATATTACGGTACTTTAAATTTGAGTTCTTTAAATTAATAATGAAAATTTTTTTAATGTTCCTCAAGGAAACTTGAAAAGTTCATATAAGAATGTCCTGTACAAAGCAGGACTGGACACTGCTGCCGGTGCAGAACTTGAACATGACTTCTCGTTTCCCCCTATTTTTTAATATCACCCACATTGCTTTTCAAGGTTTCTGAGACTCTATTCAATCTAATTCTATATTATTAGTTAATATACAGTTCATTATAAGGTCTTTGGAACAAAAAAATTGTTAAAAATATTACTGCAAGCAAGGATAACAGAAAAAGAGACTTTGTCAAATAACTAAATCTTCAATGAAAACTGGTTATTGTAAATAAACTGACAAAATTAACCGTAAAATGCAGCATGACAACAAATGTAAACACTGTACAGTGAGCACAGCAGTGCAACTGGATTACGTTTGAAATGATGGCATACCTAGTTATTAATAAAAAAATTTAATATAAATTACTAAACTCTGGTGAAGAATGTACGCATCACTGATTTGAGTTCCAACAGTTCTGAATAATACATATACATAATAAAATCATATTTAATTGCTATTCAATGATTTAATAACATACGCATATAGTAAAAACTCCAATATGATTAAATTTACTATTCAGTATATACAGTAATTGTACACATGATTTCAATGAAATGCAGGTTTAGTTTACAAGTTGTTGCTATATAACGTTATGTGTTATCGTTCTGTACAAAATTGACTAGATTTTGTTTCACGAAGATCATCCATCTAAAGGTGGTCCTAGGTAAACCATTGCCACTTCAGTGTTGCCATAAACTGCTGAAACAGCTGGGTAGAGTCTAGTGGCAGGTAATCCACGAAATGCTACACCAAGGAATTCATAGTTTCTTTCAAATGCTAAAGTATTGTCATCGCAGTCAAGAATGACTCGAATTCTTTCTCCAACCTATAAAAAATATACATGTATATAAAGGTTATGTGCCTTAGTTTGTCTACTAGTAGGTTTGGACATTAGCTATTTAATTTTAATTTAAGACAGAATAAGAAAGGACAGATCAGTGAAAATAAAGGAAGAAAAAATGTTCCATTCACCATACCGATTCTGGCTGTTTACCTCATTGAGTAACAATGTTTTCACATTCGTACGGACCAAGACACCGGTTCAATGTTCCATCTTAAAGGGTTATCCTCAACAATGAAATAGGTTCCGGTCTTGTCACCATTATTAACATTGAGCAGACCCTACCACTGTGTACTGTATTCTGGTTTTCAGTGTACCAAAGTATAAAAAATCCTGGTTGGGGGCATTATCACGCATTTGAGGGTATTTTGGTACAATGACCATGCCTTTCAAATTTGAATCTTGTATATACAAATGTATTTTCAAACGCACAAAGATGCTCTGGTGGTCAGGGCTTCGAGCTCCGCTGGGGTCTGGCAGAGTTTACAGTACTCCTCCAGGACCCCTAAATAGTTGCTCGCATTTTTCCACGGATCATTACATGACAGTGATACCTCTGTCAATAAATCAAACAGCACTGAGTGGCTGAGACAACAAGAGAATAGCAATTCACATAAGATACATGTTTGGCAGACATTTATTAGGTTCTTCATGCCTTAAATCCTTCACATATATAAACGTTTGGATAGTTTTGTCATCTCCGAACAAAGCGCTTCCTGTAACAGCCTAACTGCATCAGATATTATGCAAACAAATGTATTTTTAGGCTGAACTCCAAATTTAATGTTTAGATTTTTTTAATGGAGTAATTAACAGGATAATTAAAAAAACAAAAATTTCAGAGAATTTTTATTTCAAAGTCTTCTAGTTTCCAAATGATAGCCTGTATTTAAAACTTAAAAATAAAAACCTGTAGAGCATTTTTTCTGAGTAAAATTTTGCAATTACTCCAAGTTTGTACATTTGACAAATGTTCAAACAAGATAAGATATTAAGAAATTTGTACTGCTTGCTGCAGGTGAGTCTTCCCTGTGCTGGTTATTGAATTGACAGTCATCGCTCTCAATATAATTAGTAGCTGTGTAGTAAGGTAAAACGTGCATCAGTATATTATTTTATGAATTTGTTTGCTTGCAACAGATTTTGCATGGGCTGCAAGTTTGGAAATTATTGCCAGTTACTATACATGTGTAGATGATTGTCTCAAGCGATGAATTTAGTTATGAAATAGTTTTAAATTAAAAAAACACAAAAACAGATGAGAACAAGGACTACCTTGGCATGCTAATGTTAGCCAGTGCTAACGAGCAGAGGGCGTATCAATGTTTGCTACTATGCTGAGTAATTGCATAAGCGCAAAGCAAAATTTTTATCCATTAGTTTGCAAAAGAAACTTCAAAGACTAAAAACGAAGAAAACAACAAAACATTTTTTGTTCTTATCTAATATTCTTATATATTAGGTGTTTCTTTTCGAAATTTCCTTATTTTTGGAGAGTGAAAATTTTAGTTAATAAGACATTGTTTTTACCCATCATAGGTGATGGGTAAATGTATGTACCCATCATAAAGTTATAACTGCCAATTTTAACAGCTACTATTTAGCAAACACACAATAAATGGTTTTTCAACTTTTTGGCCATTAAGACCATAAAATTGAGTCTTAATTCAACAACAACAAGTGTCTTCTGTTCAACGAATTAACTTCAGTTTTCATCAGCTAGCTGTTATACATTAGCCCTTATAAGTCTTGGCCTATATTCAATATTTTAATATTATGATTAATCTCTCATCAAATGAAATACAGCAAGGTGCACTCACTGCACTGCTTTTGTTCACTAGTCTTTGCAGTTCAATAATAGACAAATTTTTAGTGAAACTGCTGGAAGACAGTTTATGTGCCACAGTTTTTACGGATAGGCTTACAGCTACTTAAACAGTAAGGTTAGATGTGCAGCCCAGCAACACAATAATTTTTATAGTTAAGACTACTTGTAAAGACATTAGCTCAGTAACCTGATATTTTGGTGCATTGTTCAATAATGGATAGTTTCCTTGGCTATCTCCATTATGTATAAGATGATTATCTACAAGATTCCACCCCCAACTTTGATTATCTCCACCTAGTAATGCTACGTAACCATGACACTGTACAGGAGCATCTTTTGTTGCTATACCGATCACAGCAACGGTACCAAGTGGTCCTTCCCACCATACTTCCCATGCATGGCGCCCACTTCGAAACCCAATTTTGCCGCGAACACTGTCTGTGCTTTGTGCTACTGGATTTCTGTGAAATGTGAAAGCATCTGGTTTTATATACACATTTTTAGAACAGTCATTTGAATTCCAAGCGTGACAAAACGCTCTCAACTTTGCTTTCCATGTTGGGACATTTTGCAAAATGTCACTTTTTCTGCTATTTAACACTTCTTCTGCCAACCTACGAACACAGTGCATTCGCCACACGTCGTTGTTCTCGTCGTTAAGAAACTCGTACCATTTTTTACACACAAGCGAGCAATTTCTGAGATCTGGAAAATCTAAATAAGAAAACAAAACTTCTAAAACATTGTTTGGCAATTTTCCCGCAGCAACCGCTGCCATTTTGATTAGTGAAGTAGGAACAGTAGTTTTCATTTTCAACACCAGGTAGCGAAGATATCGTTTATGGCTTCTTGGTGTTTGTGAATCCTGTACACTCTAAACTAATTATGTTTCTTGTTTGGCTTTCATGTAAATATATTGTAATGTTTTCGATTGTTTGTGTGTAATAGCATTTGTTTAGTTTTGCTCGCGCATTTGAAACGTCAGAATTAGTGTTGAAATAATGTGTCACTTAACGTTAGTCGCTATTATACGAGTCGTGTGCTGGAGTCACAGCTAGACATAGACGTATTCACGGCAGTGCAATTTGCAAGTGTATATTTTCATGTTTTGCATCACTTGCATTTGGTAGGCAAATATAATTTACCACATACACAGGTAGTTTTAGTGTGACATGGACTGAATTTTAGACAGTTATATTTAACTGTAAAAGTTTGCTACTGTTGATTCTATTGAAAAAATGATGTTATGGTTAACCAACCGTGATGACAAATGGCCATAGCATGCAATACCTGCCCAGACTTTTGCAAAAAGCATTAAACGTGTTACTGCAGAATAGTCTGCTGGTTAATAAACACAGGCATTAGAATAATTGGGCTAGAAGATCTTGGGGCCTGGTTAAGTAAACTTTACATACAATATTGTCAAAATGTTGTTGAATTTTAATAATTGTATATTCATTTACGTCATTAGCTGATAGTGAATTCCATTGACTAACCACTCAGACCGCAACAGGAATAGCTGTTAGCGGAGTGCACAATGAAGAAATCACGTGTCTTCAGCCAATAAAATTCTACTACTTTGATCATTGCTATTACTTTCCACATTTTCCTGATAATTTAGTTTTTATGTATTTTGCCAAATCTCTCTCTTAGAGCATTGTCACAAATACTCGGAAAATCACAAAAAATGATACTAATGCACAGGTAGTGAATGTGTAGCATCTAGACATAAGATTATTATCACATAGAAGTGACAATGAGGACAAATCCAAAAAATTTTTCATGTAAAAGAAAAATCAGCAGATTTTGAAAAAAAGTGATGTATTAAGAAAAATTGCAAAATAAGCTTGTATCAGTTAGTTCGTTTATTTGTTTGAATGGATTAAAGGAGTGGAGAGCAGTCCATTGATTAAAATATTGTTTGCAGGTTCGTATAATATTAGCAATCAGTGGAAAATTGAAATTTATATTATTGTGTGGTCCTCTGTATGTTGACCAAAATTATCATCCATTCAGGTTCATTTTGATAGGCTTCTCTGATATCAGCACCACACTATGTAGTGTGCACCACTTTTAAATAGTTCTAAAAGGCTTTCCTTGAGATAGCTTTGACAGTGATTTTTTTTTTATTTTAGGTTCATATAGGCACTTTTGATGTTACACATATAAAAGATTAAGACTTTCTTTACAAAGTGCAAATCATTGCCATGCAGTCGCAAACAAAAGGATCACAGCCTAATTCTCCTCACCGATCTGGAATGGCCAGTGGTGGAACCCTCACCCCAATTTCTACAGACACGCCTCACAAAGGCAAAAATATTCTTGTCCAAGTTATTATGTTGGATGATACAGAAGCGTTGTTCAAAGTACCGGTAAGTATTGCTTGAAAACGTTTTAGGTTTTTTCAAGACAGTAGACCTGTAGTGTAGGTGTCAATGTAAATGACAGGAAACTATAAAAAAGTACATGTAATTTGTAATTAGGTTTTAAATCAGTAAAATCACTATTTCTCTAAGTAGATAGCTTGTAACTTTCTATTACCCTATTCTGAAAATGGGCTTAGCCCAGTAGTAAATGGTTTTGCTTTAGTTTTGCAACAGTCTGTTCTGTAAGCCGACTTCAAAAAGACGTCGTATACTGAGTTTTTTATGTCTGCTATTTGTGATTTTGTTCATCAGTAAATGTGATAAATAGTATTCTACTATACGATAACAATATAGTATATATATATATATATATTCTGTGTCATACTTTCTATCATCGTGACAGTAGGCTTAAGGCTTCTGTGTGAAGGATCTCACTAAAATCTTCCTTACATTTACTTGCACTGTTTATTTAACTTTTGCTAATAGTGAAAGAATTTTTTGTGAAATTTAAGTACTCCTTGCTACAGTTTACTAGCATTTGTTTAAGGAGGAAAAAATGTATTATTAACTAATGATGAAAAAGCGGAGTATTTAGTTGGAAAACATAGTATAATGATATTTAAGATTTACAAGATACAGATAAAACTTTTTAGAACTTAAATAATGTAAGTAATGTAATCACGTTTATAAACTAAGTGAAATAGTTTAATTTTGTGATACTGGGATTTAAGAGAAATGTTGGAGCTTGAGTCTTGACAACCCACGTCTTGCAAATGTTATGCGTGCCTGATAAGATAACCCATATGCAGTTTGCTTAAATTTGCTAAAGTTTGTATAAATTTGCTTTAAAGACAAATATATTATTACATAACTTATATAAATTAAGTTGCAGCTGTGAATGTAAAATTTTCGAGCTTCGGGCAGTTCGTGCATGGCACAATTAAGTGATATACATTTGTTGTCTGTGTTGTGTAATATTATGATGTGGAAGATGAATTTAGTCACAGCTGCGTGTGCCCATTCACATTTCCCTCATTAGTAATTACTACTTTCCTTAAAGACAGTGGTTAACTAAGAGATCAACTAAGTTATGTCTTTGAATAAATGAAACAAAGTACTGGAGTTGCCACTTCAGACCTGAGTACTTGCACAGTATTTCACTTGACTTCACTGTGCAATGAAAGGTGTTTTTTATGTCCACAACATTTTTTCATTTTGCCTCATAAATTGCCATGAGGTTGCGCATGTAAAATAAGCTGTTCACGTCTTGTTTTGGGCTATAAGTTAGCAAGTCCGTCTGTAGTAGTTTCTATTATACAGAGCAGCAACTAGCAAAACATAGCAACTAGCTCTTCCATAACACAAAACACAAATACTGTCTCCACAGATCTTTCTCCGGATGGTTCTCAGTAGACTAAGACAAAACAACACCTTTTTTGCATTTTTAACATAAACCAACTGTAATTAAAAGCAACATTCAGCCTGAAATTAATTTTTTTTTCAATTGTATGCTTTTTCGTCATTTTCTGTAGTTGTCATTTGCCTCTGTTAACAGAGGAATAGAGAAGCATTATTTGAGCTTGTAAAGAGATCAATACTCAAAACACATTTCTGTAGTGTGTTTGGAGAAGAGGCAAGATTGTCATGTTCTCTAGTGATGAGCCGAGCTAATCAGTGTTCGATGATCAGAAACCAAACAGTTGTGATCGGTGATCGGTAAACAAGTTCTGATCGGCTCGGCATTAAATTATTTATCGGTTTAGGAAGCCATTCAACCGATCAAGCCATAAAAATTGTTGCATTTATAAGAAGATGTAAAAATAAAATATTTGAAACTTCAAGTAAAAGTTTCGAAATGTTTAATGTATTGTTACGGCGGCAACCACATTTCGTTCAAATGCCCTAACAGTGAGATCCCACACTCAAAGGGCACCATCCACACATGCAGCAGATTTCGCATTTCAGTCCTGCTACTGAGGTTTGATCATTCAAGCTGTTTTGTTGCACTGTTTCATACCATAATGAGTCATCTTGATAAATTTTCATCGCGTTCAGGCGACATATTGGTTTGCAGTGAAGACTGTGAAGATGAATGATCATTATTTTAATATTTTTTATGAATCAGGTAATTTTGTAGGTTTGAATTGCATTTTCTTTAATTATTTGAAACCTTTCACATTGCTTTGTCGTTCCCTTGTGCATTGGTGTAGGCTCATTAGGCAGCAGTCTTCTAGCTAGAGTAGAACTCGTTATAGTAATCGTAACAACTACCATGAATAATTGAAGAACACATGAAAATCAACTAGTTATTTTAAGACTCTCTTAGCTTTCTGAGTCTTAGTTGAAAAATTTATGAATTTATGGACCTGCTTTGTTTCATTGGCCAGGGAGGTGAAAATTGTTGTCTTCTAAAAGAGAAATCATTAAAGTAGTTCAGCAAGGATTCAAAGTTCCATTAAAACATTTTGCTTTTATTTTACTTTATCGATAAAAATAGTAATGCTTTGAAAATCAAATAACTGATTGCAGTTAAATGACGAAGTTTTATTGTTATAGTCCTATGGGTAATATCTTTTGATATGTAAAATAACTGGTATTACATAAAACAGCATAGCTTAAACATAATTTTTATAGCAGCAATATCTATTTATTTTATCCTGCTTGATCTGTGATCGATCGGTATTGGTGAACGGCAAAGTTGATTGGCTCTGTACCCAAAAATGCTGATCGTGCTTAAGGTATTACAAGTCCAAAAGGTCACTTGTTTTCTGTCCGAAGTTTAACTACTTAAAAAAACCATTCATCTGTTGGGTAGATCACCGTTGACAATAGACCTTAGAAACATTTGGGTGTGATCTTTCGTTGTATCATACATTACATTTCTTCAATAGTTTGACTTGTAGGTGGCATGAGAAGTTTAAAAATTAGTCTTTTTGAACGGATGCCCAAAACTGAGATGAATTACAGTCCTATATATTTGTAAGTATCTTGTTAACCACAAAGCTTCTTTGTCTTTTGCATGCTCAAGTGTCATATTTGAAATGGGCCCGACCAAAATGCATTGTTTCTGTAAATCTAACCACAACGAGGTTTCCTATGTGTGTACCAGTTACGAACGCAGCTCAAATGATGGCACATTTTTTTAAATTGTCCCATTTTCTCAAGTTTGAGTGTGATGGAATCAGAGGAGACAGGCACAAATTTACCAACTAACTGGCTGTCCACTGTCCAACAGTAACCTAAAAGAGAGAGAGAGAGAGAGAGAGAGAGAGAGAGAGAGAGAGAGAGAGAGAGAGAGAGAGAGAGAGAGAGAGAGAGAGAGAGAGTGAGAGAGAGAGTGAGAGTGAGAGTGAGAATGAGAGTGAGAGCGAGAGCGAGAGCGAGAGCGAGAGAGAGAGAGAGAGAGAGAGAGAGAGAGAGAGAGAGAGAGAGAGAGAGAGAGCGAGAGAGAGCGAGAGAGAGCGAGAGAGAGCGAGAGAGAGCGAGAGAGAGCGAGAGAGAGAGAGATTATTATTATTATTATTATTATTCTTTATTTAAAATTTAAAATTGAACGCATATACAGATATTTACATAAAATACATACAGGGACCATACATACAGAGAGAGAGAGAGAGAGAGAGAGAGAGAGAGAGAGGAGAGAGAGAGAGAGGAGAGAGAGAGAGAGAGAGAGAGCAGCTGGAGAAGGAAAATATGTACTTGCATGTTATATAAAAATGTGCTTTCTTTTCAGCAACAAGCGGAGGGTAAGGTGTTGTTTGATCAAGTTTGCAAAAGCCTCAACCTACTGGAGAGCGATTATTTCGGCTTAGAGTACACAGATCTAATGGGAAACAAGGTTAAGCATGGAAAATATACATTCTCCGTTAATGTTTAGAAGTTGTATTATTAGCTACTTTGCCTGTTCTAGGGCATACTCCAAACAGTGCTATTCCCAAAGTTACTGGCAAACCCGAGACATGGCATCCTGCTTATGTTTTAAATTTTTGGTCT
The DNA here is from genome assembly GCA_030141605.1 of Tubiluchus corallicola. Classification (NCBI taxonomy): domain Eukaryota; kingdom Metazoa; phylum Priapulida; class Priapulimorpha; order Priapulimorphida; family Tubiluchidae; genus Tubiluchus; species Tubiluchus corallicola. The sequence continues at coordinate 505,575 of JAQGDQ010000116.1, forward strand.
TGGATTAGCAGCATTACATTTACATTAACTGCTAGACTAACAGCTTTCGGCATTGAAATAATATCTATATTAAAGTCAGTTTTCTTAAAATTATTGGAAGCATTATCTCTGTATAGTAACTACAGGGACATTTTTAGTAACAATTTCTGTAACTTGAAACACACTTTGCCACACAAAAAAGACATGAAAACAAATAATAAACAGTAGCTGTCTCAAACTGCACTATTAATCTCAGGAAACTTATGCTCTCTGAATTTTTCTTATATGGGACATCAATTGTTCCTGTGATCTATATTGTTATAGGAAAGTGCAGATCACTCATATTATGTTGAAGATTTTGTCCTCTAGCAACATTGTAACACCTGTTTTCCTATAGGTCAGTACAACAATAATAAATTTTTTACAAACGTTTATTGCGTATAAATCTTAAGTAACACTATCTGGTACGGAAGACATCTTTTATAAACCAAACGACCGAGTTTCCTTTTACATCTAGCCTATTCAGTAGAAAAAAACAACAGAACCTCAGTATTGCTTTTGTTTGAGATTTACATAGTCAACTGCACTATAATAACATTATATATTACATGATCAGCTAAGGGTGCCATAATTAGTGCAAAAATTGGGGTAACCCGGAGTTGTAGTACTGACGACATGTTCTCGTTAATGTAGATTTTGCCAGAACATTTTTCAAATAAGCTATTATTGCATGAATGTCGCAGCCTCTGGGACAGTAGAAGCTGCCGCATCAGTTACGGTAAATGTAAACGTCTTCGAGTGCTTTTCATTACGTAATTAAAACATCATAAGAAACTTTCAGTTGCCATTTAAAAGTTTAAATACTGTACTGGTAAATTTAAATGATACTATCAAATGCTCATAATTATAAACGAAGCCCTGGTTCTCAATGTTTTGTCTTATGTAACATAAGAAATCTGGGTCTCTAGATCTAATGGTCTGGCAAAAGGTAAACTTCGTATTGTTTTTAAACATTATCTTTAACATTTTCAGTGCTGGTTGGATCTCACTAAACCTATGTGGAAGCAAGTGGGGGGCATTAGTGATCCGAAGTTTCAATTATGTGTAAAATTTTACACTCCAGATCCTGGACAGTTAGAAGAGGAATACACTAGGTAGGTTCTATTACTGAGTATTATGCTAAAGAATTCATACCAAGTGAGTCAAAAATCAAGTTATGAAACTGATTATTTATTAGAAAAGAAAGCTGGATTATAATTCAATAAGATTTATTTCCTGTTATGAAATAGTTTGTTGTCTTTCTTTTCAAATGTATCCTTCTTATTTTCAAGCTTGAGACTTTTCTTTAGAGTGAAATAGAGCTGAGCCAATGTCGTCTTTCCAAACAAAAAAGTAAAATTTCCATTCACTAGGTCCTAAGTTTTCTTCGATTCATATAATGCATTTCTGCAATATTTTTGAACTCTTAGTATTTACCATCTTCACTGGTAACTGTCAGCATTTTTCACTGTGAATATTTTCCATTTTATGGCTAAATTGATGTCAGTAACTGTATTTCATAAAATTTTTATGATTCAAATGTGCATTATGGTTTCGAGAAAAACGCTATTGACATATCGAGGGTGGATTTAATACTGTAGTTCGAAATGCTAAGCGAAGATTTCACATACAATACCAAAACGGTGCGCATACAGAATAAGGATAAAATGTGTCTGGTGAATATGGACAGAAACCAAAACTAAAATACATCACACTTACCAGTTTATAACATTATTGCTAGCTAGTAAAGCCCGTTTGATTTAAAACTGCAGGAAGGATAAAATGCCATAACACTGGCATTTTGTGTAATTTAAAAAATAATTCAAGGAAATGATTTTGACATTTAAATAGGTCTGCGTAATAAGCATGTCTTATTTTTTCATTTCAGAAATTATTAACCTACCCGTAAAGTAGTTTATTTTAAGAGAAAACGTAAATAAAATCTTCAATTTTAGTCCTTGCTAATTTTCTACTACATATGCCCTTGTGTCAGCATATCACTCGTTTTTATGTAAGCTAAAGTCTTCTAGATGTTGAGAGGCAGGAGAACAGCTGACTGTATCAGTTTACAGTAAATACTTACACATCGCCCTCTTCTGCTGCCAAACATTCCGGATGGGTGTAAGATATCAAACTCGCGTGTTACACACCAAGAGATGATGTCATTTTCAATGATTTATAGCAGTAATTTGATCATGTGCACTTGTCACCAACTGAATTTAATATTACTGGCTTTCCTTATTCAAGCCTTTGTATTATTATTTTATCTTAGGGGAACTATTGGCTAGCTGTTTTAAACAGGAAATGTTTATATTCTATGTAATAATTGTTGTTTCAATTTCAATCCTAGCTAGTTGCAACTTTTATTATTTTATTGTTACCTTGCTCATGTAGTGTTGTCTATACGTAATCGAAGTAGTTAACATCCTTGCAGTTTATTACATCATAAAGGTGGAACTAAAGTTTCTTCCCGTTTTCCACTGTTTTTCAACAAAATTACTGTGTGATTGTAAAATTTATGTTAAACTGAACAGTGTCATTCAGATAATTTGTCAAATGTGTTGAAATACATAACCATGACAAGTTGTTTTAAAATTACATTTGTAAATCGGGTAAACACTCGTGTTGCACTGTCCTCTAAGTTTGCATCTTTAATCGCCCAGCTTTTGAGAGCTTGAATATTTGTCTAGCTTGATTAATTCAGCTTGCGAGGCACTAACATTGGTAAATATAAAAGTATTCCTAACCAATATGCATAATATTGCAGAAGTACAATAAGAGTTTTAGAATGGAAATAAGCATGGAAATTGACTTTGTGTATGAGATTTACAGAGTAGCGTAGCAAAGACGTCGCCAAAAGATCCCAATGTCAACTATGCAAAAAATATTTTTTGAATGTAAAATCCTTCAATTTTGAAACCTTTTGCAATCAGCATCAAACGGGGTGCGTTGTTTATATAGCACGTAGTCGTACTTTCTAACTTTTTACAGTTTACGTTTGAAAGTTTGACTCAAGATCTGAAATATGTTTAGTTTCACATCTTGACTTGCGTTGAACTTTGCGCATGAAGAGAGGAATGTGTTACAGAGATGATAATACAAGGCTAAACGAGATTCTTTGCAGTCAGACCACCACAGCCCAAATGACGGTAATGCTTAAGCAAATAAGATGCGACTCAATAGTACCCATAAATTTTAAATGCATAGGAATTAACAAACTTGAGTGATGCATCATTTGTGCTGTCTGTTCTGTGGAACAATAATGTGCCTTGTAGAATCGTGTTGCGGTCCTGTAGGGAGAGAATTTCAGAAAGCTTTTATTAAGTTGACCTTTTAAGCGTGTTCTCGGGGCGTGCTGGAATTATAGTTAAATGTAGGATATTTAACAGGGATAAATGTGCAGTTCGGATCTACCTTGCATTCTTCCCTGTAGATGTAAGAAAATGAGCCTGATGGAAATTACGTTTATAGTTTTGAGAAATCCTTATCTGTTTATTTATTGAAGCAAAGATTTTCCTCGGTTAATTTTCTGGAAGTTTGACAAATAATTGCTCGAAATTTGCCAAGTCATATTTAAAATCTAACCTCAGTTAACTCTGTTGAATGTACTGATTGTATGTGCCGTGAATAGGATTGCCTTTCTGCATTCAGTGATTTAAATTACCCTGCCAAATAACCTATGAGCGAAACTTTCCGGGCTTCCAGATTGATTAGTTAATTGAATCCATGGATAAAAACATCAGTTCAGCCGTTGGTGTTGTTGAATTAGAATTTTTTATGAGGCTTTATCTTCTTATGCAGATAAGCCTGAATGGCAAGTCATTGATGTAACGTAAACATTGACTTTACGTAACGGTGTTTAATTAAACCTTGTAATAGAAAAAAGTCGTCAGGGTATTGACGATCATGCACAGGGCCTATTTCAAGGAGGGGAAGTGGGGATACTTCCCCGGGGCCTCACCCTCCAGGGGTGACGTTATTTTTTATTTTTTTGCTTTATGCGAACAAACTGTATAACTCCATATTTTCTCTTCGAAAATGCTTCTCCGGTGTTCTAGCAGATCAAAACTTTTCTGGACGCCAACCATGGTGGCGCCCGCCCCCCCCCCCCCCCCGACGAGGCCTCATACGCCCCACTTCCCCGGGCCTCGCTTAGGTTGAAATAGGCCCAGATCATGCATGAATATTACAAAACATCTGATTCAGTTTTCGCCATTGGAGGCAGCGCTTTTGTTACATATTGATGACAAATCGTGTCAGATGATTTTGGTTAAGTCAGCACTCTTAGTGATCTTGACTATTAGCGAGTTTGAATATTAATCTTTCTTAATTAGTGATTGATTCACTTACCAAGTAATTATGTATTTCCTCTTTGGGTGTTCGTTTGTTGGCTGTCTGCCTGACTGACTGGGCAAGTGACTAATTACCTGGTTCAGGGGGACTGACTGACAAATAAGAATAATCCGTAAATTCTATTGTTAGAATATACTGTACTAGTTTCATTTATTTTTCTCCCCATAGAACTCTCGGCTTTTAAAGTCAGCTAGCAACGCTGGTAAGTCTGGGAAGCCATATCAATCACGTGCGTCAGTACAGCACTTCCTGCTAATGGTAAATCATCGATAATCATTGGACTGCTTTCTCTGGATCCAGATCACGCACTGGTCTCCCTGTATCAAGAGAATACCAAATAGGTGGTCGAATTAGATAACTAGTGGGACTCGTTGCAGTTATTCTTATTAGCTTGTTGTCAGTAGAATAATTATCTCTCTGGCGGAGACATCAGCTGCTACTAAGGGTTCTGTCATGTTGGCTACAAATTTAAATTACATTCTAGCTTCTGCGTTGTCTGTATGTCAGCCGAATGGAGGTAGTTAATTTCCTTTTTGTCTTTTTTTTGATCAAACTGAAACTTTCTTTTGTAGTCATTTTAGCATTGAGCGTCAACTATAAACCATGCTATTCAATGTACAGTATATATCAGTAGTTCTTAGTAATCGTGGAATCTTCTATGATTACTTCAGTGTCCTTACAAAATACTTCAGATTTTTCAATCAGTCTCGTATAGTTTCAAACTTTAACATCGAAACACTCGCCAGTAGTCTAAGTGTTTCTATGCCTTTGTGAAGAACGTGTTTTCTTTTTCAATATTTTTGATACCTGTAGGATTCGAGCTATTTTTATTGTGGCGGATGCAACGCTACATACGTACTACTATCACGCCCCGGTACACGCCTCATATTGCACACGCTCTGGACATTACGTATATCATTGTTATTTTCATTTATTGGTGCCTGAGCACTGTAGCTGCTGACTGTGATCAATTATCTGTCACTCTCAGGGAGAAAAACGTAAAATTCCATTACCGAGATAATTTCTACGACCTTATATATAGACTTGCTAGACTACTGCTAGAGAAGAATTGAGGACATCCCAAGGGCACAGGCTACAAAGCAGGCAAAGCGCCCGTCTAAATAAAGGATGACATTAACGTTATAGACGTAGGTGTCGACGATATAGTTATCTACTTTATATTATAAAAAGTACAATTACTATTAATTAAGTAACTTATACCAGAATTATCAGAAAAGGCAACAAATAATTGTTCTTGATAACTACATATTGGATTTGCTCTCTGATAATAACTATTAGTTTGCCACGCGAGATGAAGCTGTGATTTATAACTTTTTTTCAAAAATATATCACAAAATATAAAAATTAGGACCCTTGCAAAAGCTTTACGTTATCGTCTTAGACTACTTTGCTAAGCTTTTCAAAGCTGTTTGACTTGCAGTGAGTGAGATAGACTCACAGGATTCACATAGTGTGCTGTCTAGATAATGCGCCTTAAGAATTCATTGAACTTCGTACACGCTTCGGCGATTCTAGACGATTACTATGTCGCACATATCAGCAGTGTCTGTTAATATTTTAAGTACATTACGACGGCTACTGAGCTTGTTGTGCTGTATTTAAGATTCGCTGATGCCAGCAGTGTAGGGCTGCTAAAGGGAGGAATATAGAAGCCGGTGGCCGCATATTGAAACAGCTTAGATACATTAGTACCACTAATGAACTCACGACGTTAAATGTTTTGGTACAGATTGTCCCAAACGAGATCAATGACCACGTAGAATTTTAGAAAATGAAAATGTGTATCTGGTTCAGAGATGTACAGTTCTTACAACTAATTTTCTAATAATAGACCGTAACTGTTGATGTTTTTCTTAAGCGAAATTGTAGTTAATAGGAAAACAACAGGAAGAGATCCAAAGAGCATATTCCATTAAAGTAGTGATGAAATACTGACCTTCGACGAGCGCGAAAAATTGCACACCGAATCATATCTCGCGAAATTGAAACTACGATTTTACAAATACAAATACAGCCTTCAACGGATAGTTTACAATATCCAACAAGTATTTACTGAAAAATTTAACGCAAAGTTAGCATAAAATGATATAATAATAAATGTAAGTCAGTCTTTTGAATTGTGTCACTGCCTAGTATGGCAGTAACTTGAGGTGCTCATATCAGTCATTCCCAAAACCGAAGCGAATACAACCAAACAGGCTAATAATTATTAATGAAAAATAAAAATCAACAACAAAAATAAACAATCCGAATTGATAATGAAAAGTAACCAGCTGTGGATAAAATAGCTGTTTACCACAGGTGAAAGCAATCCGAATACTGAAAAACATGACTAGAAAGAAAGCAAATTAGTAGGGAAACAGAGTATTGTTATTATATCAATTTAGCCTCATGGCTAATATTGAGATTCTCAGTTTCTTATGATATTTGTTGACTGAATGCTCAGTTAATCGATGTACGCGTAATCGGTAGTGGCTGTCTTATAAATTATTCCCTTTGTTCATTAACCAGCTCTTATACTACTAAAGAGTTCTGCATACGGGGACTGTGGGGATTGTATATGTGCATCAATGTATGCAAGGAAATTATAAATATAGGACGTTATGAATAATGTAAATAAATTATTTGTAATGTTCTTGCGTGTATGTAAGCTTAGTTTGTTTTAAATTATGCACGGAACTGCAAATTTGGTCCTGATAGTCAAATTGCTGCTGTCGTATTACATATTCAATGTGTTCCTTTTATTTCTACATGGCTCATAGATCCTTAGACAAACCATCCATTTGTATTTCTTGTCTCGTGGACTCGCTGTTTCCTCTTTTTTCTTTCTTGACGAATTGTTAAGTACTTTTGTTAGTGCGTTTACCTTTGCTAAAACATTCTCCATTTTTTGAGAAGTCAAAGGATTGTAGCCTAGGATCCATTGGCGTGTAGGATGAATGCATGATTCGATGAAGTCACATTTTATCTATATACGGAGTACCCCTCCTTGTCAACCTTTGATGACCGTACTGTAACTACCATGCGTACAAGGCGGGGCTCTGGGGTACCCGAAAAGTGGCCAATGAATTGTACGTTTTAAAAATTTAGGGCAAAAGCTTAAGCTGGTTATTTTCAGGCTTCTGTTTTAATATTTCAGTATTCAAAAATTAATTTTAGACATTTTTGTTAGTCTGTAGCCCGTAGTCTGTAGTCTGTTAGTCTGTAATTATGCGACCCGCTGTTTACACTTATTTTGAAATCACTCATGTCAGGCAAGAGCAACTTAAAAATTTTCATGACTAATTCCTTCCGCCTCCTTGTGAATTTTCCTCCCGTACGCCTATGGACCTACGCCTCTCCGGGCACATGAACTGCACCAGGCGCTGTAAAGTTAACATATTTTTTTATGAAGCCAAAGTAAATTTCACGTGTTGTGATTTATATACAGCGCATGCCTTTTACAAGCTTATTTGAGAAGCTGGCAATCTCTTGCCGGTTTCACTGGCGCGATTAGTTCTGGTCAATTTTTCATCATCATTTTCATCTGTTCCAGCATTGGTTACCTTACATGATTGTATTAAACCGTTAAAACGCTTGGCTGCTGTCATTGTAAAATTCCGACAAGATTGTTTTATTGACCAACTATATACAGCAAAAACGCGCAACCGTTGACGAACGAACCAACACTTTTCCGGTAATAAACCTACTTCCTTCCTGTAGTTAACACACTGCCAGCAAATGGCGACGTCGCTAAGGAACCTTAGGTGCTAATTGAAGCCGCATTAAAAGTCTGATAAGCGTCTCGTCCATTATGTGCAGACTACAGATTATTAAAAAATCTTTGAATTCTCATACATACTAATAACGGTAGCAATTAAATTATTAACAGTCAGCTATTAAGAGTAGACTTCTTTGAAAATGACTTTAGTTTTTTCCCATGACCTCCACAACCCCCAACTCGGATTTAAATTTCTTATAACTCGTTCTTTTTCCCCAGACTCCACAACACAGTGAAAAACCTGGTCTTATATTTCTCACAACTCGTGTTTTATTCAAATACGCACAAGTGACATATACGGCACTGAACAAAACTCGTGGTTTTTAAACACAATGACTTGAAAGTTGAAAGCTTTAAAAACACAATTTAACACACACTAGACAATCTATATTTTCAGCTTTGCATTGAACTCAAACGTTTAACTGGAATATATTAAGTAACTTTCAATATACAGGTACAGTAGTTATTGTTTCTTCTGATTACAAGTACAATACCAAACGTTTTTTGATAGTTTGATAACAAGCATTATTTTTTTGTTAATATTCGGTCAGGCATTGCACAGAATTTGTGCCAGCTCCTAATATTCGGTCTGTATCACTGCTGTTGAAAAAGGATCTTGAAGTCAGTGTGAACTGAAATCATATAGTTCAATGCTTTCGTCAAGTTATATTATTGTGGTTGCATCGGTTCTATGATTGCTGTATGCGTTTTGAATTATCGTGTTTACACCCCTCCGGCTCGTTTTCTCCTCTCTTGTACAAATTATTGTCGGCTGCGGGGAAAATCAGCAACAGAACAAATCTTTACATGCTCGTCTGCTCGTTCGTAACGAGTAATTAAACTAATTTCAGCCTAACTGAATTGCTAGGATGGCTGCTTTCTCTTTTCAGCTGCGAATCTGATATATGGTTTCGAGAGCGAGTAGTTGTCGTCATTTTGTATGTGGTAAAATACGTAACATTAATATCATTTAATGCTAGTAAAAGGATTAGAGCCCGGTAAGTCCCCACGATTTAAGTATTGCATTTAACGTATTTATTTCAAATCATCTATTAAAGTATTAATTTCATGTGGACATTCTTGAAGATTGTTTATTGATGCTGGATTAACTCGATTAACTGGATGATCTAAAGTGAACGATAACGAATCTCTCGGCACGACTATGTAGAAGTCATACTAACATAAATAATCGTTTCTATTTTTCTTCGTGACACCTAACTTGTTATAGAAATGCACAGTAACCACTAAACATGGAAAATATGCTGCGGCTCCGCTTTGATTGGATCGGCTCATCTATCGTGGTAAAATTTGAAGCTGCGTAGTCTGCAGATATTCAGAAAGCTTCATGCAGATATTCATGAAACCAATCTATGAAACCAAATGAATAGCACCATCCTCTTTGGCACTAAAATCATGAGAGTGTATATAGCTGTAGCTGATAGGTCAGTCCTGTCAATAATTAATAAATGCGATTGTGTGCCAGCCTGCACCCTATTTGTAGTTTTCATTAAGTGTACATGAACGTTTAATGTCGTCCGAGAAGCCCGATGAATCTTCAGAATCGACACCATTCGAACGCCGGAATCAGGCGCGATGGTCAACCGTCAAGGCCGTGTTTGCGTTGATTTTCACCATTGCCTGAATATTGGCCTATTATTATCTTAGCTGGTCATGATTTATAACCGTCAGAGTAAAGAACGTTAGCGAGTAATTCCGAATAGTCTCCTGCAGCTATAACACGGAGCAAAACATTACTCTTGCAACTGATGCGGACGTTTTGAACGTTATGAAGGTTTTACTTCTCTATAATATATAATAATGATCTGCCGCATATTTGCGCTATTTTCAGATTCTTGTGTAATGTTTTCTGATCTTTTCTCTGTGGAAGGTATTTTTACTGAAATAAATTTAACGATTGATGTACATATTTTTATTCTGCTATGTATCGCTGCATGGGCGTATTATTATACTGCATTATTATTATTATTCTACGCTAGCAATCACTAAAATACTTTAGTACAGTTTATTCTATGCGCCTTGACAATAATAATAATACATAAATGTGGTGAGATTAAAACCATGAAATTATAAAGAAAATAAACATGTAAATAATAAAGTTTTCAACACGGGACTGTCCAAAAAGATGAACTTGTAGAAGTCAATTGAGCAATAATCTGCGTGAGTTTACGTAATTAAGTTACTTCATCACTTATATAAATACAACAAAAAGTAATTAAAGTAAACTGTACAACCAGTATGTAAATGTGAAATTGACAGTAGCAAATGCAAGCCTCCCTTTTGAACAGCAGGCTTGTTGGATTGGAGTACAGAAGTAGCGTTGCTTTCAGTTCTTCCCATAATGGCATTTCTTGTGAACGGCTGAAAGCAGCATTGAATTGTAGTGGCATATAGCAGCTGAGTGATCCGGAGTTTCTTAGGATGGAAAGCAAAAAAGAATCGCAGTTAGTAGTAGTAACAATAATAAAGTTTAGAATTATTATGGTTATCTTGTATGTAGCATAGTTTATGGTAATGTATACTAATATGCGTCTGCTCACTAATTACATAAGATGTTAAAAATTGTGTTTATAATTTTATAGGCTTTTATTTCAAATTTTGGTGTTGAGACAGGCACGTATTGTTTTTGGTAATTTTGCAAACCATTCCTGCAAGCTAATCATGTAACTTTCCATGTCAAATACACAAGATCCATTAACCACTAATCACTAATATTTAATGTTATTTCTAGTAAGAGTTTAGTCCTCATTTCCTTGATTAAAAATATATTTGACGATTTTTTGTCGGTTTATCAGTTCTAAAATAACAGATCACGGTGAAATAAATTTGCAAACCTAATCCGATGGCCAACTGCTGCGCAATTTATATGAAACATGTACAGTAATTATGTCATTGATTTTTACTGAGATGTCGATGTTTTCTTATTGAAAGGTGTAAGGAAATTGGGTGGTTTATCCTTATTCTGGTTTATAATCATAAAACTATTTTTGTCATTTTGTGCTTAAATTATGTTCAGCCATAGATATTTGGTTTTAATTCCTGAACCCTTAACTGCGAGTGGCGCACTTATTATGTCTGGCGCAGCGACTTTCTACTGATTCCCTCGTCCAGCAGAATTTCAACTCTTGTCGAGTTGCGTTTCCTTCCACGTCAATTCTTACTAGATGCTGGTGAGGCTGGCATTATTTGCTCTGCGAAATTCGCTAATTTTGTCGAGGGAGAAGAATTTATTGCTTGTTGTTTCGTAACACTGGGATTAGCGGCTTGTGCATTAAACGTCTGTAATTGCTTATAAAGAATGGTATGAAGCTACAAATTAGATTTCAAGGAATTCTGTAGTCTTGATTGAAAGTATGTCCGTTCCAAGTAACACAGATTAACTCTTCGTGATAAGAATGTGTAAAAGAAAGACCTCCAAGGCTACTCCACTATTCAAGACGGTTAAACTATTTTAACCACTCCACTTTCAAGGTGTGACAAATCTAGCCTTTTTCATTGTAAATTGTTTTTTTCATTATATAAAGCACTGTAAAATTTAAGCTTCTTGTTAAGAAAAAGAGACAGTAAAGACGATGCCCATCTCGTACTTTTTGCAGCTAGGGCCGAGTGCTATTTGAAAATGTATGACTGAAAGGCATCGGGCAAACCATAGCTGGATCTTAATTTACATACTGGTTTAATAATGTTTTGGCGATTACCGCCAGTTATCAATTGTTGTTCCAGGACTGCTTTGCACGATATCCTAACTCGGCCTTTTTAACCCTATTCCGTGGCGTCAGACTGTCAGCTTGTCGAAATGTAATATAATTACGCGGTTGCCAAAAATACAGAGATAAACTTCAAAAATTAAAAAATGTCAATTTTTCGCGTTTTTGATGGTGTTTAACTGATTATCAATTTTTGATTATGAAATGATCTGACTTATATTACCCATATAGAAAGTGGCATTGTTTATATTTATTAATGACTGAGGTTTGATGATGTCAGGCACATGTCCGTAAGATGCTTTTTGGCCCTGGGAGCTACTAAACTATGAAACATCATGAAATTCCGTGGGGGGGGGGGGGGTGATACGACAGGAAAAACATTCCATCATTATTTGTAAGCATTTTTTCAAGAAGAAAGTGATAATTATGCATTCATTATTATGAAATTAAAACTGAAATCTAATATTTTGTGCGCCTTGATTTCCTTACAATAAATTAGTGTTTTTTCCTTTTTTCAGGTATTTGTTTGCTCTCCAAATTAAAAAAGATCTAGTCAAAGGTGTGATGCCCTGCACAGATCAAACTGCCGCCAAACTAGCTTCTTACATAGTGCAAGGTATACGATTCTACATTATATATACATGTGTTATTGTATATGTTTGTATTGTGCACAAAACAATTTTCTGTTACAAAATGTTTGACAAATAATATGAAGTTGCAGTGACATATTTAACAGTGACAGTCTTTTGAGCTGCCATATTTTTCATGTTTAATTCTTTGATAAATTTAAAGGACCCTAGTTATGAATGTAATAGCTATTTGGTGATCATGAAAGTGGATTATTTTCATTTTCCTTTTCTTAAATGAAAAATCTAACTTCCATTATCCATTCACACATGAAATATTGCGAGCTTGACATTTGTTTTTATCTGGCTAGATAATTTAATCCGCATTTTAACATCGGCAGGTTCTATGTTTTTTACTTTGAGGTATTATTTATTCTTGATTTTTCACTGTTTATAAATATTCACAAGATATCAAAGTTTTGATTTAATAAAGATTGTGTATGATATTTGTGTCCATTCATTAGGATACAGTATTATTAACGCAAGTGTTGGTATGGGTTCCGAAGTGCTCCGTCTTCTGCATCTGCCTTTATCTGAGAAATAATTATTGCTTAGATGTTTAATGGTTACAATGATTGGTCTTGCTGTGTATCTCCGGAGATTTGTCTGAAAAATCATTAGCGTTGTAGCAGACTCCAACTGTGTAAAGACTGCTAATTGTTTTTGTGCTGACAACTGCAGTGCTATTATCCAAAGTATCACTGAAATTGCTGCAAATCACTAACTATTCCGTAGAACAAAGAAATTTTGCTAACTAAAATTCATGAGCTTTGTTTCTTTGAAACTATTTCACCTTGTTCTTTGTAAGGTTTCAAAATCATTTTAATGTTAATAATTCTTAAAAGTGAATCGGTGCGATTCCATTAACTACATCCATCTTCCCTTTTTTCGTTTATTTGTTTGTCTTAATGGTTAGGTGCCATATCTATATGTGCAATAGTATAGAGTTTTTTCAGTGAGCTTTTGGAGAAGCCATTGTACAACCAGCACACAAAATATGAAAGTCAGGTCAAGTAAAGCAAGGGGATGTCGCTTTTTGGATTACTATTTTTTTATAAAAGTGTGATTTTTTGGAGAAATTCTTAAAGAGTTCAAGGCTAGTTTTGATTTTTTTTCTGTACATAAATTGTAACGACAAGCGCTTACTCTGGCTTTTTTTTAATCTAGTAGGCATTTATTTCAATTTCAATGTTATAATTTACTTAAATTTCTCAAAAATGTTATCGCACATTTGCGTACATTGTGTGTCTTTCCAGCTGAATGTGGTGATTACAGTGAAGATGACTATCCGGATCACACCTATCTTTCTTCTTACAAATTTATTCCACACCAAACGCCTGAACTGGAAAAGCTCATCATGGAAAACCATAAAAAGCACCAGTAAGTCCCATACTCTATAAAACTAATCTATAAAGGTTTATGATTAAACATGGTTTTAACAGTTTTCGAATACCCCTTTACGTCGTTTCCAAAAGGTGAATTACCTCATAAGACGTTTCTGTTTCGAATCTTAATTGTCAGATTTGAAGTTTAGAAGATATCTCAATGAAACAGGAACACTAAGCTTTGCTGCTGACCAGTTTGAAATGCTAGGAAACTCATTTTGTACGATTATAGAGCTTTGTTTGGCAACTGATCAACTGGAAATTTAATTTTCTCCACTAAGTACTTTCAACTTCCAATGTGCTTCTGTCAGTGCAAGCCAAACCTCCTAGCACACTTAAGAGTGACTGATAACAAGTTTGATTGCTCTCTCTTTCACAGCCTTAAATATAAGAAAAATCTGAAATTGCAGCAGAAACATTACAAGACTCAGCTAATGGAAGGTGTACAGAGCAAAACCACTAATGGTATCTTTGATTTCGTCAGCTGCACACGATTTGTTATAAAAAGATTGCACGACGATGTTTTTGTGCTCTTGATCTGCAAAATTCAGATTAATGATTTCCCAATGCCCTAAGAAATGCCCTGCATTTTTTGCTGTTTTAAGTACAATTGCTCTTTAGAGATGTAATCTATCAGCTAGTTTCAATATGTATTGTCTCGTATAATACTTTATGAAAAGTTGGTTCACTTATTTATAGCAATAAAATTGACCCCTCTGTGCCATCCAAGCAAGATTTCGTGATCAAAATCACTGTAATAACAAGTCGTTTACGTTACCACCTGTTTATGATAAAACATATTTATATATGACAAAACCACAGATAGCCATTTATAAAAAAAAACTGAACCAGCAAGACTGGTGGTAGTACCTTGTAGCTACTATCTATTTCATAATAAAATGTCACTCATTTCTGTCTGCTTTCACTTATTGAAGTAATTTGACTGGCTAACCTGAATTATTAGTGGCTTTAGAACGTATACTGCACATTCAGATTAGAGAGTTCTCTCGCAAATTATTCTCTCACAAGCCGTTCACACTTGTAAGCTTACTGTCAGAGAGAACTTGCGAGAGAAAATTTTCTAGTCTGAGTGCGCAATAATATGAGGATAACTTTCATTTAAATTTGCCTTATTTTGTTTTTGCTTGGTCCCATGATTTAATTTTGTTCCTGCTTTGTGCTTACTGATATAGCATTAAGATTTCCAGAGTGAAGGTTGCACCTTTGCTTATTGAATTACCGTTGTAAAAAAACGAACACATAGTGGGCCAGCAGCAATAAAAGATGTTTACTAGAGGCAAAATCCTTTACAAAGGAATATTGTGGCACAAGCTGTATGCTGGACGACAACAATTACTTCGTACAAGAGAAAAAAATGATTATCACAAAAAATACATAAAGGAGTATAGATAACTCTTTACACAATTACATCTACATTTTGTATAGTGTTATACAATAAAGGATTCCTAGTGTGAATGACTGATTCCAGAAAACCTACAATAATTTTGCATAATTTGATATTGTAACTCAATTATGAGGACAAATTTATCATAGTCGTTTTGTTGGCAGAGAACGCAGGGAACCGATTTTTAGTATTATTAAAGTTTTAGCTTATCATCCTGATAATATGGACCTTTCATGACTAAGTGCATTTCATTTTCAATTTAGTTTAGGTGACAGTTATTACAAATTCACTCACACACAGGTATTTTATAAGCAATATGATATCATTGAAGGTATCACATAATACCAATTGAAATTTGGGATTTTGCACCTATTACAATGATGCAGTCACAAGTGAAATTTAACAAACTTTATTTAAACCAGATCTGTAATCTTCGTCTTAGATTTAGAGGGTTACTCTTGCAAGTTCTGGTCTTGCCACAGTCACCAACAAAATAAACAAGCCAGATCTCAGGGTGCTGGATGCTGCCTAACTGTAATAAATATCAATTTGTTTTGCATCGGTGCATGTTATTCCTGTAAATTAACTTTTCACAAATAGTTTAGCACATTCTATTCCGTTTTGCAATATAGTTACATTCTGTGATATTCTAACAAGCTGTTTGTATGTTGGCTTTGTGATAATACAAGGGAAACAATACCATTGCTGTAAAATTTAAAAACATCGTTTAGCGAACTTTATTTCTAAAATGTAATATATTTTTCAGTAAGGATTTTTTCTCTAGTTGTTGTTGCTATCATAGCAACTCTCTTAACATTGCCTGAAACACATTACATCACCTAACATCAGGCTTCCAAAAAATTGCCTTTTAACAACCTACGAAGCTATTTTTACTGTGATTGGCTTCATTGTTTGTTTTACTTGCAGCTCATAAATTGCCTGAAACTACCTAAAAAAATACACCTTTCATCGTGCAGCTTAGTGCAACCTTCTGCTGTAGCCATCAGTTGCAAGACTACCAAAGAATATAGATGATCATAGATATGATCATGAATTTTGCTTGAACAAAGGCTTAATGTTGGCAGCTAGGCTGTATGGTTTTCAAGATGAACATTTTTGCAGGCTGTACAACTTGGGTGGCTGGCTTCTCTGGGTATTTAATGATCTACCTCTGCAATGTTTTTGCTGGGAATGTCTCTTTCTGAAAATCAATAGGAAGCATCAAGACATGTCACCAGTGTAAATAGACCAGCTTGGTCATGCGGTGGTCTACGTGGCATTTTAAAAACAACAGACTGCCCTACGTTAAGAAATAAATTATGTCTTACTTTTTATTGCTCTGTAGCTTTTTATATTTGTTATTTTAATTTATATAGATGATTCATAACAGTACGTGGTTGCACTTGTAACATGCGTCCAGCAATTTTCTTTCTGTCGAATATATTGCTTTTTACTTATCAACACTTTAAAATAGCAAAAAAGAACAAAAGGTTTTGATACATGGTTGGTTGTTAAGCTTTTCAGTATTACCGATACATTTGTTTTTTATTTATAGGAACTTGTCACCAGCCGATGCTGATTTCATGTTGTTAGACATAGCCAGGAAAACTGAACTTTATGGGATAAAAATGCATAAAGCAAAGGTGACTTAAGAATGTAAACTGTATTTATATTTATACTTGAAGATTTGAAAATACCCCTTGCCTACTTGCATTTCAGTCATCATTGTCATTGATGAAATGTAATGGTATCATTATGTATCTAGGTAGGGCTGTGCAGTTAAATAAGTAACATCAGCATTTATGAATTTAAAACCTTTGAGTTAGTGAAATTAAAAACAACAAACATTAAGTCAATTTGCTCATAAGACTAACAGGTGCTTATATTACACTGATAATTAACTTTATATAATTTAATTTAATTTGTTGAACCACCACACAAAGACATTTGACAAAACAAAAAACAGAGCTGATTTTTTTCAAAACATATAAAAGACAGCATACGTACTGGAGACAAAGTCCCACTATAACGGGAATATATAAGGTATGCCAGAAGAACATACTACAACATTATATGCTTGATGATTTATAATGTTGTTCAGTTTTTTCAAATTCATAGTAATTGTTCCAAGCATTAAAAGAACTTGACATTGCAAAATCTCTGTAGGTTAAGTTTGAAATACCATATTACCATCTTCATTTCTCATTTAATTTTGTGTAGGACCATGAAGGTGTGTCATTATGCCTAGCAGTAGCACATTATGGAATTACCGTCTTTCAACATTATACCAAAATAAACACATTCTCATGGGCCAAAGTGAGAAAGTTATCTTTTAAAAGGAAGAGGTTCTTGATCAAGCTGCATCCAGAAGGACATGTAAGTATGCAGTGGGATTGGAATGTACATGTTGTAGATATTTCAGTTTATGTTTTGTCGTCATCGTTGTCGAGATTCTCGTGCTGCTGATGTTATTAGATCGACCAAAGTTGAAATAACTTCAGCACATAAGTTTAATAGCCAAACTAGGCATGGTACACCTAAAGAATGTCAGTCTAACCCAGGATCACGATGGAGCTCAAAGGTGATCACGATAAGGTGTTAATTTGCCATAAAGCTCTGGACATGGAAAAATCTGTCAATTGTCTAGAAACTGTTTAAACGAGTGTTTCCTTGTACTGGCTGCACTACTCGACCTCTGTATAACTAATTTATGCTTCCCATCTTTATGTCAATTATACTACACATGAAGGCAATTAATGGTGAAAATGCAGCTGTCTCAAATACTGTATAAGCACTTATGGTTCTAGAGCAGTAAATTCCTTTTTGTTGGGAACATGTTCTTTTTTCGATGTGGAATGAGGCTCTTCTCATTTAACACTGTGTGAATAGATTGACCCCGACATACTCAAGAAAGCTTTTCATAAGGGCCATTAGATTGTAATTTCTTTTTGAACTACAGTGCTCTTTTATGTGTGGGCATTTCTCAAGGTCTTGTAATACCTGTATTCTGTTCCTATTGTTCATCTGTTAGACTTTAGACAAACCTTACTATCTCTGCTGTAATAGTTCTCTTTATAACTGTACTTAATCATAATGCTCCACTGGAGCACATGGTTAAAATGCTTATTGAACCAGGCTAGTATTCTTTGCACACCATATGCATGTAAATCATTCATGTTTTTATCAGGGTGTTTGTTAATTTGTTTGCCTTGACCAAAAAACAATCAAAATAAATGGGGATGCCTGTGTTGCACTCAAAAATGTTTAACTCTTCATGCTATGGGCTACTTTATTTTTATGATGTTATATTCTTTAATTAACTGGCTTACCTTTCAATGGAATACTGTTCACAAGTTGACCTTGTGCATCAGCTTGGCACCTTAACCGACTTGATAATTCCGCTAGTCAGGTGTGATTTGGGTCAAACATGTAATTACTTTCTCTGGCCTCATATCTTAATAACTTCTATACTAGCAGCTACAAAATGTTACAGGTTACAGTGCACAAAGTCCTAGGGCTTTCTTGTTCTTTCTAAATATTATAAGGTGCTAAATCAAATTTTCATGACTAGTGTAATGTATTTTAATCTTGTCATTTAAAAGAGTTATAGTTGTTTCTATCGTGGCTTCTGCTTTATGCACAGCTTTTTGCACTAACTACATAAGCTCTTGACTGGCTAACACAGATTGGCTAAAACAAATGTTTTACTTTTTTGATAATCTTTAGTAAGCATGAAAGTCATATAGAAAAAGGTCTCGTCTAGCAAAATACGAAACTAGCTACTTTTCTGTACCTGGCTGGTTTATAGTGGCAGTGGCAGTTTAAGGCACTAATATATGACATACATAATTGTAATTCGAAATGAATGCACTAATTTTTGAACTACATAATTGTAATTCGAAATGTGCATTTCTAATTACAGCACATCAGTCACAAATTCACGCTTCAGGAATGTGTTTGTTAATAAATATTTTTGTAAAGTACTTATACATGTTTGGAGTGTGGATATTCTAATATCATAATAACTTCTTGCCATTGATGTAAACTACTTAAATTATGGAGAATGTACTTTTTTGTTAACCACAACCTTTCAAACAAGTAATAGGGTTGCTACCTGACAACTTAGCGAACTTTTTGCAAAGTTTTCTAAGGCACTGTGAAATTGTGAATTTTCCCTTCAAAGCAGCCTATTTGAACATTTATTGGCATTGTTCCCTTTAAGTTTTATAGCAGCTGCTTAGACTTTTTATGCATTTGAGTTTTGTTATTGTAAATAACAGCACCATGTTTACTACTCAATGTATGCATTTTGTAAAGCTTAAAGTTGTTTTGCTTTTGTGACATGGCTTTGCTTACTGTGCTACTAATGCTTTTGCTTTTGTCTAATTATTGGTATTGTGGATTATATTTCCCAGTTATATTATAAGGACACAGTCGACTTCTACTTCGAGGATCGCAACAAATGCAAAAATTTCTGGAAGAAGTGTGTGGAGCATCATGCTTTTTTCCGCTGTGCTAGCATCAAAAAGCCTCCACAGAAAAAGGCAAAGATCTTTAGTAAAGGTTCTTCATTCAGGTACAAAAACATTATTCCGGTCTAGTTCTTCAGAAATTATTGTCACTCAAGCATTTAGCGTATACTTAAGATTGTTAATGTAATATTTATGTATAGTTAATGGTATAGTCAGTGTATTGTTTTTTAGTAATATTAATGTAAACACTAAGTAGCCTATTTGAAAAATTGGCAATGTTTAATGCAGTTCGTTACATCTATTAAGTTACACAAACTTTGAAAGAAAATTAAGCACGTTTCATAAATTTGAAAATTGACTGTTTGTTGTGAGCAGAGCAGCACTTTAACACTGGTACTGTGACACTTTTAGTCAAGCATAGGTTATGTCTGCATGGTCTTAGACTCACTTTTTGGAAGTGCTCACTTAGTCAGCATGGGCATCATTTTTATGCCATGCTTAGCCAGTTTTCAGAAGCCTCCATGCGCAGTATGAAGGATGATTAAATAATCTATCCAGTAACTTATCTGCCCTCTTACTTCAGTGTTACTTCATTCGTCTAGGGATCTGAACAATATTCTTTGTGTGGAACTTAATAGAAACTAATCTTGCTTAGCAAACACAAAAACTAATCTTGTTATAAATGGATCTCCCGAATTTGCTAAATGAAACTGAATGAATCATCAAAAAGTGAAATTGGTTTGAGTTTACTCCCAAAGTACTTTTTATTTTGGAGACAAATACTTAGTAGTCAAGTGTATAAGCATTATTATTTTATATTGACGGTCTATAAATATAAAAGTATTTGGCAGGTATGGTGGTCGAACTCAGAAGGAAATGGTGGATGATGTGCGAGTATGCCATGTAAGAAGACAGCAGTTACATAGGTAAGAAGACTGTGTTAAATTGAGATTGTATTAGATAGAGGAAAAGTTAAATTTACATTGGATTTGAAGAGCTTTTGATTGTTGTTAGTTATTTGAAAATTAATAATCATTTGCTTTTGCGTGTAGAAAAGTAATTATGTATTTTGCAATAAGTCTTAATTATGTTGGGTGGTAAAAAACAAAAACTTTTCATTCAGTTGTAGGCATTTGTAACTTGCACAAAGCTTACAGTGTTATAAAAATTAGTTTGTGTGTCCAAGGGGACTAACTCGGCTGATTGGGATAAACATTGTTGTGTACTAGTAAGAAAGCTGCTGAAACTTTTCATTCAGTTAAATGTTTCACTTTTGGCAACTATTAGCAAACTGAATAAGCTCCAAAGCTGGGAAGTAGGCTACTAAGTTATTTAGAACATGCTGCCTTGCAGTTCTTGTGGCACATACATAATGCTTGTAGATTTCGTATATTAGCACTCTTGGTTTCTTTTTTCGAAAATCAATATTTGTAGCGAGTGCACTATAATCCTGCAATCTATGAGAAGACTTGTTATTCTGAACCACGTTTGTGAATTTAGAACTGTGTGTGCATGAGTGCTTATTTGTGGAGTGTGCTTATATCCACATGCATGTGCATGGCCTTCACTAATACATACCAAAATTTTTTGTTCCTCAGATGTACAAGTGTTTTTGCTTTGGATCAAATAAAATTCTATATAAATTCTGATGTTTTTTATTAATTTTAAAGCTTTTTTTTATAAATTTCGTAGATATTTGATAGATCTCATTGCATAAATTTTAGGTCACTTAGTGGCAGAATATCGACAAGAAGTCTTGTCAACTTAGGTACTATGTCTTCATCGACTCCAGCCATGAATTCAGCATTTAGTGAACCAAAAATGGTCAGAACAACTTCTGATACTAGTGGTTCACATCATCTGGCCACAGAACGATCAGATGATGTCTGTAGTGTGCAAAGTGAGCATGAAGAGGTTAGTAATATGAGCATTTATTTGGCATATTGAGTTTGTTCAAAACTACTCTTTAATAATTCACAAATTTTGCTATGTTTTAAGTTTTATGCATACTTAATGAAAATATCAAGCTAAATGTTTAAAATGCTCTTTTAAAGATTTCGTACTAGTTATAGTCCTATTTTGTTTTTGTTAAAGATGTTTAAAATTGTTCTTAGAACTTCAAATTAAAGTCATCATTTTGTAAAATTAAAACTTCCCTAGCCTGGCTTTCTGCATGAGCAACTTATGTATCCTTTTTATAGGACAATTACTAATGCAAAATAAGTGAGTACTATAATGGCAAAAGGATATAATTTAAATACATGAACTAATAAAAAATTAAATGCTTGTTTGTTGACAAGTCTAAAGCTTGTATCAACGTTTTGTACAATCATGCTATCAGGCTACATAATTTGTACTTTTTAACAGTCACTAAGCAAACCAAGTGTTCATAGAGCTTTTTATTAAATTTTCAGTTGCCCGACGACAATGCTAGTCCAGTACACAAGCCAGCACGAAAGATTTCACCACCGCCACCAGTTCCGGAGCACAAGAATCAAATCGTTGTTGAAACTCACATGATTACTGATGAAGATGATTTTCCTCCTGCTTATCCAGGCTTACCGGTTGATGTCTGTCCTACCACAGTTCAGGTTAATCATATTGATCAAGCTCAATCAGTTAGTCTCACAGTTAATCATATAAACGGATCGGCTTCATGTGAAGCTTCATGTGACCTTGACGTATCCGAACCCGTGGCTGTGGATAAAGAACGTGTAAGTGAAGGAGAGCTGACCGATGACGAACATGGCTTAGAGCAGGCTCAAGCTGGCCTGCGTCTTGTTGAAGCAGGTCTAGCTCAAGTTGAAACTGGTTTGATGTTAGTGCAACATGGACTAAAGAAAGAAAATTTGCCAGTTGAAGGAGATATGTCTGCGGCACTTTTTCTTGAAGACAACATGAGTGGTTCTGAACGAGGCAGCCCCGAGTTACTGAATGGGAGAGAATTTGAAGAAGATGCATTAGAAAATAATCTGGAAGAAATTTCAAATGCTGGCTCATTTGATAATGATTTTGAGGGCCTTTCTGATTATGATATGGTGCCCACTTATGAGCCTGGTTTTGATGTCATTCCTGGTGACGATGATGATGATGATGTGTCTCACGATTCCTATCATTTACGCGAGAATGAGGTACGGCATCAGGAGCTACGTGACAAGGAGCTTGAAGCAGTTATTAATGAAGAAATTAGAGCTATGGTTTCAGAACAAATAACTGCAAATCAAGATTCAGGTTCACTTGATGCAAACAGCGTCTCAAAAAGTTCAAGTGAAACTGAAATTTTAAAAGAACCATATGACAGGGATGTTCAGATTGTACTTGATATAGATGAACCATACAATCGAGAAGTAGAATTTGTTGCCACACCACCTGAGGAAATCAAACCACTACCAGAAGTGAAACTAGCTGAAGAAATTCCTCCACGAAAACCCATTCCACCTGCTAAATCCATGCCCATTTCTTACAAGAAGCCTCCAGTTCCACCTTCATCTATGATCAGTGATCATAGAGATGGCTTGACTAAATCTTTTTCTGAAAGAAGGGATGAAATGAAGTTCAAAAAGCAAGAAGCCATTGAAGATGATGAGGAGCAAAATGGAGAAATAGAATACATACTGCATAAACGAATATTGAAAAAGGCACATACATACACGGACTCAATGTCATTGTCATCAGATGATGTTTCTTATAATGGTCCACCTGTTGCAATAACTATGGATGTAGCAGAGCGGCAACGATCTAAGTCACTTCAAAGTACAGATGCACGCAGGTATAACCGTTCTGGGCAGCCTCAGAAGCCACAAGTTCCTCCTAAGCCACCATCATTGCAAAAGTCTTTCACAGTTGCCAGCACTTATAAGTCGACTCCATCTTTGCGATCCCGTTCCCCAGTAAAATCACAAAAGCCAGTTCGTTCAGCCAGCCTTTCTCCATTTTCTAGTAGTCGAAAGAATTTAGAGTTTGTACACACGAGCAAGCTTCCCTCCCCGACGAGTTATTCCTACGTGGACGACAGTTTATCTGGCATCACTATAGAGGAAATAATCAGTGAGGCTATTCAAAAGAAAAAAGAGAAAGATCAGGCAGCAAGACCATTTACTGACAAAGAAGTGATAGTGCAAGATGGCAGCAACAATATTCAGGTTGAAAATATGCAAATTAACGAGGTGTCCATTGTTCCAAGTAGTGTAATTGAAACAAACTTTGATGACTCAGATGAAGAACCTCAACAGGAAAATGTTGCAGATGATGCAGAGAATATCTCCAATCTTAAAGAGATAGAAATTGATCTTACTGAATCTTCTGCAGCTAGTAAGCCAGTGGAGATGGATCATACACTGTCTGAAGAAGCTGATGCCAAACCTTTTGTGCCCGAACTAAGCATTGAAATGAGTAGAATTTCTGAAGCTCATGCTGCTGCTGTTTTTGACATTCCTTTTATAGATGAGAGCTCTTCTTCTTCTGGTGATTCACCGGGTACTCGGAAAATTCCTCCAGATGCGACTCCAGAGCAAAAGACTGAGAATTTGGCAGGAGTTCCCCCACATGGAACCGAGGAAGTACATGAACAGCAAATCGAAAGTTTGGTCGAAATTTCTCCAAATGGTATTTCAGAAGAACTCCATCCTGATGAAGAACAGCTTGTGAAAACAAAAGAAAAAGTTGAAAATGAAAAGTTTGATGATGATAGTCTTAAACAAACGACTTTTGAGAGTAACATCAATAGAATACCAGGAAACAGTGCAATAGAACTTTCTCCTGACTCACCTGTTAAAATGTCAGATCAGCAAGATGATTTTGGATATTATTATTGTGATGATGATGACATGGTAGTTGTAATAGATGAATCACTATCTGAGATTGATCTTACTGACCAAAATGTGCATCAAACAGGAAGTGAACTTCCAGAGCTAGAAAGCTATTATCCGGTGGAAAATATCAGCAGTTATGAGCCCGAGTTTAGTTTTGACATTTATCGGACTTTAGAAGAAACAACAACATTTGATACTGGTGTGAAAGAACTTGATGTGTCTGATAGTCCTGAAGATGAAAAACATTTAGAAGCTGAGAACTCTAACATTTTTCTCTATAAAGATGTTAATACTGCAAAAATATCAGATAAAGAATTTGAAAACCTTAGTGAGAGTTCTGAGGATGAGCAGGTAATAAAAACTGAAGTTAAAAAGTTATCCCATGAGACATCATTTCCGGTAACAATAGATGATGATGTCCTGTCGCCTGAAGATCAAATGGGACTTTTAGACAAAATTGATGATGCTGCAAAACGGCTTTCATTTTTATCAGAATCCTCAAGTGAACCCGACACTGTATCATCCGCAGAATTAGGTTTAAAACGACTTAGCCAGTTAAGTGCTGAAGGCACTTCCAACTTGTTTGAACAGGACTATGTTGACCTAGAACCAGCGCTTGTATGTGAAGAAGTTTCACCGACAGAGTCTTCCAAAGATAAATGCTCAACTGTTGAAGAAAATGTAAGTGCAGCAGAACGTGTTGACATCATTACCACACACATTCAGGAGCAGCTTCCTGTGGGGGACAGCAGCGGCGAGGAAGACTTGAGTATATCACAAGAGATTATCATTCGTAAAGGCCATGTGAGTAGCATACGAGCATGTTTTGAGCAAACTAAGCACCCAGGCGATTCCAGCAATAAATAACGTTAATCGACTATTAGATATAATCCTACGTTTGTGGCAGTTAATACTTTTGTTTACTATAATGATGGTGAAAACTGTTATTTGTCGTTAGAGGCATCTTTCGTTAGTATTATACAAAGTTTAGTGGACATTCTAAAATCTAAATGAAATACTTGATTTCAGATGCAAAAGTGCTTGAGATATAAAATCTGTTCTTTGCTTTTTCTACTGTGTATGCTAGCAGACTAGTCATTATTGTTTTGTATACAACTTTCTTGTAATATTTTCTCAAATTTTTTTCAGCTTATTCACAAAAAATGTAAACTTCATTTAAGAAAGAACAATATTTTTCCTAATTTTATACAAAGAATTGTTGTAATTGTAATTATTTACAAGTGTATTACATACACTATGCTCTAATGCATTCATTATTGGTTTTAAACAATAAGTTACTACTGGAAGTAAGGACAATGTGAAAGATCTATATGTTATCTATTAGTATGAATCTAAGTTTTTTTAAGCTATAGTTAGTTGTTGGCCAGTATTCTTCATGTATGACAATGCTCAACTATTTAGTAGCTGTTGTAAGCAAATGTAGTTTGCACTTTCTTATGGGATTAGAGACCTGGTAACTGGACAGCATGTTACCTAAAATTTATAATGTTGCAGTTCTTTTTTTCCTATAAAAGCCTCTAAATCAATGGTATTAATTTAAAACCAATCGTGTGTTGTAAATAATAATTTATTTTAATTTATTGGATGTACACATAATAAATCTAGTGTTGAAAATCTTTTAATTTTTAATAAGGAAGCTTAATTCCTAATTTTAGGTATTTTTGCACCTAATATAATGACTCTTTAGTTAGACGCTTGAAAACTAGCATTATATAAGTCTGTGGCAGTAGGCCTCTTTTTGTAAACTTATTGAAAGAGCAATAGATGTCTGTGCTGAAAGCCACATTTTTAAATATGCACATGTTGTTTGAAAAGTTAATGATTGTAATTTTAATTGTTATTAAGAGGATAATGTGCAATAATATGTCCCAAAGAACTACTATATTATAAGTGAAACTAGTCATTATTTTTACTAAAATATATAAACGAAAAACATGATACTTTTGTAGTTCTTGACATTGACAACTTCAGAGTGTGATTGCACAAATACTGCTTTTTAAGCAAATTATAAATATCTGTCTAATGATTAATATACTCATTTGTTGTTTTGTATGCATTGAATTGTATTACTGTTATTTAAAACTTGATAGTTTTAATCTCAACCGAGTATTAGGCTGTAATAATCAAGTTTTTTTGTTCTGGCCGACTTATTAAGCCTACTGTATTGTTTATGACGATAATAACCTTAAAGTGTAATTCGTGTTACTTTTTAAGAGTAGAGACAATTTAGAACCGTTAAGTAAGATACTCATAACTCATTTTACATTTAACTTTATTCCCAACTTTGACTGGAGCTGTAATCTTGTCCTTTTTGCTCTTTATTTATAGATAACTATTGCATAATGATTTGTTTAATTACATTTTTTGTTTACACAAATATAGCTTTTATAAAAAGAAGTGCATTACGTTTATTAATTGCTGCACAACTGAAATTGAACGAAATTGGATTACTGAATGCTAAAAGGCTCTACTCTAATTTTTTACACTTACTCAGGACCCATCAAGCTTACAGTATGAATTATCTCGCCTATGATTGAAATGGCTATAGTTAAAATTACGTAGTTAAAATGGCTACTGCCTACTACTATGATTTAGACTTTCACTGTTAGTCCAACAATTTGTTGAATATGCATTGTGTTGACGGGTCTAAAAATTAAAAAATTACTCTGGGGATTTTTGTCTGGCTACCCTTTTGTGATGTAAAACAAGTTTTCGATGGGATCATTTTGGTATAAGTGCGTTAGTAGATTTTGCACGTTTGTTTTTCCCTGTAGCAATTGTGTTATTTTAAAATGAATATTCGCAAAATATTCTGGTGAGGTTTAATTATTAAGTAATGGTATCGGTTTTGTGATTGCTTAGCAAAATTGTCATTTTATTGTTTATGTTAAATTTGTTATGCTTTGGGTAATGCATTAAGTGCAATGCGCGTCTTGTTTTTATTGGCACCTTGTTGTGCAGTTGTATAAATGTTTACTTGCTTTAGAGGATAGTGAGTTTTTATACATGTCTGTGTGTTTGAGGAAATAAATATTTCAGTTTCTATCATAATGATGCTATGCTTTCAGCTGCTTTAAAAAATGAAAAACAAAAGGGCTAAGCATAGCAGTCGATATCAATACGTACACGCCAAGAGACAATTTGTAGTAGAGTGATAAAACTGCTTTTTTATTTTTCATATGAATTTTTTAGACTCGCTATAATTTCCTAACTCACTGTATTTTTTAAATTAAAAAACGTCGTTTCACTAAATTAAATATGCAAAAATTAGTCATGTAACAATAAAAATCTACAGGTTCATTTTCCACTTTCAGATTTTTAACGATTGAGTAGTTTTTTTAATGAACGAAGCGGAAGTACGCCTCTAAGTTTACATTAGCATTTTTAGTAAAAATTTAATGACAGCATTTTATTTAAAAAATATCCAACGCATCACAAAAACACCTAAAATAAATAACAGAAATGTGCGTCACAAAAAGATCTATTCGCTCGAGAATTTGGTGTTAGTACAACTAGTACAGCAATTTAACTTGTGTAACATCACCATATACTATAGTACATGCATATACTATATTTATTGTATATACTGCACTATGCTATAACATTACCATATATTTATTGAGCGATTTCTGTGAATATAATTAAAAGAAACGACGACGTAGATGGTGTAATTAGTTGTATATATTTAGCTACCAACCCAAAAACTATGAATTTAGATCATGCAGTTGATGAACCACAATGTGATTAGCAGTAATTGTAAGCTTTTTTGCTGTATGTTGTACGAAAAGCATAATAATAAGCTCAGCAGATATAGGGAGTTGTAGTTTTTCCAGTTTTAACAACACGATTGTACTCACGAAAATAATTATTTCTTTTCTGGCAAAAACTTCTGATGTTCTAAAGGCTAATCACTATATAGGGAAATGAACGAGGATATCCGTAAAAGTTTAACTTACAAAGCAGGTAAGGCAGCGTAATAATTTAGCAATGTAGTCTTGCGTGATCGAGTCAGTGTACTGAATGAACGTCGGCGCTGCAGTCCAAATGTCGCTCTCACGCCAAAATGTCTTGTCCCCTCGATGGAGGGTCTTCGCAGGTCAGATAAAAAGAAGTGGTAACCCACTGAAGGTCTTCACCCACCGTCTTCTAGAACGTGTTGACAATATTAACAACATATACTCAGCAGCAGTTCCTGCAGGGCAATCCTATTCGAAGTTTTCGTTACAGGCATGACAACTGTTATTAATTGATGCAATTGCAAGGCATAGGTATATAGATGCATCAGTGTGTCTGTCCACATAAAATCAAAAAGATGGAACTAGAATCACCAAATTTGGCACAGGGATGGGTCTGGGTAAGACCTTAAAACACGCTGCTTTTTGGTGCAAATAGTTAAAGGTCAAGGCCACAAGGCCAAACAACGTCAAAATAGATTTTTACCTGTACAGACTTCGGGTGAGGGTGTGGGTCTGCACTAGCTGTAGTCTGCATCTCTACTGAACGCCCTGTAGTTTGCTATACTTATCTTACTGTTTACGCAATTATTTCTTTCAATTAATATAGACCAAGTCTTCCTGTCTTACCGCCCATACGGCTGTATATGCGGTAGTATATAGTGTATTATAAGCTTTAAGGCTATGAGCTTGAAGAATTAGGCTAATAGCCTAAGTTTGCTTTACATTCAATAATTAACGTACATAATCTGTAAAAGTTGAGTGAAGACCATAATTTACTCATGATTCCGACGACTGGTGATGATGATAATGACAATGACAACAACAATGATGATGATGATGATGATGATTAAAATTACTATTATTATCATCATTATTATTATTATTATTATTATTATTATTATTATTATTATTATTATTATTATTATTATTATTATTATTATTATTATTATTATTATTATTATTATCATCATCATCATCATCATCGTCATCATCATCATCATCATAATCATCATCATCATTATTATTATTATTATTATTACAAAAACCTTTTATTCAGAAAATTCATTCGAAATCAGACCCTCTATACCTGCAGCATACAGGGCAAAAATTACACAGTATGCATATATTACAAAATGTTTTTCATAATTAACACTTTAATAATTATAATAGCGATCATAATCACGGTCGACATGATAATAACGATTATCATTAACGACGACGACGATGACGATGATGGTGATGACGAAAACGCCTATGACAAAGAACAAAAATTATTATTAAGAAAGACCTATTTACATACATTTACGAGAAGTAACTAACTTGCACCCCATGAGCTGCAACTTTTTTCAAGACTGCCTTCGTCAGCTTTTTTCATCCACCGCAGAACCAAAGCGACAACTGTAAAAGTTGCTGCGTTTACTGGAAAAGCTCGAATTATAGTTGACATATAACCCTGCGTAAATAATTTGAGACCCTCTTGTTGTAAGCTCCTTTTTGCGCAATCAAGAACTCCTGTATAACGTCTTTGACTGACACCGTCAGCTTGGTAGCGAGATTTTATCACATCTAATGGGTAAGTCGCGCTCCACGAACACATTCCACTTGTACCACCTGCTAACAGGAGGCCGCACATTCCAATATCTTTGTCTACTGGCTTCATAAGCCTACAAAGCACTTCAAAGGTAAGAAAATAAACTCCACAACTTGGTCCTTCTCTTCCAAGAGTGAGCCAAAACCCCCGGGTGATTCCACAAAATCCTTCAGCTTTGTATATTTTCACGAAACAGTCCAGTGGACTTTTGTAAATTTCCTGTCGGAATCTGACCCCTTGACCTTGCATTTGCAGTCTTGTTTTGGTCAGCTCGATGGGGGCAAGTATAAAAGATTGAGCCACACCTGCCGCGCACCCAGCAATGAAATGGCTGCGGAACGTATTAGAATCTTCCATGTTTCTTCGTGTGTTGCCATACACGCCGAATAGCACTGCATTAAGAAATGCAACTCCCACCAGCGGAGAAGACATACCTTTATACAAACCCATTACCTGAACAAAAATAAGGTTTAGATTAAATGTTAGTATCTTTAAATTTTGAGCTTCAATTTAAGTAACTGTACATTGTCGTCTGATCGCTGAAATGTGTCTTTCGTGATGGTCCATGCATCGATCTGACACTGCAAGCTGCTTGACATACTACCAAATTCCTTACAGCTTCTGAGTTTGAACATAATTATGATGCTGTAGCACTGAAATTAATCTCATTTCTGATACAGTAACATTATTTGCTGTTACATAGTTTGTCACAACAGGGAAAGGGGTATTATACTCTACCGATTCTTTTTGCACAATCTTTCTGAAGCAATCAAATGTCCCATTATAGATGATTTTGTGCTTATTTTGCACTTGCATCCGGACTTTGACGGTATCAAATGGATGGCCTGCAAGAATTCCAGCACATCCTGCAACAAAAGAGTTTTTACAAAACTATATGTATAAAGTTTTTAAATTCTTTATAACAAGAACAATAACCATTTCATAAACAACTCACTATATAATAAACTTTACTATATTTTATTACAGTTTAATAACAGTATATTTATTATTAATTAATATGTATTAGGCTCTATTAATTGTAAATTTGTGGCATTAATTTAATATAGTAACAGTGTGCCTAGTAGACATGCATCTACATAGATATCGCCGTCATAGTGCTTATGGGGCAGGGAATCATAACTTTGTTTCGTTTCGTTGTTTCTTTAGTGTCAACACTATACGATAGACAATCAGATAGGCACTAAAGAGCAATGTCTAGTGCGAGACATAGTAACGAGATGACATTTAATCTCTTTATATTTTCCTATTTCTATTTTTTGTACGTTCATCTTCAGTCCTTTTCTTTTCCTTGAGTTCACTGCCATAGATTTCTAGCTTTCGTAGTGCCTTTCGATCATTTAACTAGATTATTTCTTGAAAAGATCTTTCTTGTTATGGCACAGTTCTTTTAACTACATTACAGCCAAATAGATGCTCGGTAGTATTCTATTCTTCTTTGCACAATGGACACCTCAAAACGTCCTTAAACTGACTCTTGTAATTGTCCTTCAGTGGCAACATATCTAATCTAATTTCTAGCACGTCTTTTATTTCATCTTTCATTAAGTATCTTAGTACTATTTTGCTTTGACGTGTTCATATTGCTGTAATCTCAACTTTGTTTTTAATTCGATGTGCTCCACAGCATTTTATTAAGGGAGCTTTTTATTTACCCCCGGGTTTTATTATTTATTTGTTTATTTAGTTGTGCCTTTTTGTTTATTTAACAACTCGTACACGCACTGGGCTAGGTTTACAAAACTCACAAGGCACACTCCTCGGGTAGGGGAAAATGTTTTTGTGGAACCCGTCACCCTCATGTCAAAGGTCACGGAGCAGGCAAGCCTTCTTTTTTCGTTAGGCTGGATCTCCTCCTACAGTTTTTGAGCTAGGCCACAATTTTTGGTATATAGCTAGGTGGGGCTGAGTTGTTGTGCATGGTTGAATGTGAACCATTTGCGTATGGGAAAATTTTTCGGCGGGGGGGGGGGGGCGAAACCAAAATCGAGGGGGTCAGACTTCAAGTATCGAATAACAATAGCGTGTAATATATCAAATGAAAGGTCTCGATTAGACGAATCGAATGACGAAAGTTTCGCTGATTTTGCTGGATGGCGGACCTTAATATCATAGGTTAAATGTAAGAAGTTCGATTTTAATTTGTTAAGTTTTCACGAAACATTGTCGTGAAAAAGCGTTCGTCGGGCGTGTTATAGGAATGTTTAAGGGAGTTTTATACTTCCTTAGAAAGAAAAAGAACTAGACTACAAGGTGATATAAGTTTTTTGTGAAATTACCCAAATAAGGGGAGCATCGATCGATAAATTCCTGGCTAAGTAGCAGAAATTTCACATCTCTGAATCTTCCTAAGACTCACTGTTAACTTGGGAAAGAAATGCTTGTGTGGTTACGTTGTGCTTGGATGCTAAGAAAAGCAATACAGGACTTAGTTAAGAATTAGCCTGGTGAGTGGTCACTTGACTAGAAATTATAGTTTCGATTTTACTGAAACGAAATCGAATTCCTAAGCATGGTGAATTCAATGGATTCACGATCATGCCCTTCAAAACCTTGAATTACGGACTACTGGAGAAAAGGCGATAAGTTCTGATTTCACTGAAGCTTTTAATGTCAAATCAACAGTACTTACATATATGATGTTAACTACAAAAATTTTCATTTGAAAGGCTGTCACATAAAGCACCTCCAGTCACAGAAGCAGAATCTTGCCACAATCTTAACACAGTCAAAAACGTCGACTAGTTTTTAATAATACTTTACTTATCTATTCTTTAATTTGTTTTTTCCTGGTAATACTGATTGACTTTATAACTTGTATTAAATAATCACTTTGTATTTCTAATTCATACTTTTTTGCTAGCGGCATTGTAACCTTTGTCCATCTACTTTCGATTTCTTTTTTCCACATTTCTTTCATAGCTTTACGGACATCTCTACATTCTTTTGAATTCACTAAATTGTGCAGTAACATTAATCTTTCATAATCTATCCGCTGCTGCATTGGCCAACCCCTATTCCGCAATAACTTGCTGACACCCTCTGTAGCAATATTCTTATGTTCAATTATTTTTCCCACTTTGTTGTATTATATTGTCCTAAGTGCTTGGAAAATACGTTTGTTTCAGAAATTTTCGAATTTTACTCTTATAACTACTGTGTCCTTTTCCTTACTTTTCATTTGTTCCCTTTACACTGCTTTTAATACGTGTGAATTTTGTAATATTAAAAATAATTTTTTTTCTTCAGTTCAAAATATTCAAAAATTTGAGTCATACTGATTATTTGTTTATTGCTCCTATAATATCTAAACTAAGTAGATATGAGATAAAACTTAGAACACTTGGTTGCTTGCTGACATGCTTTTTACTAACTATATGACGTAATGGTCATGTGACATTAAACAGAGACGATACTACAGCTCCCAATACCCAATAACTGCTGTATCCACAATATATACTCTGGTATTTACTCGTAAATAGATTAGTACAAAAATGTGCACAATTGGGGTTGGGTTATCTCAAACCGAAGTACATAGTGTAGCGTAGGCGAAGACGTGTCTGTGTGAATATTGACCAGAGACGTGGCAATGCGAAGGCGAACTTTCAACGCATATGTGAAGATTACGGGCAAAGCGTAGGTTATTACTCGACTTATGTGTGCCACCGATGTCCACTCCTCCCTATCTTAGCTTTCCTATCTACTATCTCTGTCTATCCGGATCGAGTAGTATACTTTTCGTTCTTTACAAAATAATTGGTTTTCAGTCTTAGCCCATTAAGCGAATATACCGCTGGAGCTGAGTATCGCAGCAAGAGAGTAAACACCCCAACGATTTATTCCGAAAGAACTTCACGTGAAGCAATCATTAAAACTTTTGAATGTTCTTGAGTTTTGATCTGGAAGTTCTTTTTTATGGCAACGCTCGTTGATGTTTATCAATTTTTACCAGTGTAAATGTTTAGAACTGGATACTGCACTTGCTTCTGGTACAGATTCGTCTAATTAAGATGTGAGTCATAACCGTAATCAACCTACTTACCTCCAAAGCAACCTGCAACGAAGTCGAGTACTTCATCATTGACCTTGACCACGCCGCGACGCTGTTCTTCGCTTGTGTACTTCCAAAGTTCCTGTTCCGCGAAGAGATAAGAGTTGGCAAAATCCATGGCTAAACATGAGAATGGTTCAACCGCAAATAAAATACTTAGGTTTGCTATAAAGATAACTAAAACTAGAAGCTTCTAAAATTTGCTCCGACCTGAAAAAAAATCAATTTTCTGAAGTTAGTAATTATATATACTGCCATTAGCGGTAAAATCTCCAAAATATTAATTAATATCTACTCAAGTAACTCTATTTTCTGGAAATTTGGAGACGAAGCAATCCAGTTACAGGACAAGCCGCAGCTATTTTCTGATGAGGTATTTTCTGGAAATTTTTTCCAATATTTGTTAGTATTTTTTCATTCTAGGCCTTATCGCCCATTTTTGTTTAACAAATGGTTTCCATCTCATCTGAAGTTAGTAATAAACACGAGCAAGTTTACGTATGGTTTTAATTGGAGATACCCTTTCGCGCAGTCGATTTAATATATGTGCGCGGGATAAGTGAGAAAAACATCTATTTTTAGGGCAGTTATTAAAATTAATAACTGCAAAATCACATATAGGCACAGAGTAGTTTGGATACGCATTATGCACATAGTAATTAATAAAAAATAAGTACACAGTACAATAGAAATATGTTGATATGAGGGATATGTAGGGATTCTAGGAGCATGTACAAAAACCAAGCAATGTGGTAGGAAAATTGGATTATTCTGCAAATGGAATATTATTTTACGTCGTTGTTATACGTTATAACGAAGAAACTAAATTATTTGCAGTATTTCTGAAATTGCTTACGTGGGTGGCATTTATCCATCAGTTCTTCTAGCCATGTTCAAGATTATTTTGGAAGCACGCACGAGATCAGACTCAATAGAGTTTGCAAATTCACAAAGAAGTGCAAAAACTATTCAAAGAAAAGAACTTTGGCGCATACATCATCGCACCGAATTTGCATTTCAGCTTTGTTGGCTAAATTCAAAGAGAATAGTAGTGTTAAAACAAATAAAAAGTATCCTCTTAGAAGTATAGGTTTTTATTGAGGTATGCAGCGTTAAAGCCTAAGACACTTTTTTGATGTCTGCATAAAGTTTCCTGTGTCAAAAGCTGGACTGAAAAAATTGGTGTGTAATGAAAAGGTTTTTCAAAAAGAGAAAAGGTGTGATAAAGGTTTTTGAAAGAGAAAAGTAGGTTTATTTTCAATGAAACTTTATGGAGAAGGCAGACATAAGCCATAGGGATAAACTACGTCATATGATAGACGTAGCAAATGGTAGCAAGACGAATTTGGTACCGGGGGAGACGCTTCGTGAAGGTGTCGGAGGAATTTTACAGCTCTTTAGAAAGAGGAGTAGCTTTGTTGCAAGATAGGGTAAGATAATATAATAAGATCATAAGCCTCCGCCAGGACGATTACGAGTTAGTTCCAGGTTACTTCGAGATATTCTCGTTTGTAAGCTTTGTAACGTCTTCCACACCTTTTCTTATGTATAGCAGTGTAAACTAACGTCAGTATGTAAATATGGTATATTTGTCAGTCTATTTCATCA
Source organism: Tubiluchus corallicola (assembly GCA_030141605.1). Lineage (NCBI taxonomy): Eukaryota > Metazoa > Priapulida > Priapulimorpha > Priapulimorphida > Tubiluchidae > Tubiluchus > Tubiluchus corallicola. The sequence continues at coordinate 541,396 of JAQGDQ010000116.1, forward strand.
ATGTTACAATGGTCAAAGAATTGTAGACAAACGCTATGTATGATCTTATGCGCTAAGTATGCACTGTTGATTGCAGTTCTATTTTATGAACAAAATATTTTCTGGGTTATTTCGCTAGTCTGTTTAAGAATTAGTTACATATTTATAAAGGTACATTTTCGTATATTTGTCTGTTCATGTTTGTTTTTTTGGCTTTCCCTATAAAAAATCAGATAAACATGTCTAGGATTGTTTTGCTTTGGCGAGTGTCTGCTCCCTATTGAGTGTTGTTTTGTTTTACTCGTATACCACTTTTTCCTACACTTTTCTATTTGTGCCCTTTTTCCTGTGCCATTTTTACCTACATTCTATTTTCATCAGTAACTTACACTATTTTTAAATTTGTTAAGATTCGGCATTAAAAATTATGTATTGATTATGATCTTATAGGTAACCTGATTTTGATTTTACCTATCAATATCTTTGTGCTTACTTAGTTCGAAAGTTAACAAAAATATTATAATACACGAGTGTTGCACCTTTGAATTTGCTCGCAAGGTAAATGGCACTCTAAACGACGAACTGGCTATAAAGAATTGCAACATATTTATAACGTTGATTTTATTGAAAAGGAGCATGAGGTGTTTATAAACTCGTTTAGTATATTATACATGTCGGAATTTTCCTATTCAGAAATTATCGCACAGACAACCCAGGTCGACAAAAGGTTTGCAAAACGCTTGGAAGAGTAAGACTGTAATCTGAGTATTCTCGTAAAACGCAAAACTGAAAAGGTTGTGACTAAAAAACAGAGTGTTAAAAAACAAGCAAACACAATTTTTACGTTTTGAGAAAGAATTTTAGATCTCAGACTAATAAGACACTTTGGAAACTCTGACGTACATGTAGTTATAAAACGGACGCAGGTACCATTGCAATATCTTGATTCTTTTCGCATAAAATTGACAAAAAATCTCGTGTTTTATTGTTTACTTTTACTTTTATTTATATGATAGAACCACTATGTAAACAGATCCAGTAGCTATTTTTATGAGGGGGCAGTGGTAAATGTAGCTTACAGCAAGCGCTGGTCGATTATTATTATTATTATTATTATTATTATTATTATTATTATTATTATTATTATTATTATTATTATTATTATTATAATTATTATTATTATCATCATCATCATCATCATTATTATTATTTATTAGTAGCATTTATACATACACGTGCAATTAGTAATAACTGCACAAAATTTACAATATGCTTCTAAATTGTAGGTCAGACCAATTGATGCTGGTCGAGCAAGAAAACTTTGTCACAAAGTCATGAGAGCGATGTCCTCCTTCGTGCAGAATGTAGGCAAAATGGCACAGAAAAAAGGACAGAAACGGAACAGTAGGAAAAAAGCGACAAACATATTATTTCAATACAAATAATTTCTATAATAAAACTAGAATAACACTCTATAAAAAGCAATCCTCCGCCAAAGCTAAACAGTCCTAAATATGTTTGTCGGATTTTTTACACATATTTCTAAATATTATTTTACCTATAAATTTTAAATTGTAATTGTATATAGGTTACGTAATAGATAATAGATAATAACGTCAACAATTCCGAAATTTACGTGTAAAAGTGCAAAGTATCCAAAAATACCAACAAACTACCTATGCGAAAATCACTTATGCCCAATTATATGTTTAAAAACAAGTTTACTGCGGAATATTGTCCAAAAAAGTATTCAAATTAAATTGCCTTATGCACCTAAATTACCTGCGTATCCAAAGGAGCATCCAAACACGTACGCTTAAAATAGTTTCACGGATGCAAATGGTGACAATTTTGTTGTTACATATATACAGGAAAACCAGCGAACCACCATCATCCCCAATAATTGTCGACCAATAGTTCAGCTACAACATCAACATCATTCTTCAAAAGAGTATGAAAATATAACTCGTTTTCTTCACCGACCTGTTGATTCACCTTTACAATTTTATATACGTTTTTACAGCATCATATATATCACAAATTTTCATTTTACATTTGAGCCTGCTCAGCATCACTGATTATGTTCACGCATAGGCTAAAAATGTAGTAAAGTTTACTACAGCTTGATATCAATAGATACCACAGTGTATTAAAATTACTGTCATATGAGCTTAGCTTAATTACGGTGAATTTCCCAAGTTGTTCTAGGATTAATACTGGAGTAATACACACGCTAAACGTCCACAACTCTTTTCAAATCGTTCTGACTCATTTTTTACACTTTTTATCTGAATTTACAATAAGTCTCCAGTCACTACGTCACACAAAATATTTTTCGAGTCTACGTCATTGACCGTCGACTTTGTCGAAATGATCATATATCAGTTATCCATGTTAATGTCACTCACTCCCAAGCGTTACAAAAGTTAGGGGCTGGCCACGCCACAATATGCGTAGGCTGTGCAAAGTGGCTAAGAAACAAGTTAGACAAGAAACAAGGACGAAGGAGTGCACGGTCACCTACGACGCAAGCAAAGCTCAGGGCAGATCAAGAAAAGCTGATAATTACGTTATTTACAATGCTTGACTAATATAATTATTGTTATACGCGGTTTACAGCTGTTGTTGCTTGTCCCTTGTATATGTGTTAAGACTATATACTGTACTATAAGCTACGTATCCATATATTAGCACCAAGAAATACTGGCTTGGCATCCCGCGAGTTTTAGGATGTCTTAACTTAATGGTAGTTGAACGTTTTTACTCATTGTCAGCAATTCCTCTATAGTGATGATGTCACGAAAAACATTGGCGGTGAAGTGATCGAGCATGATCTGCCTTAATTTTCTGGTATGGCGAGGGGTGACCGTTAAAAAACACAGAAAAAGCCATAATTTGTACAGGAAAGAGAGTCGGGTAATCAAACAAAAATATTTAAGTAAGTCACAATTTGTTTAAGTACCATAAACAATTAAAGTAAGAAAATATTTTAAATCAGTTATCAACTGACAATACATGGTTTGTACATATTGACAACATTATTTACATAATTGTTATGAACAGAAAGCCTTCACTATTTGATTCATGCTTCAAAGTCGTTTATTCTAAAGAGAATAATAAAGAGAACATTAACAAGTAAGAAAATGAATAAAATGATAAACAGAAGCTTAGTAATTACAAAGAAGTCAACTTATTGGCAAAAGTACTTTCTCAAATTTCAGAGATTGAATTCACAACTTAATTAAATTATTTAAATTCGTGTAACTTACATCGTTGGCTCTTCGTCAAGATTTAAAATTTCTCAAGGTACAAAATTTGGTTATAACTAAACGATGTTATTAACTGTAACACAATAACGACAAAAACATTGCTGTGAATAAAAACACGACCACCATTGTTCTCCTCCTCTCCTTTCCTCCTCACTCGTAGAGGGCAGCACCTTCTAGTAAATAAGTGTCTTTATGCATATTGCAGTTACAATAATGATGGCAATCATGTATGTGAAAAAAATAACGTTTTGTTCAGTATCTTAGGTTAAAGGATAGGGTCATTTCTTTTTTCTGACTTCTTTACCTGTGACTTTTTTTACCTGCGACTTTATTGCCTGGATTCCTTCTCGAGCAACCCCTTGCAATCTCCTATAGGTTCTACTATTTCCTCTAGCTGTTTTTTGACAATGCCGACTTAGCTGATACTATGTGGTGTGGCTTTTGTTCCCCTCGCTCTCGTTATAATCATCTAATGCGTATATTAGTAGAGCTTTAGAGGGTTTGGGCGAGGCCTGATCTACAACTATTAACGCAACGAATACTTTCGCTAACTAGGGCTTAGAGTTACTCCACAAAATTCACTCGTGTTGTACAGAGGCAGTACGAATATTATGTATCATCTCAAAAATCGCATATTGGTGGTGGTTTTTTGGGAAATGATCTAGCTATCAAATTAACCCTAGAAAGTTTCCATAGGCTTGCTATAGTCTTATGAACGCATTGTCCTCTTATCCTCTATAATATTCTGCTCCAATGCCATCCTCGATAAGTCTTAATTAGAACATCTCGTATGCTTACTGAACGGGTTCAGAATTTGGCTGAGAATCACCAATTCAACGCAAAAAAGAATCTTGAATGGACGTGCACGGGACCTTGTGCACGTATAAATTTCTTGCCATCGCAATGCAAAGCCACTTACCACACATACGCGTGTGTTTTGTGATCAGTCTTGCCTGCTTGCCTTTTCTTATATTTGATCTTTAGGAAGAGACTAAAAGTAGGTGTATTTTTATAGAAATGGCTAAAATTTAAAATATGAGTTTGAAACTTGCTTCGACTTATCTAGAATATAAAATTTATTCGCATTTGCCAGATCAGAAAGCTGGTAAAAATTTTGGAGTCGAGTTCCGTACTTGACAGTAAGTAAAAGTGCCGGTAATTATAATAACATAAATTCTGTAAATGCAAACAATTAAAAAATAAGAAAACATCAATAATGATTACGCCTGGGTAGCTACTAGCTAGGCAGTCACAAATAAAACGTAAGATATAACCCGAAAAAATGTTCTTATTATTTAATCAACTCTTAAAAAAGGTCTTTTGAAGCCAAGCTTCTAATCCTGTCTGTCTTTTCATGTGATAGTAGTTTTGAATTATGGACATCAAAAATAAAACAATAAAAGAAAATGCCGCCTGATTTTTTTATTAAGAAAGATGTTGTGCATCACATGATCTAATGAAATTTTAACTCTAACTCCCCTAACCTCAAGAAATGAACTTTTAAACTTTTGAAATTTTAAAAGCCACTATGATAATGTCATAATTTTAATCATGTGGGTAAAATAATAAGTTAGTACAACTACATATCTGAAATCTGGACTGTGCGATGGCAATGCATATGACAATGACAGAAGAAAACTTAACTTATCAATAATTATACACAATTCACTAATCGTAGTATTGTTTAGAAGGCTGGTCTGTATCGGGATCTATATCTGGTAGAATAACCTTCAAACTCCAACTATGAATAATACGTCGATTGATGTGTACATTGATGAATGTTAACATAAAATATACATGGAGATTAAATATTTACAGCTAAATTTACAGTCAACTGCTTCTTTAAAAGGACTGTTCCAGATTGTAAGACTGAAAATTTATATGGTAAGGATGAGATTGAAATGTGGTTAAATTTGAAGGAGAGATGTGATGTAGTACGTGGAGAAACAGAAATTAAACGAGAGGACGGCACTACCACTAAATCTTGGATAATTTATACATCAATACTAGGCGGTGCCCTTCTCTCTGTCTATTGATTTTACCAATAATGTATCCCGCCTTTGAAAGTGCGGATTGTGCCGTTGTAGTCCCTGCGCGACACCTAACTAGCGAGATGTCGGCTGCCTGTTTTGCTTGTTTGGGGGCAGTACTTCAGGCTCCGTGATCCTCCATCGTAAGATGTCGTTTGCCTTATTTGCTACAATATCAACATGGTTATTCCAATATTTTTGCTTCGTGGTTTACCGAGATTTTTAAAGCAAAACCGGACCCAATCTTAAACTGTAGGTCAAAACAGTTTAAAATACTCTTTAAAATATTGAAGTAAAACATTCTTTTTTTCAAAAACGACTAACGTGAAAGAATTATTACCACATAAACAATTTCACGTTCACGCCACTGTTGCGTGTTTCGCTGTTGCATGCAATTCGCATATCGCTAGTTAGACGGGCACTAGCGCCTGCATTTCGGAAACGCAACGCATAAAAACAGGTGCTGTACCTCTCTCAGTTCAGATATGTTAGTTTCTGACGAACTACACACGTGCGTGAACACATCGGTAAATTTGAAATTTTAGTTTTTATTTTAAAACTTGCCTAGTTTTGCCACTACACACTGTACTAACACTGTACTTCAATTTTCGTTTTGCAAGCACGTGCAACACGCTCATGGCATATTTTTGCTGTTGAAAATTATGTTAATTTGTGATGTCATCAATAGTATGGGTTCGCTCGTCGTTGATTAAGCTTTAGTCTATTATTTAATTATCAGAAACGCTTTTGCAGTATTAATTGTGTTAAAATGTATACTTTTTATCGGATTTGAAAATGGGGTTGTATATGAAAAATCATCCTGTCTTCCTTTAACCTGGCTTACAGTAGAAAGTTGTGTATTGCTTAACTGACATGTGCATAAAAACAGTGAATCTGCAGAATCTTGTTACATTACATTTAACTAGATTGAAACTGGTTGTGGCGTTATAGGTGCAAGTGATAAGGAGCTACTTGCACGCGTATAACGCGTCTGCAAGAAGTGTCAGGTAATGTTGTTATTAACTTATTGATTGAAGTTACGCACGTTTTTCAGTTTTTCTATTATCATTCAGTGCTTGATGTAACGCTGTAGTAAGTAGAGAGTCCTTTGGTAATCTAATGCAATGTCCAGTCCATCTACGCCGACGCTTCTGTATAACCTCATTCCTTCTTCTTCGTTAAATCGCATAAATCTTGATTTGAGGGTTTTTTGGCCATTTTATGTCCAACATCTTTCTGTACAGACGTTTTTGGAAGGCGTTAATTTCTTCCGGACAACTTTGACTGCCCACAATTCATATTTATATAAGAATACAAGTGATGATAAAATATGTAGTTTCTGTGGTGAGATTTAGATTTTCAAAGATATTTATAAGCTTAGAACAGGCAGCCAAGGCTAACATTTTTCCACTTGCTATGTCAGCTTCAGTGCCTAGTAAACTACCAAGATATTTACAGTTCTTCTAAAAATTATCACCACCGCGCTGTTTTGTGCACTGCTCTGTTCTGGTGTCATTTATGTTCAATTTGAAAATTTTCAGACAGTTGGTTACATCTACTTTCACAGCATCTATTTCGCCTATGCTAGTTACTGTCCAGGCAATATCATCAGCATATTACATTGACAAGAGACTCGAAGGAGATCCAAATATTGCGTAATTATGTTCTACTGACTAGTCAGCGAGACTGATTTTGCATCTAGAATTGCGTACATATGACCAACAAGTTGTACAGATGGTATGTAATTTGTTTCCTTCAAGGCTGTTGCTGGTTTAAAATGTGAATAGAACAAGGCTTAAACAATCGCCCTGTGGAATACCAGTATTTGAGCAAAACTCCAAGTGGAGGATGCCATCACATTTTACTTGCAAGGATAGATTTTGTAGTTGTATAGTAGTCGTCTGCAATTCATCTTTCTGCAGCACATCATTTAAATGATTAAATTAGTAATAACTTCCTCTGCACTGTATTAGATACTTTAGACATATCAAGCAGTAGGGTATGAATAGAGAAATTGGTGGTGGAGATGGTTTATTCTGCTAAAAGTTTGCAAGCAAGATCTAGTTCAGCTTGCTTCTACTTGGTTGATATGACACTTGGCTTTTATTGTATACAACTTTGTAGTTTATTATGTGGTTTTTGCAGTGAGATGAGAATACCTCTAGATATGTCTGCTGGGGACACTCAGATTTCGGCAATGCTATTCGTTATGCCTGCAATTTTATTAAACCGTAACATGAAGTTTACTGGTACCATGTTTTAGAAGCTCTACATTTAGGTTGTCAATACTAGGACTTCATTGTTTTTCAGAAACTTTATTGTCTTGCTGAATTCATCTGTTGTAAAAGATTTCCTCATAGCAGTAGATGAAATATGTGTCAGTGCTTCTTCAAATTCATTGTGAAAACTATTCTTAAAGAAACAACAGATTAATTCAGCTTGCTTTGCAGAATCTGTTACAATTACAATGCCTTTAATTGTTTCTTTGGACTACAGCTTTTTGTTTGGTTTGAGATTTTGGAGAATAGGTATGGGATTGAAATACCAAGTTATGTCATTCTTAGAGCTTTCAACAGCTTCAACAAGGTTTCTAATCCGGGCATATTCAATTTTCCTTTTACAATCATGGATTTGATTCATGAAGTTGTTTCGTTCTTTTTTCAGTAGATAAATTTTTTCAGACAAATTGGATAAATATTTTGTTTGGTGAATTCTGTCCTTCAGATTTTTTTGTTCCTGTGATAAATTTTCAATAGTAGTATCAGAGATATGGATGGTATTAAGTGAGGAATATCCTAGAATTTCGCTAACAATTTCTATAACAGCTCCCAGTTCTTAACTTGATTTTGTGATTCTAGTGTAGTAAGTTTTCTGTCAATCATTTCCTGATATTGTTTGTGTACGTTCTCATCTTCCAGCGTTTCAACATCAGATGTACGTGCTTTGCTTCAAGTTTCGTCCACTGAGTGCTGAAACTTGCCGTTACTAGTGAATGCCCAACAGGCGATGGTCGTACAGAAAGGGCACTATTTGACAACTCAGGCGCACGCTACTGCCGTCTAGCGGAATAACCGATTATCATTGCCAGTTTACCATTAAATTTTGTAATGGCCGATTGGAAAAAGATTTAGTAATGGATGACGGACCGATTGCTGCACATTTTCCCAATGGACAGTACAATTCAGGACCAAATGGCAATAATTCTATTAAACAAGGAGATGATCAGTTTAGTCGACCGCAATATTCCATTCCTGGTATTCTTCATTTTATTCAACACGAATGGAGCAGATTTGAACTGGAAAGATCCCATTGGGAAATAGAACGAGCAGAACTTCAGGTATAATAGATTGGCCAAAGTATGCATCCTTAGTTTTTTTATCATCACTATTGCAGACGATAAACTGTAATATCTGTAAAACGTACAAGTTACTGTTAGTACATAAAATGAGTTCAGTTTCAGATTGATGATATAAGGGGTGATGTAACAGTCACACCATGTTGTCAAGAAACTAAACTGTTTACAAGTTGGCCTGTACAAGTTTTCATAAGTCTCGAAAACTTGTACACATTGTGCACGAAACACAAAAGTTCTAGTTGGTTTTTTTCTGGAAGTCTAAATTTATAGAGACGTGATGACGAATAAACTATGCAGTCATCAAAACAAGCCTAAAATTTAATGAAACTTTGTATATTTCTAGCCGGTATTGTTTTTCATTACAAATTTAATTTTGGTACTATTTATTTCAGTAATAATTTGCTGATAGATAGTGAACTAATTATTTCATTCAAATTTTGCAAATTTACTTTGGGTTGATGTGTTATAAGTCTAACTTAAAACATAAAGTTAGCCATAGCACTATATGAACTCTTTTCTTTCACAGTACTGACATTTTAAAATGGAATCTAATTAAATTAGGCTAAACAATTATACAATGAATTATTAAATTTAATATTTACATATTTACTCATTTTGAAAGGGCTTTTAAGTGCTAACCCTTAGATTTAATTTTCATCAAGGGTCCAGGTTTTCCAGAAAATTGTAAAATGTGGAAAAAGCATCAATGAATTTTCAGGGCTGTGTCCCATTATGTGATATTAAGCTCACATTATCAATGGAAAACCCCTGCTAGGAGTACATTTCCTGTCTTTATGTGCACAGTTTGTTTGTCGGATCTTGTACCATTTTAACTTACATTTTTTATGAAAACCTGATTTTTGAATGACTTGAAATACAGCCCACAGTTAAATGACTCAACACCAGTGGAAAAGCTTGTGTATATCAATGTACATATTCATCGTATATAGCTTGTATTACTTTTAAATTTCTTTTCATTCAAAATTGTGCTCCGAGCTTCACCACAAAATATAAATTAAGGGAAAATGTGAAAACACCAATGGATAGTGCCAATGCATGTTTGTATAATAGTGTAATATGAGCCATTTATGTTTTCTTTCACTGTTCTGAAAAAGAGAACTTTGTAGCAAAGCCATTCTAGGAAAGTCATTAACATGCTGTTTGACAACATTTTGATGAAAGAGGATGTATCTAGTCATGTAAGTTTTGGCCCTGAAGCTTGAGTCTGCTCCTAAGCAGCCTTGGAGATACCGAAACAGACTGAATAGATTACTCTGTAGTTGTACCCATTCTTTCACTATAATAACAAATTTTAGCGAGGTTCGTGCCTGTGTGGATAGACGTGCACGCTTTGTATGGGTGTAAAAAATCTAAATTTTAAATTTTTTTGTTTTTATTCTTTCAGGCTAGAATAGCATTTTTACAAGGAGAAAGGAAAGCACAAGAAAATTTGAAAAATGATTTGATACGTAGAATTAAAATGCTAGAATATGCACTAAAACAAGAAAGGTAAAACTTTGTTTCATTAACTTCACTTTTCAACACAGAGCACATGATTTGTTGGCCAGCTCTACAATTCTGTGAAGACAAAATTAAAACAAATTTTGTAAGCAGCTTAAGTATTATAATTCCATCAAAGACCGGAGTTATAAAAATATAATAACAACAGTTAACTATAATATTAATGATATAGTTTTTTGCATCTATAAGTTTCATTTGTAATTTTGATCTTGATTAGGCAGATGAGTTTTTTTGACTTAGTATTTATTTTACATGTTCTACTAGTGAGAAATATTGGTAATAAGAAAGGTGTTCTGTTCCTTCCATTTTATACTTCAGCATTCTGTATGTGTACAGTGAGTGTATAAGTTCTTTCACAATTTATTTATTTATTTTGTCTAAATACTGTGGATAACTGTCATCTATAAAGTATGTACGGTTAAAGGTGTATGTTTTTCAGGGCGAAATTTAACAAATTGAAGTACGGAACAGAGTTAACCGATGGAAAAGTTTCGGATTTTGGTGATTTTGGTACATATTGAATTTATTATAAATTTCAAAATAATGTAGAATCTGCAATATTACCTTGTCATCATTACAGTATTGTATTTCCTATAATGCCTGGCTTGCAAAATCATAAAAGTACCGTATGTTTAGTATTTTCGTGAATTTAAAGCATTTGTGCAATTCTGTAGTTTTAAAACTAACAGTACTGTGTGTACAACAATGTTTCTTGTTTTCTCAGCATTGCTTCTTTGGGAGTTAGAATAAGTTATCCTTAGTCTATTCTGAATTCATTTAATTTGAGATTTGTGCCTTATGGCTGTTTTAAGTTCAGGAAGTTCTCACATTTACATTCTTGACTTTTATTTTGTAGATGATGGTATGAAACTAGAGCCTTACTCGTCTCCTAATAGCAATGTGTCTTGGCGACAAGGCAGGACATTGCTTCGACAGTAAGTACCACAAATTGTCTGAAGAATGTATTTTAAATTGCACTTTTTATGTTTCGTTTGAGGATGATCAGTATTCTTGTTAACATCAAAATTGTAAACCAAAAAAGCAGTTTGTTTTTAGTAACAGAGATGAGTTTGTAAAAATATAGAATTTTAAGTTAGATGCATTTTAATGGCCAAAATGAAGCCAGAGCTGTATTTACTTGAACAATTTATAAAAACTATAGACATCGTAGTTATACCATTGCATTATTGTTTGTTAACTGTTGAGGGACATCATTTTTGTACATTGATCTTTTTGCGTTAAAGCTTTTGTTGCATACATCTTGTTTTGTGTTTTGTTATTACCATTACAGCGATTTTTACTTTTTTGAAGACATTTTTGTAAAAGATCTTGCTGTACGTAAATGGTCATAGTTTTCACTTGCTTCTCATTTATTATAGTAATTCATAAGGTAAAGAAGTACTGTACTAAATCTGCTATTTGTTTTCTGAAATTATAATGCCCCTTTAGTTGTAGGTAAGATTATACAGCCTTTTCAAGTGAGAAGATGCCTTTTAGGAAAGACTGGCTGTTTTTTTAAAGAAATTCAGGTTATTGAAATATCTTTGTTTTAAAAACTGAAAGCAGGACTCCGACTTTAACTTTATAAAATTTTTGCACAATATTTCTTTAGTATTGCTAATCATCGAAAGCACATATTTTGAAGAACTAAAATGAACCGAGGTGCTTAAAATGTATGGTACTGATAAATTTCTCAAAAATCTAAATGTAGATAATTTTTGTCTTAGAACTTCACCTTGTGTCTGCAAAAATATAAAAAAAATGAACGAGTTAATCATTTTATACATTATAAAAATTTACTTTATTAAATGTAGTAATGATTAAACTTATTATCATATCCAGATACTTACAAGAGATTGGCTATACAGACACCGTCATCGAGGTAAGATCAAACAGAGTTCGCCAGCTCCTTGGGATGAATGGTACTGATGGGGAGATAGAAAAAGAGCGTATGGGATTGCCAACATTTAATGGAGAACAGCCTGGCAAACGACCAATTGAAATTCAAGGCGGACGCAGGTAATTAAAGAAAACATTAACAGTTACATCAAGTTTTCACTGTTTAGTTGTAGTGAAATTGTTTAGTTGTAATCTCTGCTTCAAGCTAATTTCGAAAACCATTACTAACTTTTAAAGATTTTAAACATGTTCAATCAGAAGTTTTTTGCACAAATATATTTTGCTAAGATTATTACCTTTCTGGCATAGTAATGAAATTTAAATGTTTGTTGGGTAATCTAACTGATCTCATGTTGTCTTATGCCAGAATTGTCTGGTTCATCCGATAAAATTTAAAGCAAAAATACAGCTTGTTTGTGATTGTCATCCCACGTGCATGTATAAGTGGCAAGATGGAAACTTGAGCTTCTTTGTTGCTCGTTAATTATTTGATAAATTATCGTTAACTAACATTAAAAAAGCTTTTGAATAACTTATCTAGTCAAGCAGTGTCGGACAGTCAACAAAAGTTATTCGTACAAGTACAAGACATACCAGTATTATTTATTATTTATACCATTTATTCATACTTTTATACGGTACAACAAATACTCAAAAAACAACACATGATATAAATTAGTTCAAGCTGTACTTATAAAGAAAAAAGGTTTGTTAATTTGTTAAAGCAAAGTAAAAAAATAATAAAGAACAATAGCAACAATTTATGTTATAATTACTGTCTCAACAAGTGGTCAAATATTTTAAAATTTCATGTAGTTGAGACTTCCTAAAGAAATAAATACTTGGCTTCTATAGTCCGTAAAATTTCCTTAAATAAAGGAAATAAGTGCCAGCTGATTGTCAGAGATCTGTATTAAGCATTCTGTCAGAACTGAAATGCAGTACTTTTGATCTAAACCATTGACAAGAACAATTAATTCAATATTGGTTAGAGATTGATACTAAGTTGTATCCCATTTATGAGGCGGCAGAATTAAGTCAGTTTCACTCAGTTTGCATATACGTCCTTTAAAGATCTACATTGTGTGTATATGTGTGTACTATCGCGGAAGGATTTAAAATGAAAAAATGGGAATTTCTTTTAATTTAGTGTGAGTATGACGTATGCTTAAGAATACTAAGTAATAATGTTCAAACTAATTTTTCGGAAACTTACTAATGAGGACCACTCTCTTGTTCTTTAAGTGAAGTACCTTTGCATGTGTTTAATTTTATTTCTTGTAGATTGCAAGGTAAAAAACCCACTGGAGCACTAGGAGATGGAAGTTTACTGGAGAATGAGGCAGCTGTTCTTGATTCATTCAAGTTTCTTCCATCCGATAATGTTGATATGGATGAGGATGATGAAGAGGGGTAATTGATAAATTTCGTTATTCTCATTATGATAAATACATGTTTTATTTCCAGATATGCACTCAGATACGTGAAAATATTCTTAATGTATTTACAGTGACGATGGTGATGACCTTGATGATGCCATAGAGAAAAATGTCGATAAACTAGATGTAAGGCCAGGAAAACCTCGAGTAAGTATTTACATACCTAATTTTTTGTAGTTTGTATTTCCTTATTTGTTTTTTTTTGCGTTAAACCTTATGATATTCCATAAAATTAATGCGTGTTTGAAATGCTTGCAAATTTTGCAAGTAAGATCTGATACCTTAATTTCTAAAAGTGTAACTTACGTTATGGTAAATATGACAGATATTACTATGACTGAGTAGGTAACCAGCATGTGTGTTCATGAACAAGAAATGAAAGGCACAGCTTGCTGTTCTAGTGTCTTATTACTCAGCAATAATTTTTGTTCATTGAGCAATGGTTTGGTGATTAAATGTCAAAAATGAAAAGTCGGTATTTATAGATGCAAACGATGAAGGCAAATTGTCCACGTGTTTTGTTTGCACTTGCACAGTTTAATCTCGCATTCTGAATAATGATATTAGCAAAATAATAACATAGGATAGGGATCGCGAACCACGAGAACCAAAGCCTCGAAACTGAATCTAAAAATCTGAGCTTTGATTCAATTCAATTCACTGAAGTTTTATATTACTTTAGATCCTACCTGATTCCACAGAGTATTATTTAAAAATTGATTTTGCTTTGCCTGCAGAGGCAGCTGGGTAGCATTCTATTGCAAAAGCAATTATATACTCTTTTACCTTTGATTTGTGGCAAGATTACTTAAATCACTGACCTTTTTGATAATTTTTTATTCTACTTCATTCAATTTGATTGAAAACTGCAAAGATTTGAATAAGATTTGGTTTAAAGAAATGACTAAAAAATTCAGATGCAAATTCCATTGAGATTGAGATTTGAAATTTGATTCGGATTCTGAAATTTTGATAAAATGAGTTTCTGTTTAGATCCAAATTCGTTAATTTTAGATTAGTGACATCCCTAACATAAGGTGAAAATGTTGGACCAGAAAAAATAATAGTATAGTGTGCAATAAAAGTATAGGTTGCCAATTTAATCTAACAGATAAAAGTATAATGTGTATTGGTATTATAGAGTTGCAGTTAATGTTAAATGCTACTAGTATCAAATTGCATTACACTTTATGTTACTGATCACAGTTTCAGTCAAAGAGAAATTTTAAATAGAATGTGTTATAATAATTATTTATTAGAAGCAAGCCCATTGTATTTGTAACTACTGAATCCACACAATGAATGTGATTTTTCAACAAGCAAAAAAGCAGACTTAAGCGGTAGTGTTTGAGTATCTCTACATGTTTTCGATGTAATAAAATTTCTCGATCCAGTTATCTGATACCTGGGTGCATACTTTGCCCATTGTTTTCACATAAAATATTGTTGATGCTGACCAAACTGCCCATCTGATAAACATGCAGCTACAAATAGTAACAGCTGACTAGAAAGGGTGAAAGCATCTGTGAAAGCTGTAAATAAACATAACTGTACCCTTGGGAAAACAGCGATCTCATATAAATTGCTTTTATACTTTAAATTTAAAAATGTACTTTCTTTATGTGCAAAATTGGAAAACATGTAGAGTCCAATTAATGTTTTAAATAACCCGGAAAAATAAGCACATAGACCCAGTCAAGTCCGCATGGGCCTCCATTTTTTTCTTAAAAAATATCCTAATAATTATGGTTATTTGGAACGTATGAGTAGCTACTTTGCCACTGTACTGCTTACTGTCTTGTCTAACTTTTGATGCCTGCGTGTATAGGTGCACATAGACCATGATGCGTATATGGACAATGACACTGGCAGTGACGAGGATACAGAAGAAGCTTTAGCAGAGTTTGACTTTCTTGGACCAGACGGGCCTGAAAATGATATTGAGGGTATTTGCATTTTTGTTGCAATCTAATAATTGTGGCAGTAGACTTGGAAGTGGTTCCAGCGTTTTCTATGAGTAATTCTGTAGCAGTTGTCATCTACGTTATGCTGTGTGCATTATGTTAATGGAAATGATATTCGTGTTTTTTAAATTGCCATTTGTTCAACTTTATTATAAAACTTATTTTTACTTTTACTAAATGTGTCATAAAGAGTTTTTTAAAGACTTTAAATTATATGGAAAATCTTGAGATGTTGGCTATTTTTCTAGGGAGACAACCTGATGGTCTTAATGAGGACTGGAGGTATGATGAGCAACGGATAAGCAAACTAAAGGAACAGTATAAAAAAGAAAGAAAGGGAAAGAAAAATTTGCAGAGTGAGTAATTTCAAATTTCTTCTGTGTTTAATAGACAGTTTATTTGCTGATCAACAAATACATGCATAATAAAATATCACGTAGATATCCATATAATTTTTTTTATAAATTAGCACATTTGCCATATGCTGTGCCTGCCAAGGCACATGCTGTTATATGCTGTCATATGTTATAGGCACATTTGTCACATGCTGTTATTTTGCATATTTTTGCTTCTTAAGGCATTGCTGTTTGTTTTATTTACATTGGAATTTTGCAATGTAATATGTTTGTTGTGATATGATTTCCTACTTAATAATTTAATTTAGGAATTTTCTGTGAGTGCATGGAGTTTTATTGTGGGCTGTGTAGCTTACATTTTTTTTATTAGACGATGCCTAGTGTTTTTTCTGCATGACTTACTAGCAGCAAGTTGCCAGCTTGTATGTAGCAGCTTGTGGTTTGTTAGTCTAAGGAGAGATGAATTAAAAGCAATAATAATGCATGTTATTAATTAGAAGTATTACTCGAATTAAAAAGACACTTGTGTGTAATTCATAGCTTTTTAGCTATTTAGCACTCGTAAAGTTAAATTTTCAGTTTCTTAATTATATCTGCTTTTATGCCTGAAAGGTTATGATTAATTCTTTGTTGGGATTATGGGATATCTCTCTTTCATCTACCTTGCATGTATTGCTATAAGGTTACTATTCTGTGGCATGCTTGCATGTTGCAGGGCCAAAACGTTCAACGCTACAGGCAATGCTTGCTAACCTAGGCAGCGATTCTGATGCGCAACGCAATAGTGGGATGAGCTCCATCAGCCCTCCCACCTTGATTGATGCTGATGAAGCAGGTACGTCAGGTGACCCACCTGCATGTAGAAAAAACTACGTTTTCACTCGCCTTGTTTTGTAGTTGCTGGTTATTTTCTTTGGTTAGCAGGGGTTGTTTTAAAGCAGGTGGTTGATAAAATTTAGCTTTATTTTTTAAACTGTTAACTTTTTTTGTTTTGTGCAGTGTTTAAATGTAGCACTATGTGTTAAATGATTACTGCTTTCATTTGCAAGTCATAATTAGTCTAATTACATTTTTATCCCGTATTTTCCTCCTAATGGTACTCTTAGATGTGCTGTATATGTTTCGCAAATACTGTTGCATATACCTTAGCAAATTTCTTGCGTCATATGTATAGCTACATGTTTATACGTACTTGAACTATACTGTATTATTAGATTCGCTTATAGCAATGGCTAGTACAATAATTAGTGATGACACTGATATACTACTTTTCATTGATTACAATCAATGTTTGAGGTAATATATCAGTGTAGAAAGCATGGTGTTTAAAAAATGGTTCTTTAAGTTGTAACTCTTTATTTTGAGGTCATTGCCCTCTCTTAAGTTTGGTTTTGATCACAGATTTTTTCTTTGAAATACACTATGAACATATGTTTATGTTGTCATTTTTGGTGCTGAGTTTTTCAGCAATTAAAAAGTAAAATGGTCAGATAAAAAATAGTTTCATAGTTCAACAAATTAATTGCTTATAGTGAAACCAACTTAAACACAAAGTTGACATTGATTCTGTATAACAAATCATTTGGGAATAGGCTGTTTAAATGTTACTGCTTACGTTATGTTACAGATGTTACTGCTTACTGTATCATCTGCAGAGTTTTTGTTATTCAGTTTTTGGTATTGATGCTTTCTGAAGTAATTCCCCCTTTTTATATTGCAGCTATACAAGGAAATCCTGCCTTGTCATTTCCGCAAGTTACGAGAAGACCTCTGGTGACAGGGTTAGGGCCAGAAGATGAAACTTTTGAAGCAGCCCTTGGACTAGGTGAACTTGCTGGTATAACTGTTTCAAATGAGTCAGATGCTGTCACATATGACATTGATGATGTAAGTAATCATATATCAGTGTTTGTTACTATACTAAATGCATGAAATATTTTTACATACCTCTAGGTTTCTTCTCCTCATTTTCATCCTTTGGGGAAACAAAAATTCTTATTTGTTTGATACTGTTTCAGTTTTTCTAGGTTTCTATTAAGTATTACATCTTATTCATCTAATTTTACTTACAATGTACTTGTTCTGTATTAATTGTGCAAGCAACTTAGACCATTATTGTTTGTGGCTTTGGTTACTGTTTGTTGATTAAAGAATATTATGCAAGGAGTTTTGAACTAACGAGCTGCAAATTAGATAGGTCTCAGTGATTACACTACAAATAAAATCACTGTTGGCCAAAATTGGTTAAGTGAGTCCTTAATTACACATACAACAGCATATGTAAAAATCATTTCTTTTGTAAGTACAGCCATTAGCTAACACTGTAGTTACATTTTTTCACGTTGAACACTGCTGAGTGACTCCAGTTATTCTTTTTTGTTTGGTAGAGTAATTTTTTTGCCAAAACTATTTGATAAACAATCAACAAAAGCTACATGATATTATTGCTGTCGTGTTTCAATTCAGCATGATTTCTGTATGTAATGTCTGACTTTCAAAATGTCCAAGCACACGATAGGCTTTGGTTAGTGTGTTTTATGAAAAAATATTCTTCATTTTGCGACTTTGTGAATACTGTGAGATATTCACTTCATATTAATTTTTTGTTCAATTTAGTAGCCCAAATTTAAAATATGTCTCCAAGTACTTTTTGTTGCAGTCATCTTATAATTTATGGAGCACTTCTTTATTGCTACAGTGAGATTAATTGAGGGGCTGATTGATTATTTGGTTAATTAAAACAGCAATACCACAGCATGTAATAGTAGACTGTAACATTATTTTTGTTGCATACAGCAAATACTACACCATGCTAGAATGTAGCATTGTTTAGAACAGTTGCTACTTTAAAAGAATGATAAATCATGTAATTAACATACTTTTATTTAGTTCTTTACCAGTTACATTTCAGAACTTCCTTAATAAAAACTGGCTTCATGTTGTAATGTGACATTTTTGTGATATACCTGGCACCATTCAAAATATCACTGCACATAAATAACAATGTAATTTTTATTCATCTTAAATGTTTTCATATATATATATATATAAACTGTCACGCTGGTTTTAATAATATCTTTTGCAATTGTATTTGCAGATTGCGGCTGGCAAGGATACGTTCCGCAAAACTTGGAATGCCAAGTATACATTACGCAGTCATTTTGATGGAGTTCGGGCTCTTGTTTTTCATCCGGTTGAACCTGTACTTATCACTGCTGCTGAAGATCATACATTAAAACTTTGGAATTTGCAGAAAACTGTTCCTGCGAAAAAGTATTTTTTAATTTTGTTGTCTCTCACTTTTTAGTTTTAGTTTGCATTAGTTGTTTCTGTATCTGGAATTTCCTTACTTTGATGTTTGTTTTTTCAACCAAAGACTGAGTAAAAATTGATGGATCTAAAATAATAAGCAACTTACAACTATCCACTTTTTTGGGATATACAGAAATTAACATTCATGTCAGTTTTGCAAATTCGTCTTTGATGCATTCTATGTGCATGTAATCATGTAATCAGGATTATAATAGATAAATTCAGAATTATTGCTGTATTACCCTGCTGTCATACAACATTGTTAGTGGCCCAGAGAGATTCACTTTCTGGTGCTTTAAGGGTGTCTTGTTGGGACATTAAGATTTCAAACCAAAAATAGTTACATAATTAAAATTGAATATGTTTCAATTGAATTTTTTCTCACAAATCCATTAAAAATAAATTGTGCCTGTAAAAGCTGAAAGTGGATATTTGGTAAGGCATTAACCTTCTGTGATTATAAATCATAGAGAAATATGTGTAGGATTTTTTGTTCTAATTTATTCATGTTTGACATTTAATAGCTGTTTTTTGCAGCATAAATTTCAGAATCTTTTGCGTGCTTTGTTTTATTTTGACAAATGTACTGTTTTCGTTATGTTTGATTAATATGCTTAGCTTATCTTGTAAATTTCACAAAGCTTCATTGTTTGTTATCTTGTTTTGTAGGGCTGCCTCGTTGGATGTAGAGCCAATCTACACCTTTCGTGGACATTTGTAAGTAATTTGTAATTGTCAAAAATGACAGTTTTTTATGTTTTGGTAAACCGTATGGAAAAATCTTTCTTGACTAGCAATTTAGAAAATTATGCTGCTGTTAGAATAAACTGTATCTGGACCTACTCAAGTAAATTGAGTAAAATTGGGCAAACCTCTGAGCTATTTTCTGGGCTTTCCATATAGTATAACCACTTCTTTTGTTTTTTCTTAAATTTGTAAAATTCCCCCCATTTAGTTTTGATAAGAAAATTTTGATTATATTGTATTTTGATAATTATTACCATTACTGTCTCGGTTTTCTTGACAGTATTCTTGACAACGTGAGGTTTTGCTTACAAAAACTTATATTGCTTTATAATGTTTATATAGGGGCCCTGTACTATCACTTGCAATGAGTGCTACAGGAGAAGAATGCTTTAGTGGTGGTCTAGATTCAACTATACAGTGTTGGAGTATACCTAGTTCAAATGTTGATCCCTATGATTCTTTCGGTGAGCAGATTTGCTTGAAAGATGCTTGAAAGATGAGCATGTTTAAAACTAATCATGACTTGTGTCAGTTTTATAATGTAACATCGTATTTAAGTTAAGTACTTAACTTTTGTCCAAAATTGTTGTTTGACCTATTCTGATTCGTTATATGTACTCGTACATTATAATTCAATATTTTAGAAAATTTTTGCTGGAAAGTTTGTTTAACAAGAATTTGCTTTCTGAAATGACTATAATTCCATCAAGATTCAATATATCTTATGAAACAAACACATATAAGGTTTATATAAATCGAATGTGAAAACGCTGCAAAAATTTTTAATAATGCGATGTAAATGTAAGTGGTTTTATTTTTTCGTTTTCCATATAAACTCGTGATTTTCTTGTTAAACTTTACAGATCCTGCTGTATTAACAACTACTCTTTATGGACACACCGATGCAGTTTGGGGTTTGTCTATTCATAGTTCACGGATGCAGCTTCTTTCTAGTTCTGCTGATGGAACTGTGCGGTTGTGGCAGCCGCAGTCGAAAGATCCATTGCTTAAAGTTTACAATCCACCTTCAGGTAAGTGCCTTGCAATCAATTTCATCAATGGATTATACAGAGTCATTTATACCGCTTTGCTTCTATATCACTTGCCACTCAAGCGTATTCTTCTGTGATTACCTTTTAAATGTGAAGCTAGAAAATGTCTGTTATGTACCCATGCCAAAAAATTACTGCTGGTCACATGAATGCTGCTTCATAATCTTTTGACTGCTACGCTAAGGTTCAAGACTTTAATAACTGTATGTAAAATACTTGAATGGAATTTAATCAGCAGCATGTGTTCTGTTGTGCACAGAATCTTTAAAATTATTATGTACATTTGTTGTTATTGGTACTAGATGGCACTGTCTCACTGTGTTGGTTTTTATGACAGATGATGTACCTAGCTCTGTAGATTTTGTGAGATGCGATCCCAATCAGATGGTAGCTGCATATCAGTCATGTACAACATCTATCTTTGATTTAGAAACTGGCAAAACTGTAGTAAATCTTGACACTATAAATAATACTGGTAAGTAAGATTATTGTTGATTTTTTTGTAGATATTAGTATGGTGTCTTGGAATGATTTGTTGCTTTTTTGTTAGTGAATTAAGACAACGGTTTAAATTATTGTTAAATTGTAAAAATTGTTACTTTTGTAACAAACAGTACCAGGTCTCTAGAATGATAATTACCTTCTTTTTTTGCAAAATGTTAAACATTTGTATATTGCCAATGCTGCTGCATGCAGTAAATGCCTGTACGTAAATGCAGGTGAATTTATAATGAAAAAAAATTCTATAAAAAAATTATAGGCTACTATAAAAAAGGTGAATTTATTTCCCTTGACACTAATTGTCTCATTATCATGGGCTACTTTGAGTATTCTGAGTTTTTATAATATAAAACGGCTTATAGTAAGTTGCAGGCTTAAAAATTTAGATGTTTGTAGTAGTTTGTATTGTGAATGCTTTTGTTTTTTGAATAATTTTTTACGTTACTTTTACAGATATAATAGTTGCTTGTACCATTAATAAGTTGATAAGCCACCCAACATTACCTGTGACCATTACTGCATATGACGATAGACATATACGCTTCTTTGATAATAATACTGGTGAGTTTTTGTAATTTAGATGCTGTTATAAGCATTTGCTCATCTTATAGACCATTGTACATGTTTGTGAACTATTGTAAGCTTGCTGATGAGTAAATATGATCAAAACTCATAGTCACAGTTGAACCAAGGTAACTGTGTGAAAGTGAACATAGAAGTAATCACAGTTTCCTGTTTGTATGTATTCAGCTGCATTAATACTGTGCTTATTAGGCAAATGTTTCACCTTACAGTAACTTGTCATTTCATTGCTTATAGTGTAGGAAATCATCATGGAGATAATCCATGCAGTTTTTCATAAGTTTAAAATGCAAATAAGTATTTCCATGTTTTTTTTTACACACTGTAATGAAATAAAGAAAATATGATATGTGAATAGTAATTATTGTGGTGAATAATGATAAAAAACCTATCATTTAAAAAGTTTTAATTGTGTTTCACTATTTTGATTTTTAATTGCAGGAAAAATGATTCATTCCATGGTAGCACACTTGGACTCAGTTACCAGTTTAGCTATAGATCCGAATGGGCTTTATTTGTTATCTGGCAGTAAGTAATGACCAATTTTAGACTTTCAAAGCAATAAATACGGAAGCTCTTGATTAGTGTTCTAGTTTTGTTAGTTGTCAGTTATATACAAAATTGCTAAATATTTCAGTTGGTTTTTCCCTTTTCTGCAGGTCACGACTGTTCCATTAGGCTGTGGAATTTAGAAAGCAAAACCTGTATACAAGAGATA
Source organism: Tubiluchus corallicola (assembly GCA_030141605.1). Taxonomy (NCBI): domain Eukaryota; kingdom Metazoa; phylum Priapulida; class Priapulimorpha; order Priapulimorphida; family Tubiluchidae; genus Tubiluchus; species Tubiluchus corallicola. The sequence goes on from JAQGDQ010000116.1 coordinate 564,120, forward strand.
ACTTCGCATCGGAAAAAGTTTGATGAATCAATTTACGACGTGGCTTTTCATCCAACTAAACCTTACATAGCTAGTGCAGGCGCCGATGCATTGGCTAAAGTTTTCATTTAATAACGATCATTTATGTAGTGTAATGCCAGCAAAATACATTAATTGATGTGCTGAAATCTGGTGTTTTATACTTGTTTAAGTGTGTATATGTGTAACCTGGGCACTATCGACATATTCTTTCTAGCATGTAGCAGTGTGCCACAGAGAAAAAACTAATGTCAGAGAAAATGAAAGGGTTTGTTAGTATAATCACTTCATTTTCTAGAAGGTTTTTTGCAGTTTGTTTCAGGAAGTAACTTTCTTCAGATGTTAGCCTGGCAAGTGTTTTATTTGCAAAAAAAACTGAAAATTTGTTTAGACTTTTACCTTTTTTCTCTTGGAAGTTTTTCTTTTGTTCATTCAAAATGTAGATATCACGGCAGTGTTTTTATCAAAATAACCGCCACTGTGTAGTGACATTCAGATTAAAATAAACCCAATTTGATCAACTCTAGCTTTGAGAAATAAAATATTCATACATTGAACATTGATACATTGACATCTTTGTTGCCATAGCAAAAGGCATGAAAGCTCATACTGGCTATAAGCAACCAGCTTATAAAATGTTTTGTAACTTTGACTAGCTCACTGTTTCTGAGCTGCCTGTATTATATAATTCAGGCGTGAGACATTTAAAATGTTTGAATATGTGATGCCCGCAATCTGAGTATTTTTGGAATATGCCGAGCTTTACGGCTGTTAATTTCTAACGGTGTTCTGCTATTCTGTAAATGGAATTTATTTATTGCATGTTAGTTTTTAGCTCATTTTACAGGTAGTAAACCTAGAAAGGGTTTTGATGATCATTGTATGTAAAGTGGCATAATATTTATTGTGGGTAACGATAATTCCTTTGCATGTACAGATTTTTATATCACATCGTAATTGTTAATTACCTAATCTTCAGTTATTTGTGTACTTATAAGTTAGCCTTGGCATTGAAAGACATTTTGCAAGTTGTAGAAATTCACATATCCGAGTACCATATTCAGATTAATTTATTTTAGCAATTGAACAATTTTTGTACTGATATTTGCCCTGGTAGAAAACATTTTGACTATTTAAAATTATGAATTTCGCAAGTTTCTTTTATTACTAGGACAAACCTAAACTTACTCAAGTTAGATTTAGAAGCAAAACATGACTGAAAAGAAATGTGGTAGAACTGGGACTAAGCCTGGATTTGAACTAGAAATTCTTGGTTGCAAGTCCAATGCCTTGCCACTAGGCCACACATCCACTTATGATTAGAGCAGGTTTACTAATTTTACATTATAATAGTAATAATTATTAACCAGTTAATTATTTTTATCAATTAATTAGTTATTTTTTAATTAATTTAGAGCCCAGGGTAAATTTACTGATGATTAATTACTGATTTGGTTAATTTATTTTTCAAGATTACAAAATAATCACATTCACAGATTATTCAAGTATGTAAGTCAACTGTAAAAAATATCTTTACTTTTGCAACACAATTAGCTAATCATCACAGAGTCGATGAGTAAATTGACACTCGAAAATATTGCATTGATGGGGCATTAGGAATGAATTAAGGTTTGTCTTGCTCTCAAAGGGCTGTGTGATTTTGCTTTCAAGTGGTTCTGACATTTCTGACATTCAAGATTTCAAATTCATATCCAGGCTAAGCCTTGACTTTCATATTTTGAACAAGTTTTGTTTCAAAAGTTTTAATTAAGATTACAGAATAATATTTCTTATATTGTTAATACTTTCTAATTATAATACTTATAGAAAGAACGAAATACATGTACTTATTGTACTATAATTATTATATAGATATCATCCAGTATCCATAGTGTTTACATAATTTGTGTGTATGTATAGATTATGAAATAAAGCTGCCTGCTATGTCTGCTCATTATAATTACATGTATACTGTGATTTTACGCTTACTGCTTGCTTACTACTTATGGTAGCCCCTCGATTCGAGAACACTGAGCCTTTCTTCTGTAGTATAGGTATAAATCTACAGCAGCAAATGTGGGCAATAGAATTGTCAGTAGAAAACCTCAGTTTGAATAGAAAAATAACCACTAAAACGGCCACAGAAAACAAGATTGCATAATCCACAAGTATTTATTTGACTAATATAAGCCATGACACAATAACAATTATTAACTGTTATTTTTATCATAGCAACGGTGATTATAAAGGGCTTGTTAGAATACAAAAATTGGCACAAAGGAGACTGTTCAGAAAATTTTTCTGTAGTGATTGAATACTCATAATTGTTGAATTTTGAAACCAAATTTACTCCAAAATAGAACATTTATATGAAAAATGTGGAATCACCCTAGATTTGAACCAAGCACTTCTTGAAAGTGAGATCTCTCTTATTCAAATCCAAACAGTTTTTTTTCTGAAATTTTCACATTTCCTGTGTTGGAGCAAATTTAGTTTCCAATTCAACAGTTGTTGATTTATTCCATCATTATTAATAATAATAATCTTGAAATAGTTTTGACTGCAAGAACTGGTATTTAACGGGGTAGCTACCATTAAATAGCCAAAACTTACTTTGGAATCATTATTACACAAGCTAAACAAAGTATTAAATTATAATTGTTACTACATTTAAAATGAAAAAGATGCTGCCATTTGTAGTAGTTACTACATATTTACCAGTTTAAACAAATTATTTAAAATGAAGACAGAAATACCGTATTTACAATTGCATTGCAATAATTGGTCTAGCATATAAAATACACTGAACATAAGTCACTTTTAAAATTAAATATAAAAACTGATTGTATTTTAGACAATGCAACGTAGTATTTCTCTGTAAGGGCATAAAAAATCAGTGAATCACAGTCTATATTAGAGGACAAAATAATAACAAAGCAGTATATGCAGCGACACTATGAAGTTCAGTCTAGCTGACAATTTGTTTGACAGTTCATTTACTTAACATTGGTCCTCAGCTCATCACATAGAGGTGAAGGTGAAATCTTGTTTCTGAACATTTTCATCCAAAACAATCTCAGGAGTAAATACAGTTCTTTTTGTGCTTACAGCGGAGCTTTTCCTGTTCAACGTTCACCGATAACATTTGAGTAAGCTGATTATTTCATGGTTGATATAAGCTTCTTCATTATCCACTTCAGTATCCGTAAACTGAGTAATATGTAATCCACCAATATAACCCTGCCTCCTAAAATCATCAAAATACCATTGTCAGAAAAACTGCATTATTGGAACTTTTGATTTGTTATTATACCTACAATAAAAATAAGTAAAACCGTAATAGCAATCATTTGCATTTAATTGATGAATATACACAATAATAACGTGTACATAAATTTCTTCAAATGTTATAGTCTAACTTCTGACAGGATTAGCACATGAAACTACATTAAAAAATGCAGAGGTAACTCCTAATTGAAGCAACTATAATGATAATGAATTTTGTTAAAACACAATTTTATTCAAAGATATTATTCAAAAATCAGGCTGGCGAGGCAAATATAAAAAAGTAATTGTAAACTGTGTCTGTATAACACGAAGTGAAATTTGGTGGAAAAAACAGGCATCGACTTGCAGGTGGCTATGTACCCGTACAGTTTTCGTGAGGTTAGTACTACTGTAATTCGCAATATTATTGTTACAACTATAGCTTATGCATGAAATGTAGAATTCTGTTACCTATAGAAACACCTTGTTGACGCTTTTTTGAACATTTATAGGCAACGTAGTAGGTTGGCATTAACTATTTTCTGTTTGTAGCAATTTCACTACACGGGATACTTTGTACACGCAATTAAAAACTTCAGACACACGCATAATAACTAACATAATAGCTTGCCCAAGTGAATTATTTTGTGATTTCATTGGAAATTGTATAAATCTCAGAAAAGTGTTTGATAAAGAACTTAAACTGAAAAGTGATGAATAATGTTTAAAGAGACCCCATCACTATGTTCTTACTTGGAGGCTCATCCTTGGGGATGAGTGGGTTCAGCGTATTCACAGGTGCCCATTGTGCCCATCCATGATTTCTAAGAAAGAGAGTAGGGCAATGGAAAAAACTAATGGAGTACCTACTTAGAAGAGCGTGATGAGAAGATTGCATGTGAGAAAACAGAGTGGAAAATTAATATGATTGCAGTAAAAGCAAATTACAGATTTTTAAGTTTTTAAAGATGATAGATAGATTCATTTGCTTGACTTGTACAACACAATGTGAATCAAGACAAACAAAATTCAATTAGAATGGAGAAAGGGTGGCGAAAAACCAAACGGTTGTCGAATCAGCCACCCTTCTCATAGGACACTAAGAAATAATAACAGTGTCCGCTAACAGTGAACATTTTGATTGGGTAATTTGAGTGGAATGTGAAAAATTTATAAAAAAAATAAAACTGTGATGGTCATGTAAAATAAAAATAATAAATTTAGTTAAATGTCAAGGCATGAGATTTGCATATAAGATTAAGCAAATTACCAGTCTAACAAAAGGTTGTAGTAACCTAATAAGAAAAATAAATCACGACTAAGCAAAAATAAGTAAACGATTAATTTTACAATAATTAAATATACAGTTGCACATGCATTTGAAGATAAAATACTCATATAATTATGTAATAAAATGAGAGGGAGCAAATTATAAATATGCAACATATCTGTATGCATTTATCTTTTGCAAAATAAAGATAATAAAGAAATACACACAAAAAACATAAACAAAATTGGCAAAACTGAACAAAATAAGCAAATTTTTGAAGCGTACCTTAATGAAACATACACAGAAAAATATGTAAAGCAAAATCAAGTAAACAAAACTCAAAACAAATCAGGTAAAAATAAATGGCATATAAGGAATATATGCATAATCATGCATTTACCTTTTATCAGCTCCTGCTTGATGTACAGATTCCTAACAAGAAATTTTGACTGTTTTCACTCTTCTGTATACTGTAAGGTAAAATCTGCAGGATGAAATATTAGATAAGAACAAAATTTAAATTGGGGGTAGAATCTAATGACCATAGACTTGATTGACTTAATGACTAATGCCTGTAGACTAGCCCAACAGAGAAAATAATAATTATAAATTTAAATATATTGTGTGGCTATACAATGTCTATTACTCCTCATAGGGGCTAGGAATGTTGTAGTTATCAATTAAAAGAGAGTAGTATTTCCGTTTCAAAGAATTTAACAACCCTGTAGTAATATCAGCAGGCAAAGTGTTCCATAGTGTAAGCCTTTGATATTTTAGAGATTTATGTCCTTTAGACGTATTAAATCTTTCAGTGAAGAGGGAACTACTAGTGGTAAATCTTGTACTGTAGCTGTGCATATGAGACATAGGGGTGTAATAATTTTTGAACAGGTTGGGCAGCAAATTATGTTTGAACTTGTGTACAAACTTTAGTTAAACATTATTAGTTATTAGTTTGTTAAAAATTTTGCACAGAAACTGCAGTTAAATTGCACTAATTGTATGCTGTTTCAAACATTTTATTGACAAAGAACATAGGTGGCTGAATTAATCGAATCTATAATTTTAGGTTCGAATCGAGTTCGAACTAAAAAAAACTCGTTTGAATCGAATTCAAACGTTCGATTCTCACCCCTATTGACGACACATCTAAATATGTGGTCATGAAGTCAGACTGCTGTGCCACGCAGGCACGCATAGATAATAATATTACTAATATCCTACGTCATCTGACTTTGAGTCACCATCATGAGGCTTTATTACATATTATTGTTAATACGTGTCGGGCATCCCTATGATGAGGTTTTGTGCCAATTAGGATGCGACATGTGCAAAATGACGTCATTAATGTGTTTTCAGCATTGTGATTTTTGCTGAATGGCAGTACTTAGTTTAGTCCGAATGTAAAACTGAGTTTTCATTCTCAATGTTTTTTATAAATTCGATTTCTTGCTGGTGCTGTCCCAGAAAAATAGCGATTTCTATATACAGTGTTTTGCGAATTTGATTTTGTCTAAATGGCTTATATAGAATTTCGCATCATTCTCATATCCATTCTCTGAGTTTAACAATCAATGAAGCATGATGATTATGATCATGTTGATTATCAGGAAAGACATTGATTTTTTGTATCAAACCTGTAAAGTTAACAAGGAGATTGAGAAAGCAGCTCGATATGGAACAAGTAGTTGATCCATCAAATTCATCGTATTCAGCTTCGTCGGTGAGTGGAATTTGTATCTGGAATAAATCCGAATAATTGCTACCAGATATGTACTCATTGTTCGTGCTTTTTCGGTTTGCCTGTATTATAATAGTATATTACTATATATCGTTTTATATTGTAGCAACTAGTAATAGCCACAACGTAATAATATATCAAGAAATACAATGTGATAAGCAATACGGATGGGTGTATGAAATAAAACTTTTATAAAAAAATATAACATAGATTTGGATTTTGACCAAGTATTACATTTAAAAAGTCAGAATGAAAAAGAGAAGTAAAAACAAAAAGTTAAACAATGTAAAAGGTGCTTGTAAAGAAAAAAACAGCTACTAGCACCAAATTACGACTACAAAAACACACACAATGGGAATGCAAGGAATACATTAAACAAGGAAATTTGACCAAAGTGACACAAATTTTTAATATATATCTAAACATGGTCCATCTAAAATGTAGGTATAAGAATAAATATAAACAAGGCTCGAAATATCCGACATGCAACATGTGTGACGACATGAAAAAACACTTACTTGAATGTGAAAACATTAGAGACTGGTCTAATAATGAATCAGCTGTGTCTATTAAAGATGTGGGGAGTGATGATATACAGTGACTGTACAAGATGTGCAACTATGTTGAAATATGCTTAAAAAAATTGTAACAACCTGATATAGTGAACAGCTGACACTGCAGTCGGAAATGTTTGCTTGGTCGTGAAGATAAAGCAGGTCGTGAGGAAGCACAGGAATGTCAACAAGCACAAGTTTGTGAGGCTGAGACACTTAGGTGGGGCCTAGCGTGCACTGCTGATCAGTCTATTAAATATTATTTAAATTTGTTTAGTTTAATAGACTGATCGGCAACACACAGTCCACTGTTATACAGTTGGATATGTACATACTTTTAAAACTAACAAGGAAGATTTGGTCACATCTATAAAAACTTCATTGAAGCTTGGAATTTTGCATGGTTGTTATGGTACTTCTATCCTTTCTTTGTTATTGGAGGGCTCACAATAGTCTTATTGCCAAGTGACTACTGCCACAGTTACATTCGGGTGGCACAGAAAAAACTTGCTGAAGTTTAGACTATGATGATGTTAAAAGCAACTACCCTGCAAAGTTGAAATACCAACTGTGTCTAGATGAAATGAGAATATGAGACAAAAAAAATGAGGTGCAACAATTTGAACTCTAAATGTTCAAAGAAGGACTTTTGTTTTATTTTTACTGATGAAAAGAGCTTTACACTAGAGGTAGTGAGCAACAGAAAGAATGATTGTATATGCAGAAAAAAAAGATGTTCGCGATGGTCTAATGTCTGAGACTCATCTATTTTTCAGCTATGAAATTGTGTGGTCAAAAATTCTGGACACTTGCTGAAAGTAATAGTGAAACACAGAATTTTTTCCTGCACTTACTTTTTTACTTAGAAATTGTTTTAAAATTTCTGTATCTTTGGAAAGATCTATGGGACTGACCTAAAATTTTTGGTGCTATAACATAAGCATCCATAACATCAGCACAGTAATTTTCAATTGATTACATTATTTTATAATATATTCTTTGCAGCATTGGATATAAATATCTTTTGCTATAAAAATTTACCTATAAATGAGATTCTGAAGATCTGATGTCATACTTTTAGATTTACAGTGTAAATTTTCTCTTTGAATATTCAGACATTAATACCTGTGGCAACATATGGATCCAATACAACTCCGACTTTAACTCCAACAACACTTGCAAACATTGAGCAATCTTTTGTTGAATTAACTACTGTGCCAGTTACTTCTCAGTCTGGAGTTCTTCCCAACCAGGTAAAATTTAAAAATTTGAAAAAATGCCAAGGATCTTTAATAAGTTGTCTATCTTTGTTGAATGTTGCGACTTAATTGCAGCTAGCTTTTAAAGTTGAGTATTTTCCGTGAAGCGGCTGTCAAAATTTTTATTTTAAATAGTTAAGCAAATAAGTAGACAAACATGATTTTCCTATTGCAAACATGTTTGAAATATTTTTTGATACAGCAGCAGTTGAGCACTATTTCATTCTATAAAACTCAAAGAATCGCTGTCACTTCAAATTCTTAGTCGCTTTTAATGATCAGATTTTCCAATTTTTACAATTATGTCATTGAAGAGTACTATCCACAACTTGAAATTATGCACTAATTTGATATAGCCAAAAGCTAGGAACATGGAATTGTTCAAAAAATACTTGGACACACTGATGTTGACCAATATGCAGTGTGTAAGTGACAGCAGCAGCAGTATAATATTTTGAAGAGTGCAATTACAAACCTATTTTTTTAGAAAGTCATGATAAGGCATACTATAATTTTTTTTGAAAATTGCTACTACAAATATGTGCTTCTTGTGGCACTTAATAAACCTACCTACACTTTATAATTTTTCTTCATTTAACAAATTCTACTCCAGGTTGCATAATTTCCAAGTATGTGGTGTGAACTTCTTGAATTTTATTGTGATGTTTTCAGTAAAAAACAGTTATTTTTTAAATATTAACAAAACCAGTTTTGAACAGCAGAGCACTGTCAACCCTGCTTGTAATTTTGAATGATGTGTTTTAGGTTTGTGTTAAAACCATTTGTATAACTGCTTTTTTGTCTGTTATCCATAATACTGTAGGCATTCTATATTTAGGCTGGTTTTGTGCCACCTGTAATTGACTCTACAAGTGCGACATCTAGTGACATGTCACGTGACTCGTTCCATTCTGAGGACGACATACGATGGTCACTGTCTGCGCCAATCATGAGTACTTGTCCATCTCAAAATCAAACCACCAATGCCACGACAACGACGTCTGTTGCTGAAATTGTTTCGATAACACCCAGGAGAACTGGTGGTCGCAGAGTTAAACAACAAAATGTGAGTCCCCATAATCAGAAAAATGGGTAATTTCACCGTGTCGGACATATATTTCGGATGCTGCTTCTTTGATGGCTGTTTTTACATGTAAATAATGATAATTAAGTAATTGTAGGTCTTGTAATTTGGGTTGTAATTTGTGAAATGATTTTAGAAAATGTCATGGTGTCGGACGTACGCAGAAAACATATATTTCTAAGACTAGCTTGAATAAAATTCAAAATTCTGTAATGTATGGGAATTATGTGAAATTATTGCAAGTAATTTTACTAGTTACACGCGATGCTTATAATCATACTTGTATTACTAATTAACATTATTTGCAAATATTGAAATAAGCATAACTTGCCAGAATGCTTTACCTTTCTTTAAGGTCTGGTGTCCCATAGTGCAACTCTGTTTCATCAATAATAGTGCTGTCTGTGGGTCAATGTGCACTAGTTTGGTGTCGGATGTACACATTGTCGGATGTACATTATAATCAGTGGCATTTCTAGTACACCATTATCGCCTAATGTCATGTATCAACGTGTGTGTGCTGCAAGTATGCATTGTATTTTAAACTGTAGGTACTGGGATCAAATCGCATTGTTGTGAGAACAATAAATGTTAATTTTTGGTGTCAGATGTATCACAATCATATGGTCTGGTATCCTTAAGTAGCATACAGGAAAACTTCCAAGGCAACACTTTACATCACACTGAAAAGTCTATATAGTGGACTTAAAGAACTAGTGTGGAGAATGATTTCAGACTGTTTTTACAGGAAAGTATGAAAAAGCAAAATCAGCATCAAATTTGCGTGTCTTATGTGCAGCTTATGAGCTGGTATATCCAAGGACATATTTCAATATAAAAGTGTTTATTTTGTATCGAAAGTGTTTTTCTTCAAAACTAGGTGACATTATCTGTGTAATTGTTACACAAACAACATTGTAGAATAATTTCAAAATTTTGGTGTATGGATTGAGATATTGTTGAATTGCGTTAATGTAAATTTTGTTTCGTAGCTTAACATACCAGATGGCTATAAAAAGTAGTTAACAAGATTCAAGTCGCATCTCTGTAAGTAATGTTAACTCTTTGCTAAGCTGGATACCTTTTTAAGTTGCACAGTGCTTGAAAACAGATTTGAATTTATACCTTTTATTACTTGGAACCTCAGACTTGGATGTGCCAGTATTCTAGCTGCCGTAATTGCATTTGTAGTAAAATATAATTATTGTTTGTGTTCATAAATTTGCATTTTTTTAGTTGACAAAAAACGTCCTACATTTATTTAGTTAACACCTGAAGAAGAAGAAAGAAGACGATTACGCAGAGAACGAAACAAATTGGCTGCAGCAAAGTGTAGGAAGAGGCGTTTGGACAGAACTAATACTCTCTTGGGTGTATTTATTTTGTTAATTCTCATTTCTTGTATGTGCTTTAATAATAAATATGGCAGGGTGGTACGACTGGTACTATTGTCATATTTTTTGTTACTGTATGATGTTTATGCATAAATTTTATGCAATATGCTTTTCACGATAGACGATTATATTATGAATGCAAAATACTGTCATTTCGTGACATGTTTTGTAAAAGTAGAACTTATGTTGGTAAAGGGAATTATTTTTACAATTGTAGACTCATTCTCTTTTTATCACTCACTGTCAGGCTGGCAATTGCATGGCAAAATTTGGAAAGTGAGAGTAAAATTCAGTGAAGTTGCATTATCTTAGACAAAATGTTTATCCCAAGGAATGCTTACTTTGTGTGCATGCAAAGACTTTAATGAAGAGAGGTAGATTTCATGTTTATTAAAGTCAAATAAGTTAGTATCTTTTGATTGTTTTCGTTCTTGGCCCATTGAAAAAGGTGACTGTATAAAAGCTCTGGTCTTTCAGAAGTTCTTCCACAATGCGCTGGTCAGCTATTGAACTGATGATCATTCACTTTGAATTACTACTAATTTTTAGTGTGGTTTTAGTACTAATTACTGCACCTCGCTAATGGATACTTAAGAGGCTAATCCTCAGCGTGTCAGTGAGAATTATAGCTTTATACGTGAAAACTTGATAACTTTAAAAATTAATTTTATAAAGTAGTGTTACTGAAGCAGACCCGACTAAAGTCAAATTATTAAGTTTCTGATTTCACAAAAATTGTTTGAGCTAATAGTATAAAAAATTGTGCCCACTACTTCAAGCTAATAATGATTCTAATAGTGGTAGTGATCAGTTGCACTAATGCTCACTGTATCTACAGAAATTTTTAAGAAGCAACAATCCAGTCACAGGAACAGTCAAGAAGAGACAAATTTGCAAATTTTTGAAAGTTCCATGTTTAAAAGTTTTTTTTATTTTGGAGGATTCTTGTTTAGCAAAGTGAAGATATGTAACATTCGCTATAGTTTTATTAGGACATAAATGCACAAAAGGTTAAAAAGTTTTATTACAAAAGCGCATCTCCAATTATGGAAAATGTCTCTTTGATGTTACCCTTTTATCTAAGTTTTACTCATGTTAGTTGGGCAAAAAGATTCTGGATCTACATCCAACTCTGCTGTCTGGTCACTGTCCAGCATACCAATCTGTTCTGTCCATTACTTACTGCTAGTAACTATCAGTTAGTGCATGCTCATTTTTTCATCTGTCAGTCATTATTGTGCATTGTTTGATGTTCTTGTGTTTTACTCATTTACTGTCCTTTGCTTTTGGTCACTATTGTATTATTGTCAATTTGAAAGATAGGTTCATGGATTAGTGTTGCAGCAGATTTTAGGATTTTTGTTGTTTCAGGAAACTGAAGTTTTAGAAGAAGAGAAACAGAAGATTGAGAATGAGATTACACAACTGCAATGTCAAAAAGAACAACTAGAATGCATATTGAGGTCACACTTGCCGATGTGCAAGAAGAAAATCAGCACTTCAGTGCAAAATGCACTGCTGAGTGCAAAGTGCACTGCAAAGAAAGAAGTCGTGCAGGTAACTGAGTTGAATTTTTTTGTATTGGTTTTCTCCTTATCTGGAGTTTTTAACAAATTCATCACTTCAAAATATCCATTTAATTGGGAAAGTGGTCTTTTTGGAAAAATAAATAAATGAGTACAAAATTGTAAATTGTTAAATTTCTTATACTTGGTGTTGAACATTGGTGTTCTGATCTCTCCTTCTTTTGGATAACTTTCTCTCTCATTCAGAAAGCAAATTCATTCTTAAACATAGCCAAGTAACTGGCTTGTGTGTTGGCTGCAAAGTCAAGTATCAATGGGTCTGGCTAGTAAATAAGTGGGTGGTTGTCAAAAACACTGGGGGTTTTGGTTGGTTTTATCTACCATTTTATTCTTCTCTGTCCTTTTCTTTCATTGAGCGACGATGGTCAGAACACTTCTGCCTACTCAGTGTCTGATTTCGAAAGATTGTGCTTGATGACAAATTTGTCTTTAGTCCGACCATAACTATTTAGCCTTAGTAAAGGGTGTTGCCGGGTTGAGTGCTGAAACAAAATCCTCTGATAGCACTTCTTTACTGAGATTTGAACAATATTTTGCAAATGCTTTGTAACACTAGATAGTTGGGGTGTCTTGTAGGTTTGTAATGATACATTGTAATATCTTTTCTTACGATGTGCTTATCGTCAAAGCGCGTCTGTATCGCGATACTCTTGACTTATACGAGTCTCTGAAACTTGGCAAGAGGCCACGTGTCTAATAATCTGCAGATAAAAACAATTTGAAATCTCAGTGCAACTTTAAAGTGTACTGCTGTAGATACGTAACAGTAACTCCTTAACACAGTTTAAGCTGTACTGAGAGCGGACGTGGTACGTGCTACAGTTTGCAGCCCGCAATCAACGCTGCATTGCTAAAATGTTGGTAATCGTGTTAACATATTCTGCAGGCAATATATAGTGATTGCGTTGTTTTGAAATGACTAATAAGGGTGAAAATACACTAGCTACATTTAAATCAAAAGTTTGGAAATATTTTGCATTTCCAGGCACGTATGTTCAGAATGATGTACGAGAAATTTTACCAAACTATAACTGTTTGCCGAGTCTGTGACACTGCTTTAAATTATGCTGGAAATACCATAAATATGACATTACACACAAAGTTGATTCATTTAGATAACTGGAATGAAGGAAAAGTGTGTAATAATCACTGAGCGAAAGTAAACAAGCACTGCCAACAACTTCCAAACGTGCACTTGTCCTGGTCAACTGAGATGCTTTCAAATCAAAACTATTGCAAAATATATAGCACCTGGATCGCATAAAGCTCAACTGATAACTAAACACATCAGAATTTTTATGGCAGCAGACTTTTTGTTGTGAAAGTACTGGGTTCAGAAAACTGATAAATGTATTAGAGCCATGATACACTATACCTTTACGCACTTACTTCAGTGAAACACTGATGCTTCAGTTGTACAAATAAACAAAGACTCAAATAGAAACGAGGGAAGGAGTTTACAATTCCCCACACTTTAAATACTATAACCTTAATCTTAACCCTAGCCCCTACCCTAACCCTAATTCAACCCTATCCCTAACTCTAACCCTAACCCCAACCCTCACCCTCATCCTAATCCGCTTCATGAACTAATCTTTTGTGGGTTCGAATTGTAAGCTTTAGCCAAAATGAGATTAGCAAAGACACATATGTCGCTTTAACTAGTGTGTCGCGTGCCACTCAATGTTATAATACTATAACTGTTCACTTTACTACCGATGAATGAAAATTAGCAAATTACGTTTTGTAAACAAGCGTCATAACAAAGTCTCACACGGGGAAGTATCTTGGCGTTGTGCTTAAAGCAGCTGTTAATGAATGGCAACTGCTAACAAAATATAGCATATTGCTTGTTATGGACAATGCGAGTGACATGGACATTGCTGCTAAAGAAGCCAGTTTGTTTCCAAATATGAAGTGCTTTGCTGATGATGTTAAGACCAGATGAAACAGTAGTTGCGACATGTGTGAAAGATTTTTCGAACATTAACTAGCAATTGAAGCAACACTACTTGAAAAGGACATTCGAAAAAATGAAAAAGACATTTGCACATTAAAAGGAGACGGTGACTCAAAGGTTGAAGAGCTTGTTGCTATTCTGAAGCTGCTAAAGACTATCACAAAAATCCTTTGTGAATCTAAAATTCCCATATTACTTACCCATTCCTGAAACTCATATTTGATACAATGACTGTGAACCCTAAAGCCTAAACGGAAAGTGGTTCTAATTTGGCTGAAACCATGAAAGTGGCTATTAGTAATGATTTAGCAAAACGTTATACATCTGAAGAAATGGAAGATTTTCTATTTGAGAGCTGTGCGATAGATCCTAGAGCTTTCCCACAGCTAGGTGGGGACACAAAGAACTGTTTCTACATGTCTTTGATTACAAAGATTGTTAGATTTCACAAAAACAGTCGCTGCACGAATGTACATGCAGCAGAACCTTCAGCAGACTCCGTAAAGGAAACTAATAGTGATGGGCAAGTTAACACAGATGTGGCGCATATATGCGTCAATAAGCAAGAAGAACTCCCTTCATGACAGTGTAACTGAGGAGGTTAGAAAATACAGAATAGAACAGTCAATCGACATCAATAGCAATCCTCTGCATTGGTGGAAACAGCATAGTGGTATACTCCCATTAATGGCAGAGGGCGCAAAATATTATTTGCAAACCCACACTACTTCCGTGCCAAATGAAAGAGTGCTCTCATCAGCAGAAGATATTGTAACAAACCAGAGGGCTTCACTATCCCATGAAAATGTAGATATTTTGATTTTGTTAAAGAAAAATATGCAATACTAAGACTAACTAAGCTACCAAATTGTAAAGTGAATTGTAAATCAGCAGCAATTTATTAGTTATTACCTTATTATAAACTTTAATTAAATTTTATTTATCACAACTATAATAACATAAACATAATTTTTCTTAGCAATAACAAAATTCGTTATATCTCTGAATCTATTAAACCTGCAAAAAAGTTCTCATATGTATTGCGAAACTTATCGTATTGTGGGTTAGTATCGTGATACTTATCGTATTGTGACTAGTGTATCATTACAGCCCTAGTATCTTGCAAGCATTATTGCAGACCAATTAACTTAGACCTGTTAATTATAAAAATCCCATTGAGTATGTGCCTTACTCTTGTGATGGAGTTTAAGATCTAACCTTGTCTATGTTGAATACAAGAAATAACCCCTCCCTTGAAATGCCTGGCGGTTTAACTTTGAACCTGGCAATAATAGTAAAAATGCCCTTTATTAGTGAAATTTGGCTAATTTTTGTAACTTTCTTGAATGGTTTTGTTACGAGTACAAATGTTACAGCAATATAATTACACAATTGATTATTGTAGAAGACACCTACAGTTGTTATGGAACCAACATCTGTGAACGTAACTCCAATTCTTAGTGTTACGAATGCGTCACCTTTGTCAGTATCCACCGCATCTGCTGGAACAATTTACCACTTTACTGAAGGGCAGTTTGAGCAAGCAACCTTACCTTTACTAATAAAGCAAGAGACTCACCTGGGACTGTCACTTGATGCCAGGATGCAAACTGAGGCCAGTGATTCAAAACTGGAGCCGCATTCATGATGTCAATTTTCCATTCCAGTTTTAGTAGATAAATTAGCCAAACTATTTTGAAAATATATTTTTTGATGGTGTTTTATCTTATTCATGGAAAGTTTGCCTGCAATACAAAAACACTTTTAGTAGAAATTCCAAGCTGCTATTTGTCTTGTCATGAGCTTATTACTACTAGTAACTGTACATTATTTACTGATCCACCATAGTAAGAAATAAGTAATTTTTGGAAGCGAGGTAAAATGAGGGAGTGATGATGAAATCTAACATTCACTGAGATTTTTCATTGCATCCAGTATCATTAATGTTGGGCATTTTTGTACGTTGCATCAATATACCCATAAATAGAACTTAAAGAATTATTTTTAAATTGTGCAGTATGCTCTAGTTCAATTTCTTTTTATGTTTTGAATATGACTGTTTTAATTTGACTGTGGTCAAGAATTGTTGTTTGTGCAATATTATTTTTCTTTTGCCGTGACCAAAAGTACTTTGTGTCTATTCAGTATCATTGCATTATTCAAGATTATTCATTCTTGTAAAACATAAGTTTTAGTTATTTATCGATAAGTTGTGCAATTCAGTGCTGCAGTTTTGCTGTACTTTATTTGGTTTATTTTATCATTTCTGTAAATTGTGCATTTGTGCCACTTACTGTATATTTAAGTATTTTACTAGTTTTAGATTGTACATGGTAAAAGGTTTGTTGTAGACCTCTGTATTTACAACTGTTTTACTTTTATGTTTTGTGCAAAATAACTTGTTGTGCAATTGAGCAGATGATGATGGTGATGGTGATAGTGATGATGATAGTGATGATGATGATAATAAAGGCAATTGAATGCCATTAGCTTTTACTCTATCCATTCTTTGCTAAACTTTTGGGTAGCAAACAAAAACAAATGTGATATGTAGGTACATTTGGTCCTATAAGCTGAACTTTCAAGTTCCATCATGATAGAGAAGTGATCCTGGTTTAGTGGTAGAGTAATACCTCCAGTGCAATTGCATCCATGGCTTGTTCACTTTGATGGTCATGACTCATCAGATGCGAGGCTTTTTAATTGTGAGGGGTTATCACTTCCACTGCTGTTAGTTTGTAAGTCTTATTCAGAATTTCTTATTCAACAGGGTTGTTATTTCATAGCTGGCCTTTACATTTGAAAGCAGTTCAGCTTTGAAAGCAGAGAACCAACTTGGTAGCTACCCAATACTTTTCTGTGTGATCTACCACTACTGAAGTCTGGAAAATTACAGAGGTTTGAGTAAAGTTATGGATAACTTCATTTATTAACACACTGTTTTTTCTTCTTTGAAGGTAGCATTTGGTTAAGGCTCCTACATATTCATTGCTCAGACTACTTGTTTTTCCTGTGAAAGAGATTGCTACCTGCTTAAATTTTGAAGCTTCAGCCATCCGAAACATGATGTGTATTCAGTGTATTGTGTATTGGCATCATAAGTGTTAACATATGTGTTTTGCACCAGCGCACTGTTTTTTAATTTTACAATCAAAATTATTGTTAGCAAATTGTTATTTATTTTTAAATATACATGTATGCCTTGCTATTGTGCTACTAAATCTTATTTTGTTCTTTAGAATAATCTGCTACCTCTTTATTGACACTTGATGCTACAAAGTGGGCAAGTGTAGAATTGCTGGTTCGATTTGCATGTCTGTCTGCTGCCAGCTTTTGTCATTCTTCATGTTATCATGTATATTAATTACGTGAAAATATACATATATATACATGTTTTGACAAAATTAGGATTTTGCTTATTTGTTACTTATGAAATTGTACTGTAGTGTCGTGAATATATGAAAGTAGTGTAATATTTATGTAATAGTGATATAATTTTTCATATCATGTATGTAATAGTCCAGCTTATTAATAGCTGGAATGAACTTCATTTTTGTACATTTTGTGAATAATTAATATTACGTATATTTTTTTTCTTGGTACAAAAAATCGTCAACGGATGGCGCGGCAGAGTTATCGAGTGAGAGGAAGAATGAATTGCATGAGCGTTTTTGATATTTTTAAGTGTGAATTTTAATACGGCGAATTACCGTTTTTTGAAGGGACCTTGGCGAAACAATATTAATTCGCATGATTCATCTCCCGTTTTGCGAAGACTCGCTATGCGCAGCGCATGCAACTAGTAGCTACGCTCCCCATTGTGCTGAGTGACGCTGGGGTTTTCCCATTTGTCATCGATTTGATATTCTCTTGCTTGAGGCTGAGCAAAGCTTATATATGGACTCCGCAGTATCATGAAATTATTTATTACCCGATGCCGTGACTGTAACTTGTACTTTATAATATAGGCCTATCATGTATATGATGAGCAGATCCATTAATAATTATAATTAATCTTTAACATAACTATCACTAATTACAAATTAAAGTTATTATTATAGCTTGAAATAAGTCCTTCAAATTGTAGCTCAGCCCCCCCCCCAGTCGGGGGGGGGGGTAGGTATTTGCTGACTTGGTACAGTGTTTGCATAGTTAGCGGCTGAATGTAAGCAACCTTGAACCTATTAACAAACGGATTAGTCATAATCAGAAAAATCATCAGGTTGTATATATATATCTGAATCTAGTTATGACACCTTTCCGGTTTCATAACTGAATCCTGAATCCGGTTTACTATCTTGCCTTATAGGATTATCGTTGATTATCAGATAGGTTTCTGTCCTGCCATATGGCATCGGCATAACGAATCGGCTGTGCTATTGATTACTGAGTATCGGCTTGCCAAACCTTTGCTAAAATCGACACGCTTATGTTATTAATGTAATATAAGTATGCAAGTTAGTACGGCCAAACTATGTAAGTTCTGTTCTAAACAATCAAACTCGTGTGCAAGTTAGTACTGCCAAACTATGTAGGTTTTGTTCTAAACAATGAAACTCGTATTCTATTTTGTCTATTTTAACATGAAATAAATATAAGCAAACAAAAATGCACTGACTGTTTGTCTTAGGAAAATCTGCATTATGTATTTGCTGTATTGCTCTAATAAACAAATTTATTCTTAACCATTCATTGTCCTTTAAGAGTGAACGTATAATCAATATATTAATATTTGGGGGCTGTCAATATAATTATTAGTATAGGCATGATGCGTAGGTAGAGATGTGGCTTGTTTAAACTGGACTAAAAACACTGCAACAGTATTCTTTAAGGAACAAATTTTTGCTCTCTTTTTAATACGATAGCGAGATAACTAATTAGATCTACATGTTGTGTAACCGCAGGCCAAGCCGATCAGGCACAATTTATACAATATGTAATACTATTGTATAAACTGCGGCTCAGGTGAATAAACTACGAAGCGCATGTCTGACTTGCGTCACTCGCTAAAAAAAGACCATGATGTCAGACAGCTGAAAGCGTTTTCACCGCGCAGAATCGGAAAATAGTTTTGATCTGCTAACTGGAGTGTTTTATTTTGTTATGAAGTTGCCAAGAGTTACCTGAGAAACTCTCACTTTTAGCCGGTAAGTTTCGTTTTTCGTATTTTGGTGACTGCAATGCGGTTTTTAATAGTGAATATTACGATAATGAAAATGAAAACGAGGGGAGCTCGATTTCTAGGTGTAATTAACACAAGTGTAATAATCCAGGTTTAATGTAATTGTATCATATTCATTCACAGCCAGAACCTGGTAGTCCTTAAAAATTAACCTGCCAAGTTAATATTATTTTCACTTTGCAGTTTGATAAATGATGCATGTAGTTTTTAACTTTGGCATAACCTAGCACATTAGCAGCATTTTTTCAGTTACTGGCTTTCAACGTGTGCAGTTTTTATAAGGCGATTATAAGCAAAACTGATAATCGCTATCTAATTAAAAATGTGTATAAAGGAAAGATACATCGTTTTTTCAAAAATTGCAAAGTCGAATAAATATGCCACAGTATAACTTATTATAGGACTTGTGCCTTATCATCTCTGCGAAATTTTTTGACACTGTCAGAAATTTACCTTCCAGCACTTTTACCTGAACTGTTGCTGATAAGCGGTGGTCGATGTCAAGGCATAAAATTTCACTGAAAAATATCAAACGCGGTGCGCGGGTTGAAATTATTTAGCGGATCTTTTATTTTTATGGACACCAGTTTTGCAGCGACCTTTTTAAAATAAGACAATTGGACGAGCCCTATGTGCATTAGTTAGATCGTCACTGGATTTTAATTTTGCCAGTTTGTGAACGATATTCAAACCCTCAATACAGATTAAAAAGTAACTCAAGAATTTCACAAGAATGACTAAATTATTTGGCGATGTTATCTATAGTTTGAAATGATTTTGAAAAATTTCTCGGATAAATATGCCCGAAAAATCTGTTTTCAGAAGATGTATGCACAAGCAGTATGCTAGTAATTATCTTTACTTGCAATAAAACATTAAAACTTTCTTTTAGCTTTTAAATTTTTACTACATCTTTGTGGTTAATGCTTGAATCTCAAGCTTTCAAAAACTGGCATACTACATGTGGCATAAACCATCAAATCTTGAGCTTTTGAAGGTAGAGGGCTGCCAATAACAATTTCTAATTGGGCCTTGCACTTCCTAGCACCGGCCGTGTAATTGACTTGAGCAGCGATGATTCTACATGTCCCTTAAATTATTAAATTTATTAGATTCTCATGTTTAACTCAAGGTTAAATATTTTCAGGTCAAGATGTGGCTTAGAAAATTTGACGTGACAACTGACAATGACGTTGAAATGTGGTTCAGAAATTATTCGTTATTCAGATACATGTATTGTAATACGTGAAATGACATCATCAACTCTATTTCACATGTTTTGGTAACACGACCTTGACCTTGGACATTAAGTCATATTTTTTGGCAAATTTGCTTGGTTCACAAATTCTCAAAGACACACAGAAAGCACTTATTTCCCAGGCTGGGTGCCTCGTGTGATATTTGATCTTGACTTTTGAGCCAAGGTCAAAAATTTCTCACGTCCAATTTTTTCTGCAGAAAATTGTCCACCTACTTTTTCCACTGATTATATGTACCAAATAGCAGCAGTCCTAAGGTTGGTGGCGCACTGGGCAAGCTGAACTTCGGCGCCCTAACAAGTATAATTTTAAAAAATTTTCACGAGGAGAAAAACTGAAAATGTGAAATAAAGAGTTTATTACAATATGTAGTAAACTAGAGTAAACAGCTAAACACAGCATCAGGTTCCAAATCCTTGAAAGCTTTTTGGATTCAAACATTTTGAATTTTCATTTCATTTTATTTTTTATTTTCATATTTTTTCTTTATCCTTAACAACGCCCCCCAAGCACATGGCACCCCGGGCGACTGCCCGAGTCAAATGGCGTTGTTATGGAGCGCATTGGCAAGTTTGCGATGTTAACCTGTGACGTAGGGGCCAGGCTATCGTTTAACAGTTAACACTGGTCACCTAGCATCAATACTTGTCATCTTGGTGAACAACTCTTGAGGAAAAACTGCTTCTACGTCACTACATTTGCAATCGTTTGAACTTTGGATTTCCCTCGCTGCCCGCTTGCCCGGGAGCGGTATAAAATATTTATCTTTATTAGCTTGTCAGCAAGCTGACAGGGTTACTCTAATTTCTCCCATTGAACTGATTCGGATCGGATTCTCCCATGCACGTACGGCATAGTCACCCCAACTGGTACAACGCAGAATTATGACAGAATAGACTACGGATGCTGCAGGACCGTGCAGGTCCCTAGGCTGTCAAAGTTAGGGGGGGGGGCTAATTACTCAGTTTAAATTGCATTACGTGTTTAGGTATTTAATTTAGGTAATGCACAATCGGCAGGCGGCACTAAACCACCTTCCATGGGTCAGATTCACAAACTATAAAATTTGGGGAAGGCACGAGAAATGGGTGAACGTTCTAACGATTTGCAAAAAAAAAAATTATTCCTGAAAATCTATCATTATTACACTTGCGGTTAAGGATTCACTTAACCGGTTAACCAGTTAACTTTTTATCCGTTAACCGTTAGCCGATTTATCAGATCTAGGCAACATAGCAAGCCCTCTGTAATTTGCCGACTAGATCATTGGAGAACCAAATAAACAGGAAATTTACAACGCAAATATATCAAATGAAACTTTAGAGTCATATGTACAAATAGGAGTGAAACTTTTAGAAAGTCTACTTAGAAAGAGAAAAGTCTCTGTTTACATCTTTATAAAACAATGTCAAATTTCAAATTTGAAAAAATAAAGAGTTAACTACCTTGGAAAAGACAATAATTATGGTTTTTATTAGTTTTTAAAGGATTCGGTTTTTCTTGAGGTTTCCCGCATTTCAGATTTTTGCTTGTCCTTTTTATGCAATATATATTATTATGCCCATATATGCAATGTATATATTATAACATATAACATATATTATATATATGTTACAGGCAATGTATGAAACTGGGTATATTCTATAGAACCATGAAAACACCAATCATAGCCATTTAACTACACACAATATGCAAAATTGTATTTAAGCTCTAAGCCTTGTGTAAAATTGCGAAGAAAAAAATCCTTGTGTACTGCTAGGAACCTTCTTACACACAAACACCTTAACAAATTTAAAAATGTTTCTGAATTCGGCTTCATAGATATGGAAAGTGATCCACCTGGTTGAGCAGCAGGGGAAAGACGGTGACGTTGCACCAACCACCAGCTTAGTTTACTACGTTAAGCGATTGTGTGTTCAAATTAGTGAATTTTCTCTGGTTAATGTTAACTCACCAAGTAACACGCAAGCATGTTCAGACTAGAGAGCAAGAATTGCTGTGCATTACTCTCGGACAGTAAGCTGACACTCTCTTCTGTATTCACTGCAAGAAGTGTCGAGAGTAACTCGCCGCTGCGTTCACTCTAGACAGTAAGTCGCAGCAACTGTCAAAGAGTTTGCAATTTTTTCCCGACAGTAACTCGCAGGGCAAGTCGCTCTTGCTAGTTTGCTGTCAGAGAAAAAACTCGCGACAGAAACTCGCTTGTCTGAACGAGTCTTTTTATGTGTTTTATACAATACCTAAGTAATGTATAAAATATCTAGCCAAAGTTCGATTTTTCAGAAATTATGTTCATTTTACACATTGCCAATGTCAATTTACGCATTTTACACAAATCCTGGCTATTATATAAAACGTCTAGGTAAAGTGTGAAAGAGTCAAGGCAAAAAGATTTATTTCACACTTTTCCTGACATGCATAGGTGTTATATGAAGTGCCTAGGAATTTTATAAAATGTCTGAAGTTTACACCTTGCCTGTAACATATACACTCACTTTTGCAGTTACATTTGGTGTTAGCTTGGACCTGCACGGGTGTTGGTAGTGCCGTTTGTGAATAACTTTTGAGATACTGGAGCAGCTAGCTAGTTAAAGCGCCTGATTGGCCATTTTGCGGCGGCCGTCCGCTGATTGATTAGCGTTTCTCGATTTACGAAATAATTTAGGTTTATTTGCAACTGGAACTCTGTAGGTTAAATAGCTTTACGGAATGTGGGGGTGAAGCCACAAATTCCACAACTGCCGTGATTTACATTTCTGTGTATGACTACATTCAAAGTTGTTGTAATGACATATTAATTGTTATTAATTGTAAGCTATTGGTGATAGTCAGATGGTGTGATTCACCCGTAAGCTGTTGGTGTCATGAAACAACGTGAAGCTAAGGATAAATGAAAAGTCAGAAGTCAAATTCGTAATGGTTGTTTTGTTTGCAAATTTGCTGGATCTATGTTTGCCTGAGGACTCAAAAGCTGCCTGTGTTTAATTAATTTCACCAATGTTAAGCAAGTTATTCATGTGTAGGCCTATTGTGCAGGTCTACGCGTTTTCTCTGTTGGAAGTGGAAGTCAAAGTCAAGGTTACGATTGCCGGCTTGTGTTTAATTGACCCTGAACTCAGATATTTGTAACGCTAATATTATTAAACTTGGTTATCTTGTAACTGACTGCCTTCAATTCACCTTACTTTTACACACTTCACGATTTTGCATGTCGGCATCCAGTACTTAACGCCCCTGTTCATGTTTATAGTAATGGGTGTTTGTGGTTTATGTTGCGGGAACGGAACCTAGCTAATTATTGAGGATAATCCTTTGTGATGAAACACTGAAGGGATCGTGTCCTGTGTCTAAGCCACGCTCAGCTGTAAGTACGTCTTCCTTGATCCAAATAAACAGAAACCATCAGGGTAGCCAGTATGTCTAGAAGCTGCATGTTTTCCTATGGACGGGCCCGGCTTCGCAACAAAGCACATAAAGGGCCATGAAAGAACGCGGTTGTTACGTCTATGTGAGGAAACAAGCATTCTCTGGATTTTGGGAAGCTTACCACTTAAGGGTGTGCATTTTGTTCTTGTTGGAACAACACCGACTTTCTTCCTAAATCCACAATATGGCTGAACGGTCAAACTTGCATCCGGTATTGCGCAATCCCTGAAAAGGTGTATTTAAACAGCTAAGAAACTAAAGGAGAGGTGATAGGCTTCCTTTCATCTTCCAGGCTTTAGTAGACCACACCTTATGCAAGCGTATTTTATCCAGAGTGTTTTATCCAAACTGACCCGTGTCAAACACAGTCGTTTTAAATCGCGTTTGCTTACTGTTTTATCTTAACAGAAAATTCTCGACCCTCTACTTCTCTGAAACAACACAGTGTTTGGAATAAGAGTTCTAACAAGAGAAAAGCTCCGCTTCATTAGCGGTTTCATAAGCGTGGGAAAATCGCTTGGTCTATCAACTTAGAGAAATGTGAAACTTCGTGTGGGTGCTTCAGTTCTTGCATAAAACGTTCGTATCCGTGAATCACTTTGTTTAGATTCCAGGCTGAGCAGCAGCTAGTGGCTTCCACGGTTAACTGGCTTCGCACCAAAGCTGAGGCGATTCTTACCCAGTCTAGAAATCCGCGTCTATAAAGACGGGGATGCGTAAATAAATAAATAAAAATAAACAAATAAACAAATAAATAAACAGATAGACAGGTAGATAGATAAATAAATGAAAAAATAAATTAAATAAATTGTTAGGTAGGTAGGTAGGCAAGTAGGTAACTAAGTAAGTAGGTAAGTAGGTAAGTAAGTAAGTAAGTAAGTAAGTAAGTAAGTAAGTAAGTAAGTAGGTAGGTAGGTAGGTAGGTAGGTAGGTAGGTAGGTAGGTAGGTAGGTAGGTAGGTAGGTAGGTAGGTAGGTAGGTAGGTAAGTAAGTAAGTAAGTAAGTAAGTAAGTAAGTAAGCAAGTAAGCAGGTAGGTAAGTAAGTAAATACAAAAAATAAGTCAATAAATAGATCTAAAGAGCACAAAAAAGTCTTAATGGTCAAGAACTGGAACAGTTCCACTGGAAAGAGAAGTGGGCTGGAAAAAAATCCGTCGTTTTTGCGCTAAATCAGCAAACAGTGATTAGCAAATCAATTAGTAAAATCAATAAGTTTAATTTCATTTGACTTGACAATCAAACAAGTAAATAAATAACCGAAAGTCAAAAATTAAGGATACGTGTACCAGTAAGTAAACATTGAAATAATCAAAAGTATATGATAAATAGCACGAAGAATTTAGTAAGGAATAAATGAATAAATAAATAAACGCATGAATGAACGAATGCACAAAGGAGCGAGTAAACGAATAAGACATGAATGCACGAATATATTTATAAATTTATGATTTATTCTTATATTTTTCATTTAGGCGTTCCTCTGTCAAATATATATGCAGTAGCTTAATATGCGAAGATTGCGAAAACTGCCTTATATTTAATATACCTTAGTATACCTTTGTTTGGTAATTGGTATAGTGGCAGAAATGATGCAGAAGCAGAAAGAAAAAAGCATACTTATTTTTTTTGTATAGCTGTCCAGAACATTTGTTGAAAGAGCCAAATGAACACTTTCAGTTCCAGAATGGTTAGGTCGCAATAATAATCGCAGGACAATCAGACCTAGATCCTGTTTTATAAATGATTGTAACTTATTTCTATGTAATTCTGTTAAGACAGGAAACACGAGAATACTGTGCATCCTAAAAGTGCCTTGATCGAGGGGCGTAAACTACTTGGAGGAAACCACACGAACCTCTGCACGTGTCTGTCATCGGCAGCCAATAAACGGAGTGTTACTATACTGTCCCGGGCTTTTCTGATGATTCACAAAACTCTGAATCATCGCCTCAGACCTTGTGGACATGTGTGTAGAAGCATGTAGGCCTACATTAACTGTTGCAAATTGTAACTTATCAGCAGGTCAGCAGCTCAGAGCTGCTGCAACTGCACAAGGAAGAATAGACGTTTGGCTTATGATTCATCCAGAGAACGCGCCGAAAAGGGTGAAACATTTTGCACAATGGTTAGGGATGGTGTTGATCTTTAAAAATAAAACAGCAAATTTTAAAATCTAATTATTCGAAAGCGAATAGCCCTGTAACCAGCCAATCTACAAAGTAACTAACTCGGTAAGACATACGTTTGTAGTATGTTAAAAATGCTGCAAATTTTTATACGGTGTTTTGGATTTGAACGAAAAAGAATATTTAAAATCTTTCTACTTGGACACAACATTCAAGCTATAAGTCACGAAAGTTGTTGTTTTTCCTTGTTATTTATTGGAAATTCTTGAAGTTTAGGAGTAAATATATCTGACTATGACTGAGGCAGACAAAATAACAACACATAGTATTAAAAATTTAAACAAGATGAGCAGTGAACAAACGCGCTTTGTTTGCTGTCCTCGTTACGGAAGTTGAAACTTTTTAGGTAATCCCCGTTTTGCTAGCTGACTACCACGCTAACTAGCTACGTGGTAGCAAACACGCTTTGCTTGCTGTTATCAGTTCTTGCCCCATTCTAACAGATGAAACTGGTGATCCCCGTTTCAGTAGCGAATTGTTTGCGTGGCTCATGAGCAGAGATAATCGGCATTCACAATCTGTTATTAATAGTGATGAAACTCTGTAGTAGGTGATCCCCGTTTTGCGAGTGTTTCTGTCAACAAAAATCCGTCTTAGTACTGTTTATTCGTAATCGTGAAATTTATCTCTTATTATAGGAAAGGTATTAACTTTCGTAATAAGTGCCATATAACTTATTAGGCCTGTACATGATTATGTTATAGTGTCTTTGTTTGTTTATAATATTTTCGTGTCGGTAAAACTAGTGTTTCGGCTCAGCTACAGGGTAAATTTTGTTCTTCGTAGTTTATTTTTATTTTTTGCTCAGTTTATAAAAACCGTAGGCGTGTCTGCGTCCATGTGAATGCAATGCTACTTTTTTGTAATAAAAATCTCCACCTAGTTTGCCTTAACTACTGTTATATAAAGGCATATATCTATTGGAATGAGATTTATAATGACAAATATAATGTACAATAACACCGTTCGTTACTGCCGCATGGCGTTGTGTACCTAGAACTAATCAGCATACTAACCTTTGAACTACGTTTTGGTACGATGTGGATTGCGACGCACCGTTAAGTTTGAGTGAAAAGTCAGAGTATCTATGATGAGCAAAGCTGTTTAGAAAGCAGGTCTTGGGCTTGAGACCTAGTATGGGTGCAACATTTTTCAGTCTTTCTAAATTAATATTGCTGTCTTTCTTGAGTACATATATTTTTTGTTGACAGTCATGTTTCAAATGCGAGATGTTATTACCGCTGCTGATGATTCTTCAAGACCACAGGACGCATTGCAAGCCATCTGTGACGGTCTTCCAACTGCTCTGAATGATCATCCTGACATTCCTGAACAGCAGATGTCAAACGGCTTTCCACGACGTACCATGCCTGTAGATATACCACCTGTACAGCCACCTGAAATGGCCGAGATTATTCCTGCATACCAGCCTAACACTTCATTATCAGATCTTACTAGTCCAGCGGGATCTTGTTTCAATTATCTACAGTTTTCTCCTTCTGACACCCGTGACCATGACAACTTTCCGTTCTCGACGTCTGTTAATTCTTCTGATGAAGAGAAAACTTACACCACACTGAGCATATCATTGTCAGGTCCTCAAACTAACACTCATATGGCTAACAACAATCTTTCCCTTTATCGGGATCAAAACGTTTTGTCTCCTCCAGCTGCTACAGTGAGCAACAACAGCAGCAGCAGCTCGGCATTCGAATGGAATGCTGGTGCAAGTGATGCTTCCATGCAAAGTCTTCTCTCAGATGAGTCTGGTTTCGTAAAAGCCGTAATGAATGTGGCAGTGAAAATGAACCTTCAACAGAAAATCAAGAGCAAGAAAGGCAACATTAAACCAGAATATCGCCAGTCAGTGGAAGAAAAAGTAGGTTTTAATGTTATGATCATGTCTTTAGCTTTAACGTGAATACATATGCACATCATAATTGTTCTGATATTTGAGCCTAGATTGAATAGATTTCATTTTCCTGGTCAGATTCTGTGACTGGGTTTATGCGTGACAGTACGAAACAGGTGCAGACGATTTTGAGGTGTATGTATATGCATACAGAATATCCGAGTATTGGAAATGCGCTTGATTTAATGCTACATGTATTCTGGTACGCGATTTGCCAAATTGTATGAAAAAGTACTACGAAAGGCCAAATTACGCGTTATTGTTAATATTACAGTACATAAAAACATAGCTATCCATGTATCGAGCAAATACATTTAAAACATGATTTTTTGGGACTAGCTTGATTGGCAACCCACAAATCCACTGAGCAATTAAGTTTGTACATTTCGGTTGACTTTCTCATAAATGGTTGCTTCACGTTTACAACATCGTTGGTTCTGCTGTTTGTGATTAGACAGGTTTTCACCTAACTAAAGTATATTTTCCTTTAGCTTAGTCCGGAAGATGAACGAAAACGACAGGATAGAAGATTGCGAAACAAAAAAGCAGCCGAGAAGTGCCGCAACAAGAGGCGCACGGAGCAGAATCAGTTGGAAGAGGTATAGGTCTAAAATTTTATTATTTTGTTGCCACATTATGTTATACTGCATATATATTCCCAACATTTTACAATAGTGATGTTACAGATGATGAGTACATGTTATGCCCAGTGATAGTATAATGGCTATCTAATAGACCTAACAGTCCGATACTGTCCGTACCAGCACTTATCGTGATGCACGGGCCACTTAAATTTTGTGTAAATGTTGCTAAAACAATTATTGCAGTCATAGGGAAATTTGAGAACACACGAACGTGTGAATAAAACAAAGTGACGTGAAAACAAGAAAACGTTTTATTAACATTACAACAATTGTTTTAGAAAGCCAAAGTTTTAAAGGAGGAGAATGAGAGCCTGAAGCAAGAATGCGCAAAACTAGAAAAACAGAAAAATACTTTTAAAGACTTATTGAAGGATCATGAATTGATATGTGCTTTAATGCCATTTTCTTCACACCAAGTGGGCAACAATGTTCTTGACATCCATAATACCTGTAACCATGTCTTCGATATGGAAATGGTCTTCGGGAGGAGCTTGCCTGGAAAAAACTGCACATTTAATGATCATAGTAGCCTTTCTGAGCTGCAACCAGATATTTTATAATAAGTTATCTAACCGTAACAGGTATGCGTAAATAAATTAAAACATTCTTTTTTCTAGTAAAGAAACCATATGAATGCTATATAGAAAATTAAGACAAGCATGTTTTTGAATCTTGACCTTTGTGCATTCTATTTGGCTAATCAAATCTTTTGTGCTCGAATTTTGTATCAAAATTTTGCTGATTACAAGATGCGCAGTAGGTGTCTATTTAATAAACCAAATATTATTCTTTTGTAGTCTATTGTTTTACGATAAACTCCTGCATATGCCACGGGGCGGGCATCCCATAAATATACATACTGTTTTCACTTGATAGATTGTACCAAATCAGCCGCGGTCACAGAGTGGTATATCAGCGAGTTTCATAATAAGTTTTGGTGATTGTTTGCATTAAACTGTGTATTAACAAAAATGAAACAGGTGTTTTTCCTTTGCAGCATGTTAGCCAAAAAGTAAGTAGGTATCAAAAATGATTGTTATTGTGACAGCTTAATTATGTAACGGTAACGTATACTCTCGAAAATGTTGTGAATCATTGCGAAACTAGTTTAGTATTCAGTTTTCCATGATGTGCCTAATATACTACTACTACTAAACAATAATGTAGGTTAACTAGCGACTAGAAATTATGGTTGTGTATTGTGTTATTTCTTACGCTGTATTTTTCAATAGTGTGAACACATATAGTTTAGACTTCATTTGTTAATGTTATCATATCATTTAATTACTTGCCCTAAGGGCTGTCATATTATCTGTTCCCTAATTATACTTGTCATGTGTGAGCTGTAGTATTACGATACATGGCGAGTATTCCATCTGTTTATCCATACTTTATAGATTTTTACTAGTACTCTGGCAGTAATAAATTTAGAACTTTGTTATTGTCTTATTGTACATAATACGCACCTATTTAAGAGTATAAAAAATAAAATTACAGTGTGATACAGAGATGGAATAGTAATATATTACCTTCAAACGACATGTAGTTGACACAGACTAAACTAACAAGTAGCGAAGTAGCACAAGTACTATAATTTGTTGTTTCTCTTAAAGTGTGCAATTCAGTGATTACGTAATGCAATGTAAAAATTATAAGCTGGCGGGCGGTATATGTTATTGAACTGTAATGTTGTGTCATTGTTGTTGAAAGCTGTGGGGAATGGATAAATTTAAAAGTCAAGACTTGTTAGTCACAATTGAAGCTGCCTCCAACTGATTAATTTATTTATTTTGTTATTTAATGTTATTTTTAATATCGAAAAATGGAAATTTTTTGTTTATTATGTTAGGATAACCAAGTCTGCTATGTTGATCAAATCCAATTTTAAATTTGTTGTTGTAATTTCGATTCAAAATTTGACTTTATACGTTTTTAGTCGCCCTAGTGGAGAATTGCATACTTTCTAAGTGCTAGCGCAGTATTCATTAGTATGTCACTCAACAGTTTTATATTTTTGTAAAAGCGAATTCGAAAATAAATGTGTAGCAAAATGTTTTGTGTTCGGGAGTTTATCTAGCATGCTTTAAGTGATCTGTACAATCATTATGTTAACTGTATGTATCTTACAATTAGCCTTCGTCTTGTTCTTCCATACTTGTTTTTGTGTCTTCGATCTCTGCTTTTATAACACCCTCATTTCCTTCATTTTGTTCGCTTTTTATTTCTCCGTGCAGTACTCTTTCAGCTACAAATTCCTACAACTATCTGATAATACTCAGTAGGCACAGTCGGTTGTGATGATGTTAGATTCTGAGCATTCGATGTTGGTTAAATGAAAATTTTCTTGACGTTTTGACGGCGTTGTATTTTCGTCAGAATCTGTCAAACACATAGCCGTCATACAACCATCTCACAACCGTTGGATTATGGTCAGAATCTGACTAATACGCAACCATCATACAACCTTTTCAGGACCGTCGGATTTTCGTTAGATTCTGACCGTCACACAGCTGTTGGATTTTGGTTAAAATATGACCGGTACGCTTCTCAGGATAGGTTTAACTGTTACTAGGTGACTTGTCTAAAATGTTCATGGAAATCGCTGATAATTAATTCCCACTCTACTGATAAAATAATTATTATATTCAACCAAGTCCTCGCGTGGCCGGATTAGTGTCTTTATCTAGCACATAGACTCCTATTCTGACCTTGTGTTAGTAAAAGCCACTAGTCACGTGCACACCTGAGCTTATAAAAAGGGAAGGTCTGCTGTAGATCCTTGTCAGTGGTCGTGTCTTTCATCGCAGCTCTGTTCACATTTCACAGGCTTTGCCGCAAACTCTGTTCTTTTAGGTAAGCTATTTGTAATATTTTGTAATAAATTGTCATTTCGACTTTATTATTCGGGTTCTGTTTTGGTTTGGTGTAGAGCGACTTAATTGAAACATGCCGCATGGTGTAGGCCGCAGTGCCATCCGTCCTGCCTCCGTTAAAAGCGGACAGCAGTCCAATATTATGCTCTCAAAGCCTCGTACGTATCACACAACCTGCAATCTTGAGAGCTATTGAGTGACGTGAAAGGTCCATGGTCAAATGCTAGATCGTCCAACACATCTTACAGATGTGTCCTAAGCTTGTCTTTTGAATATCGATCAATGGCATGTTTCTGAGTATTCTAGCTAGTCTCCAAATCAGGATAGCTCTAATAAGTTCGGCAGGGCTGAGGTCCAGTGAGTAGTGAATTTGTAAACCATTCACATTCAGTTCGATTTGCTTCAGTCGTACCCCCAAGATTGTAGATTGCGCGAAGCGCACAAGACTTGCACAATAACGAATAGGTTTTCAATTGACTGAGCAGTACTAGGATGTAATAAATTGTTCTGGGCCGCTATTCGTTGTTTTTCTACCCTCTAGTATGTATGTTTCACCCTGCATAACATTTTTTACTGCATCGTATTATGCACACGGTGCGTGGCCGCACAGAAATCGTGAAATTATGGAGTTCAATCAGCTCACGATCGCCGTCTTTGAAATTACGTTGTAACAAAGTGTATAAAGAGGAAGTGACGAAACTCTAATGTTACGTATTTCCTTTTTGCGATTAGCGGCTATGCTGGCGGCATCAAACGGCCATTCAGTGAAAAATTTGGAGCGCCGCATTGACTGTAATAATAATATTATTAAGTTCACCAGTAGTGTTGGCATACGTGCAATTTTGATAAGCCAAAATCACTTTTGCGTTTTTAATAAAAGAAGTATATCTCAATTAAAAACAATTATTAGTTTAAAAAAACTGAAAACATTTCATGAAAAGGAAAAAAATTGTAGCAATAAGTTTGTAATATGTACTTGCAAATGCCTGTTCAGTTTTCTTGTAAGTAAAATTTTATTGTTTTTCCTGAGGAAAGAGGCTAGCTGACTGCGTGATGGGCTGCCTGCTATGTAAAGAAGTAATGCATTTTTCATTGATTTATTGATTTTTCTCTCCCCCCCTCTCTTAGAGATAAAGAGGGGGAGAGAGAGAGAGGGTTAAAAGAAAGACGGAACTATGAACTATGAATTTTATTTCACACATCAAAATACAATATTGTACACATAAATAAACAATAAATAAAATAATTTGAGTAGTGTGAGGTGAGTGTACGACCATACGGTCATTAACACACTCACCTTACTTAAATGAAAATGAAAAATTATTAAAGATATGCGTGCTTTTGTAGATGACTCAATGAAATTGATGTAATAAAGTAAATGATGCAATAATAGCAAGGAAACATGAGAAAAACACAATATGGAATTACGATTTTGATATAAATATTGAAATAATTTTGAAATAAAGTAAAAGATGTAATGAACAGCAAGAGGAAACATGAGGAAAACTTAATATGTAATTACGATTTTGATATAGGCGGCGATGAATGAATAATTTCATTTAAATTGATTTATACCTTACTAATAAAGTAACAAAGGTCGTAATGGTACCGTAATGTACCTATTAGCAAAAGAAAAACATTAGTGCAAAAAATGACCAAATTCAAGCTGTCATATTGTCCATGCATAACTCAATATGAGAAAAACATGCAAAATAATAACAATAATACTAAATAAAAATAATAAAAAACAAACTAAATAAAATGAAAAGCAAGCTAGCCAAACAGAAATTTAAACAAACTTTCAAATAGGGAACTGAATCAAGCTGCAAAGTACATGCATTAAAATAATATTAAAGAGTCTAATTAATAAACAAAACAAAAGAACATTATACAAGTACATTTTTTACATGTAAGCAAACTGTATTTAATGAACATTTATTTTGATGTAAGCCTAACTGAATCTTAAAAAATTAGGCCAAATATAAGTAATGTCTGCACATGATATTATAAGGTATTATGACACGTGTGCAGATTCTAATTTATGCTTCTCGCCTGAATTCTTTAACTAGGTTTTGACATAGTTAGTTGGTTGTTATAGAGGTGGAAGTTATGTCCGCTGCTTAGGATGACAGCTCTGATGTTTCCTTCAGTTATTTTTTGTTCACTGATAATAAAAAAGAGGAGTAATGTTGTAAATACATCTCTGCTTGTTCAACGTAATTTTATAACTAACTCCAACTCATAACAAAGGCCAATGTATGATTATATGCTTTTTAAACATTTTTTAACTTGGAATTAACAAAACATGCAGATGTTTAGATTAAGTTATGTTCTGGAAAATTATTTGCTCTTCTGAAAAAATCGATTTTTTTCTATGAAAGGTACTACACATGAAAGTCAGGCCTAATATATCTTCAAGTTATATTTCCTGATAAGAACATATGAAATAGAAATGTTTTTTAGAAAAAATATTTCTCCAGAAATCGAATACTACATGAGCCAGGTATTCTTTCTTTTGATCAACTTTCTTAACTTCTTTTGTAAATAAGCCTATTAATTTTTATGAGATATGATTATAATAATTTTTATTTTAACTACAAATTATTCTCAACGCCTTATGCTTACTTTAAATAATATTCAAAAAGATAACAGCTGCTATAAATCGCCAAAAAAGAGAGATGTAGGCCTTGCAGTATTTGCTTAGCGTACAAAATATTTAACTAGTAACAAAAGTTTAAAAACTGTGTTATAATTAACATTTTATTATAATTACCTGGCTGCATCCTTGCGAAATTTAAAAAGATATCTTTTTGTGTTTTTGCAACTCACTGCTGAGCAATTTATGAGCGCCTGTTAACCGGGCTGGTTTTGATGGTCTCATCAATTCATCTGCTACAGTACCCACAGCCTGCGCTGTTGCGTACCTGACAACAACAGGCCGCACTGAATAGCCGCTAGGGCGACACTAACTGCGCGAACTACTGCGCAGAAGGATTTTCCCTACTTTATTGTGTATACTTTGGTTGTAATGTTATTATCTATGGTTGGCTTTTGGTTGCCCATCTTTCTACAGTAAACAATCAACTGCTAGATTATCAAATTCGTTTCTTTAGAACTTGCTTTCTAAAAAATTGTGAATTTTAAACATTTTATTTTGAAAAATGTCGTCAGATCCATGGAAACTTGAAACGCCAGAGCTTTTGCAACAGGTTTGGAGTTTTAACGGCGTATTGGGTAGGCCTGTAATGTATTCTGAATTTGAACACAGACTGCAGCGTTCCTTTACTTTAGCAATATTATTGCGGCGCCCATGAATGGGAGCGAAATAACATTATCTAGCGTACATTTTCAATCCTGTCCAAAGTCAGGTTAAGCTCTTGTATTTCCGTGATTTTCACAACAGGGCTGTTTTAACAGCATTAATATTATACTATTTATAGCATAGGTTCGCTAGCAAAGCAGTGTACTGGGTCAGACAAAATCAGAGTTTAAACATTAAAAACATGCTGTACAGCAAAAATTAACCAACACAAAATAAGTTTGTGTTGAATTGAATTTGAACAATGCAACATGATCCTTGGAAAGCAGAAATATTTCAACGTAACACTCAATTAGTAAATCATACAGACAGGTGGCATAATATAAAATTAGTTTAGTTTATTTATTCCAAAACTAGTTTACACAAAAATGACAAAATGTACAATATAAAACATCAGGAATGATCTTAAATTAGATATAGCCTTGTAACTTACAATGAGCAAGACAAATTTTCGGCTCATGTCAAAAGTAAAACATGTATTGTAAGATCTGAGCTAAATAGGCGATATGGAATAACAGAATAACAAATTTTAAATTAATGGCAATATTGAATTTTTACTGTTTGTACAAGTATGGGGATACAGAAAATTTTTGGTTAGTAAAATCACTTTAATTTATCTTTAAAAACAAAAATGTAAACCTAAGCATTTTCATATAATTGGTTTCGTTGTTTCAGATTGCATTGTTGGCATTTCTTGGAAAACAAGGTGGGGAAGGACAGAAGTTTTTAGAACTGACAACAAAAGCACGCGTATTTGCAGAAGTTTACAGTCGTCTTTCAAAGCAGAGAGAAATTGATGAAGCAAGGGTATATTATTAACCTTCTAGGTTTAGTTCAATTTGATAAATTGTAAAAATGCTCTAAAGGTTGTTACCCCAGGCAGTCACCACATTGTCTTTATGATGCAAATCACTTACCCAGTTGATACTTTACACTAATTTGTTTAGAAGTTGAACTGATAAATAAAGAATTGTTTATTAATAGGGATTAGCAAAAAGATTGTGGTGACTCATTGTTCCAAAGCACTAAAGCACTTTTAAAATGCTCCATTTTTAACTACATTTATTCAGTTGTCAGAGGGCTGGCCTTAAAACAATTGAACCTATTTCTCTCAATTAGAACTCGCACTAAAGAGTAGAGTAATATACTTTCAGCTCTTCACGTACGCACAACATATTGTAAAGAGTGATCGCTGCCGATTTTTTTTGATGTTAGTTGTTGCAACTATTGCTACCATCAGTTTTACTACCATTATTACAAAAGCAAGGTTAAAAAGTATTTCGTAAATTTACCTAGTAGAATGTAACTATCATCTGTAGACATTGATAATTTTTGCTGTTTTGATGCTTAAAGCATCAATATGGGTGACCTGTGCTGTGAGAAGAGTATTGCACAAGTGAGAAAATGGAGCATCAGAAAATTAATTATTTTGGTTGTGGCTGCACATTTCTTTAATAATTTATTTAATATTGTGCTACAAAAAGTTATTAACTTATTTTGCAACACAATCAGGCATGGAATTTGAGGTAGTTCTAGTTGGCCTCTGCATGTAAAGTTTATGGAAGCTTATTTAAAAAAGGGTACTATCAAGAATATACATGTATGCTCAATTTTTGCATTATTTCTGCTAATTTACAAAGCTATATTATAGCTATTTTTACAATTACAGTTAGTATACCTTAACGGGGAACGGATTGCACTTTCTATGTACAGTAAAGTTTAAATTAATTCACCAGAGTTAGACATATGCTGCCACCTTAGTTACATACCAAACAAATAGTGTCTATTGTAATTATATACAGATGTATCATAGCTGTTTACCTTTATTATTTAGTTTTATGATAAACTTTGTGTACTATTTTTAGTTCAGCTGCTGCATAAATTATATGTGACTGCTTTGCAGTATAGTTGAAATATAGAGCATATCATAGAGTATTTTATCATGCTATAGACGTAAACTGAGAATTGGGGCCCACCAAAATTGTCACAAAGCCCGAGTTATCTAAGTATAAGGTAATATGACGACTCTTGGTTGGCACTTGTCCAGTTTTTTAATCTGTCCCTGTCCATTGTCCTTTTTGTAAATTTTATGACTTCATGAAGTATGTTATTATAAAACAAATTCTGTTTTTTTCCAGAGTGCAGCAATTTTTGCAATATGTGATTACATAAAGAAAAATCCACGAGCATCACAGCAAGAGCAAGCAAAGGTAATTAAGCAGCACGTAGAACAGTTTGCAGCAACATTGGAGGCATTATGAGCTAAAGGCTGCATTTATGAGTAGAGGTCTGTAGAGTATAAAATGTAAATTATGTACCACTTGTACACGAATCATTTGTGATGTAACTGTGGAGTTCAAGTACATTCATGGGGGAATATGCATCCTCTAGTTTTCTATCATACAAGAGAGGATCATTGTCAAGTCTCTCGAAGATTGGTTTAACTACTTGTACAATTATGCAGGATGTGAAGCAATTTGATTTTCAAAGAAGATAATTTGTATTAAGAATTTAATCCATATGCTGTGAATCCAGTTAGACTCACGAATATAATGGTACCTTATACTGGTCATGGGCATAAGATATTTTTTGTATTAAAGCATTTCACATAATGTATTTTATTATCATGTTTAACAAGCTAAAGCTCAGCTGTCTTTAAGATTCTTTTCGGCAAAATTAAAAAGTGCAATGACATTGAACTGCCAATCTGTCATGCCTAAAACGCTGATGTTTGTAAACAAGATTGTGGTTAGTAGTTACTGTACGGTAGAGTCATATATAGTGGATATTGTCGAGTATGTTAGCGGTTATGGAAATGCAACGGTTAACAGTTACTGAATTAGTCATTTAATTCAGAAGTGGCTTAAAATGTAATATTATTGAAAAAAAAGTGGAATGCCTATATCAAACTCTAATGACCTAAAACCAAAAGCAATGCTGTGCCTTTACAAATTGACAGTTCTAGCGATTCGATGAGTTTCTAATTTGCCAAATCTAGCCATTCACGACCTTTCATTTTAGAAGCCAGTCGAACGGATCAAATGTAGAAGTAAAAAATTTGCTGGCTGAATTGGGTGTAATCAAATATTGTTTTACTTATAAGTCATATTGAAAAAAGACGTACATGATTTTGGAGCCTTGGATTTTTACCTTCTTGTCTTAATCAATGTCTTCTTGTCTGTAACTATTGCCAGCATGCAATAAACATATTGTAAAGTTAACAAGATCCTGACAGCTAGGCAAATGTAATACAAGTTTAAAAGCCAGAACATTGAATGTAGCTGTGTAATACACAGCTGGTTTTTGTTACTTCTCAAACCTTACCCTGGACATTCCTAGACATAGAAAAGCTGATTATAAATTCAAATCTTTCCCTGGGAATTCCTATGTTTTTGTAGTCTATCAGAAAATTGTTCCGTGAAGAACAATCTCACTCAATTCAAAAGCATTGACAGGTACTAGCAAATTATATGCAGTTACATGAATTCTATTTCTCTGTAAATATTCTATGCTTCACCTCTTTACTGTAACCCCTTACCATGAGTGGCC